>OY284475.1:18399459-18825658 GCA_958336345.1 Dorcus parallelipipedus
TAACAACGTGTGATTTTTCTGATGTAATATTGTGCAACATTGAGATATGCGACGACCGGTACGTAGGCACCCTGAACTCTTACTTCCCGCTTAAATATAGGGCGATTGCCAAATATTATTATGAATAACTTAAATGAATTTTTCAACCGTAACAAAGATAAAAATAGGGTTTGAGTAAAACGAGACAAAAAGCGTAAAATCACTTTGGATGGTAACAGGTAATATAAAAAATTAAAGAGTTACATGAAACGGGAAATAAAGAAAGCTGGAAGAACATCAAACTTGAAATGACGTATTTGGCGTACAAGTGAAGCAAATAGAAGCAAAATTTCTAGGGCACAAGCTCAAGTAAAACACAAAGAAATGAAAAACAAAATTAAATATTAAAAAAAAAAATGGATGACATTAACAATACACAATTGAAACAAATTCTTGGCCAAATATTGTCACAGTTAGGAAGAATTAGGATTGACACTCATGAGAATTATTGATAATAAGAGAAATGTCCATGGAAGGGATGTGCTTTTCGAAAGAAAAGAAATCAAAAGGAAGACAAATGGACATGTAGCAAATAGGGTAAGCCCGGAGGAAATGGCCATACGGGAGAGATGGCCAGTGAGATTTTTTGTTACTTAAATTCTATAGGTGGCGCAGTCGATGGACAAGTTCACTTCGCGTCGAACGTAGGAACAGGTGGACGTGTAAAGTTTTGGATAAATAAAATGAAAAAGTGAATAAATCCTTGACACTTTATTATGACTGTGACATTTTTGAATACGTACACTAAGTGCGCATGTTATTATTTTTCAATAATTACACGTATCTTAACTTTTATGGTATTGTTAAAGATATTTGCTGTATCTTCACCTCAAAATTATTAGATATTATTCTCATTATTTTTAAATCTTCGATATGGCCATCTTTCCCAGGCCATTAGGAGAGTTGGCCTTACTTATTCAGGAATAGAGAGCCAATTTTCTTTTTCATTAATTTCGTGTTTAATTTAAGTTTAATGGTTTATATTTTATATCACAAAATCTTTTAACCGGACACTAAATCGCGCACTATACACTTAACAGCTTCGAAGCTGTCGAACGACGGTGAAACGTTAAGTGTACCTATAGTGCGCGATTTAGTGTCCGGTTAAAAGATTTTGTGATACAAATTTCATCGGACAAGAACCAACTTTAAAGTTAATATTTTAGATGCCAAACAAGTACATAAGGAAAGCGGTTCCTGTTCGCGGTACCTGGACTGAAGAGTCCTACGATCGGCCATGATTGCTGTGAAAACTAAGGAAATGTCGACATACAAAGCTGCCATTGTTCATGGTATCCCCAGAAAGACACTGGAAAGTCGATTAAAAAAAGGTGATGACAGAAAAATACCTTCTTTATTTGGCCAAGCTAAAGAAAAAAAAATTGCTGATCATATAAAGGCGATGCAGGCAAACGGATTCCCGTTAACAATTCAAGATGTAAAGGCAATAGCATTCAATTAAACTTAAACAACAGGTTTAACAAGAATTCTGAAAAAGCTGGCTATGATTGGTTGAAATTGTTTTTAAGCAGGAATCCTGATATTTCACTAAGAAAGTCAGAAGGCGTATCATTAGCTAGATCCCAGGCTATGAATAAGCCAGAAGTTAATCCGTATTTTCAGCTTCTCGAAAAAATTCTAACTGAAAATGAAATACTCGACAAACCCAATTGTATTTTTAACATGGATGAGACGGAAGTGCAATTAAATAACCGACCCGGCCATGTTCTAGTTGAGAAAGGATCGAAAGTAGTGCCTATGGCAACTTCTACTGAAAAAGGAGAGACGTGCTGTAACGCAGAAGGAACTTTCTTACCACCAACATACATTATGAAAGAATAAAAAAAGGAGTCAGAGTTTGAAGATGGATTGCCACCTGGTTCCCGTGTGTTTATGTCTGAGAAGTCTGCTTACATAACTTCAGCCATATTTTTGGAATGGTTGAAAGTCCACTTTGTACCTAGAAAGCCACTCGGAAAAGTGTTGCTTTTACTAGACGGCCATTCTACACACTGTAGGTAATTCTGTCGAAATGTTAGAATATGCAAATGAAAATGGTATTATTCTGTTGTCTATGCCAAGTCATACTTCTCACTATTTGTAACCGTTTTTAAGTCGCTTAAAAGTCATTTTTACGAATCATGTGGACTTTGGATAAAGCAACACCCAGGACTTCAGTTTGGTGCTTTACTCAATCAGGCTTGGGGAAAAGCTGATGCATCCGAGATCCCAGTTTTTGCATTTAGGGCAACAGGAGTCATGCCATTTAACCTAGGAGCCATATCAGATTACGTGTTTGTTGAAGGTACTGCTGAAACAATACGTGATTCGACTCCTGCGCGAAACTTTGCCGATCAGCAAGAAGTCCCAGGAACACCTGCGCGAAGTTTTACCGAACAGCAAACAATCTCATGTACATTAAATGGTCTTCAGTCAATAATAAGTGAAAAGGGAAAGGAAAGGGCAAAAGCGGCACTGGCCATCTCACCCCAATGCATAGGGACATACCGGTAGAGATGGCCAGTCGTAATTTTTTGAAAACTGTGTTTCTTTTTCTATGTTACGTTAACCAGAGGTATATTTTTTGTTGATTTATGAATAAAGCTATAATTAAAATTTGCATTGAATTAAAACCAGAAACAAAGAAACTAAGGCCATCTCACCCGGACTTACCCTAATACAATAGAAACGATTCTTGGTCAAAATGATGTCAAGCGGAAACAATTCTTTGATGTTCATGTGGATTCTCGATAGTAAGAGAAGTCCTTCGAGAAAAAATACGTTTTACGTTTTGCAATAAGATCCCAAAAGAAAGACAAAAACACATAAAGAAATAAAGGTAAATATTGTCTACAGCAGAAAGAAAACAATCTTGGCAATACCAGCAATTTCTTGTTGGCGAAAAGAAAGACAAGAAGACGACATAAAGAAATAAAGGTACTGTCAGTAGCAAATAATATAACGGAAACAAATTCTTCATCAAAATGATGTCAAAGCAAATAATTAAGAAGAATGACGGATATAACTTCTTGGGGCTGGGCAGTAAGAGAAAGGTCCGCAGCAAAGAATAGATGATACTCAAAAAGTGTTTAAAAGAAAGACAAAACGAGAAGAAGAAACTACAACTTGCAGCAAACAATTGAAAAACGCACCATTAAATGCAACAATGTCACAAGTGCACTTTGGATGTAATAGAAAAGCAAAAAGGATAAATGTAACAAATGTGACAAGACTGTATAAAAATGATTATTTAAAAAAAAAGAATAAGTATAGATCTTCGCAAACATTTTTTTTTCTTTTACCCACTTTTACCCCAAGCTCAGAGCTTGTCGGAGAGGGGTGGCGGCTGCGACCGATTTAGATGTTAATTGTTAATGAAGAGGATAACTGGAAAATCAAGAGAAGAGAAGGGAAACATAGATGACAAGAGATCGAAACTCAAAAAGTCTTACACCAACCATTTTTGTCTCTCTCACGATCTTCTCTGTTTGATGGTACGGATAGTGATAGGAACCCCCAAGAGAATGATCACAGAAGAAAAAGCTATGAGTAAAACCTCATCTCTACACCTCTACAGGATTACATTCAAATGAGAAAATCCAGAGAAAAATACTTAAGAAGAGACAACGTAAGAAATGAAGGTGTAAGCAAGCAACTATGTAAGCATTTGTTGTGTTTTGTAAATAACTCGTATCAATAATTGCTTGTGACTTTGTTAATGCCGACTCTCGCGAATCTTACAGAAACTCAGTCTTGTTATTGGTAAAATATCAATAATTGTTACTGTGAGGGATGGATGGTTAAAAATTATAACAGAAAGGAGATTAATTATCCTTTACTTTCAACTTTATCAAACTAGATCTTAATTTCCAAAATGAATTACACCACAACAGTCAACAATTTCCACTTCTTCTCCTCACTCTTTTACTGAAATTTTGATCAGACCATAAAGGTCTCAGCCAGTTTAACTTTAAGCATTACTTAAAATGTGGCTTACACAATGTTATGGAACATCAAATGTCACAATATAAACGTCACTCAAATTTAAGCTCCATTAGTGTGTTTGGTGCATGTGGCCCTAAGACATTCTGTAAATGTCGATTATGTCCTCGGGCTTGTAGAGTTACACTCGACAAGACGGGCACTGGCTGTCTCACCTGTCGTGCTACGCCACGGCCTTTTATATTGTTTTAAACCGAAAATTAAATTCCAATCCCTGGATCGTTCGCTTTTAGTTATGTTTACATAATGGGGTTTTTGATGAGTCCACTCGGCGACTGCAATACGCAGCTGAAAATATTGTATCGAGTTTAATTTATGTAATGAGCTTAATGATTATGAAATGCTCGATTTCTTACACGACCTTGTTAATGCCTTTTCTCGCGAATCCTGCAGAAATTCAGTCTTACCATTGATACGAATATTTTGTGTATTTGTTGTGTTTCGCGACCTCGAATGTGCATTGAAGCGTCCCCAGAAGATTGTGTTTTTGTATGAAGTAACGATGTTTGTTGTCAAAAGGCTCTGAAGGTGTGGGTTCATTACGATTGTTTGAAATTGTACCTTTTTACCATTACCAGATAATATCTAAGGTCTGGATCTTTATATTTGATGCTTCACATTGACTAGCTTTACAAATTGCTTCCAGATTTGATATAACAACACGTTATAAGATGTGTTAAAGGCCGGTCCACACGCAATGATTTGTCGAATCAGACAAACCGTATCAAGTAAGACGAAGCGTGTAGACCGCAAAACGTACGTCTTGCATGAACGGAATGAGGTTGTACGACAAATCGAAAAACTGAGCTCGAAGGCATCATTTTCCAAGAACGATGCGACAGGACGGAACGTGTGGACAAGTCTGACATCTTATCGGTCAGTTTTATTTCAAGGTTCTTTGCGTTTGTTGTGACCCGCGGTCAGAGTGCACGAGTTTCTTCTTAATCTTGTATTTATTATCTTTATTTCAATTTGTATATTTGCAAAGATCAAGAATTCTCGCCAATTTTTAAGCGAATTGATTGACCTATATCGTAGTTTTCCAAGAGCCATTCCCTGGACCATCTTAATCGTCGAGTTCTTCGTTTATTTAGAGGTTTTTTTTTGCAATGCAAACAGGAGTACTTCTTCCTTGACGATCGTCGCGGAACTGAATATATAATGGGATTTGGACGATAAGATGGAACTGTGTGGACACGCTGTAAATCATACATTTTGTCGAACGACTTGCATCGTACGATTTGTCGTTGCGTGTAGACCAGCCTTTAGATGGAAAACGTTTGTTATTTTCACATAAACGGCAGTTGATTAGACTGCAAATACTTGCGAGCGTTGCTTACGTAATGACGTCAAAATATGTTATTACGATTCTTAGTAATACCACAGCAATAAGTATAGGTGACCATAAAAACAATTAACCAACATAATTTTGTTTCTTAAATCATAAATAAACAAATCTGATTCGGTTATTCCACTTACGCACAGTTAATCGAGATAAAAAATCTAATTTTTTTCTACACCTCAATATAACGGCTAAAAATAGCTCACGTGGAATAAATTAAGCCCGCAAATAGTTATGCAAAACAACTTGGAGATTTCGCACGTAAACATTTTGGGGAACTTCAATGCGATTGGACGTTTCACATCCTGAAGGACGAAGGACCAAAAAATGAGTCGTTTCAAAAGCACTGAATTGTGATTGTGACCTAAAAATTTTAAACTCCTCTCGGAGGTCATATAAAAGTAAATACAGGAACGTTTATTTATTGACTGCAAAAACTAATTCGTGATTGTTCGGTGACATGACTGAAATCGACTTTTTTGCTTTGCCCCAAGAAAACAACAGCAGCGACGCAATTGTTGTTTTTTTTTAGTTCGGGCGTGGAGGGACGCCCCCAAAAAATTGTTTAATTTAATGACGACGGCATTTTTTTTGTGATACTCTTCATTAAAATCCGAATTTACATGCGGAACAACGACGTGAAGGCCGCCCGATTCGTGTGAGGTTGCGCAACTCCGGG
Source organism: Dorcus parallelipipedus (assembly GCA_958336345.1). Classification (NCBI taxonomy): domain Eukaryota; kingdom Metazoa; phylum Arthropoda; class Insecta; order Coleoptera; family Lucanidae; genus Dorcus; species Dorcus parallelipipedus. Next base: position 18,405,522 of record OY284475.1, read on the forward strand.
TGTCTCTGGTACTCGATGTCAATCCCGGAATCGGAGTCGGGTCAATTACGTGTCACAAACATTCACCGGAACAATAGTCGATGTCGGATTTTATGAACAATGAATATTAGCTGGCGTACGTGATGTCATCATCGCAAACAAGCAAATTACAATTTTTTTTCTAAAGTGAGCGTGTCGTCTATGGTATTATTTCAACCCCCGAGATTTAGGGTTGATCATCGGATTGTCATCATCCTTTATTCTTTTCACAGACCATTGACGACTTTCATTGTCCAATAAACTTGCTATTTCTTTTTTGTATTTTGCCTTTGTATTGCTTGAATTTTCAGCAGCAAGAACTCTTTCTCTCTCTCTCTGAAAGACTTCCATCAGAAGTAAATTCCCTTGTGTTAATCAGCTCAGGGTCTTTTTCGCTGTGCGCGAAGTGACTGATCTAATTACAGGTTTTAAAAGGCACTTATTCGTGAAGCGAAAAATGCCCGCCTTGCCTAAAGATGGTAGTTACACTCGTGCTCATAAAAAGCAGCACGCAATCACCTGTAACACGAACGTGTTTACGTCGTGTGCTCTGAATCACCCACCAGCCAAGTTACGCTCACTTGATTCAATGCCACCATCGTACATTTTGCACTTGACTTGAGCGAAATCCGCGCGAACCCCGGAAACGCACGCCGCTAAAAACCGGATCAAGAAATTATCGCTTTTATCCGCCCGCCCTCCGATCAAGGTTGTCGTTGCAAACATTTTGCCCTCCAAATGGGGAGATTCTTCCGTTTTGCTCCTGAACGGGGGAGGAATTCGGGCGACTCTCGACGAGTTCAAAACAGGTCCTAGGTGAGATATTGACCTTCACGGAATTTCTTTGTTACAAGCGGAACCCTGAGTTGGACTTTGTCTTTGTTTAGTTTGTAATATGTACAGGTTTTTTCCTTTTTTTTTTGTAAATAAATCTTTCAATCAAAATTTTTAATTGCTTATTCAAAATGCCGGGTCAAAAATTGGAAGTAAAGAAAAAGAAACAAGCAGTTTTATTTAAGATGGCCCAACACGCAAATACAAAGGAATTTTAGGAAAAGGAAGATAATATCACCAACAAATAAAAGTGAAATAAAAGTATTCGCAGACAACAAATAGAAAATCGAAGAAGAAGAACAGTACTCGTAAATGAATTAAAGGGAAAACTGAACGCCAAAATAATGAAAGAACAGACAGAAGAGGACGACTGTTAAAGAACACATTTCTGAGGTACGCCAAATGAAGTGAAAGTTGATGAGGTGAAAAAAGAACAGACAGAAGAGGACGACTGTTAAAGGACACATTTCTGATCATACGCCAAGCGAAGTGAAAATTGACGAGGTGAAAAAATTAGGGGTGTTAACCCTCATGTACGATGGACGTTTACAGAAAAGGATGGAAGCAAAATCCAAAATAAAACGCGTAGAGATAGGATTAGAAATTACCTATAGAAACAGCTGGGAGCAAGACCAGAGCAACTAAAACTCCAGGATCACCAATTGGAACACATAGACAAAATGAAGTACAACAAAGAAATGATCGAGCAGTTGTAAAAATCAATTCAAAAGGTAACGTTTCGCTACAAGTTTGACAGCTTCTTCAGGATGATAATTTTCAATTTTGTGATGGTTTTCAATGGCCTTTAATTATGAAAAACAACTGATTAACAAAAGAGGCTGTAACGCCAGAACTAAAGAAAAAGAATATAAGAAGAAAGCACAAAAGAACTTTGAATGATAATGTCAAGATCGACGATTTCAACCGGCGAAGAATGAATGAAATTTAAAAAAAACCTCTCAAAACGAATAATTCAAAAGGAAAAAAGGAAATTGAAACAAACAACGAAGAAATACTGAAAATAAAATGAACGAAAAACAACTTAATTTTCGTATTTTGTTTTTCGATTATCTTATTATGTTTTCATAATTCGTTGATTCTTTTTATTAAACCGATATGTCCTAGGGTTATTTGGCGAATAACCCTAGGACATATCGGTTTGGTTTGCAGTGGAGTTCTCGGGCTCCGGTTCTGCTGATGAAGGCCCAACTAGGCCTGAAACAGCTGTTACAGAGCCTGCTTGGGGAATCCGCTGCAATCAAAACCGATTTGCACAAAAATTTTGAAACTAATAAGGATTAACGAACACCAGAACAAAATAAATATAAACGAAAATAAATCCAAAACCACGTCAAGGGGATCCATTGTCAACGTCACACCGGAAAAGGTATTCAGCCAAAGTAAAATACATGCGCAAGGAAACATTTATAGTCGTACACATCAATGCCTGATGATCTCATAATGATAAGTAGAAGAAAAAGAAAAATAATGGAGGTAATAAAAAGACTCGAAGAGACGGCAAGGGAAAACGGTTTTGGAAATAAAAGACGAGGAGACATACATGGTGATAAGGAGTGGGAATGAACAGGCAGTTAAAGATTTAACATTTAAAAGTATAGTGGATAGCAAAACCTATAGGTTCAATATCATCAATAACGTAGGGTATCTAGAAATTAATGTAAGCAACAGAAATTCGGAAGAGGAAAAAATAAAACGGCCACTTTATTATATGGTAGCGAATTGTGGATTTTGTACAAGAACGAAGAGAAGAAATTAGAGGCCTGGGAAGGAAAAATCCTCAGACGAATATGCGAAAGAAAGAAGACAGGTGACATATGGAAAAGGTGGACGAATCAAGAAATAATAAATCTACACAAATCTCCCTCACTAACAGCAGTCATTAGATCCCAAAGAATGCGTTGGTTAAGACATGTGAGACGACTACCAATGAACAGAGCAACGAGGATGGCATTGAAAGGGGGCATAGATGGAAGAAAGAAAAAATAGTTACAAGCTATAGAAGATGATCTTAACAAATTAAATATCAGAAATTGGAAAAAGCAGGCGGAAGATACGAAGAAATGGAAGATAATGGTCACACAAGCCTTAGATCTACAAGGCCTGTAGAGATACATAAGGTTGCAATAGATGACGGTAGTCGATTCACATTCAGTTGAAGGAACTAAAAGGACAAAATTCTGAATTAGGTCATTTTCTAATTGTTCAATGTAGCGGATATAATAATTGCCGATTATAATATACGAGAACTTTTTTTTTTTCAAATGAATTCAATGTTGCCTTGTCATTCTCTTATTTCTTTTTAACGGATTCAATGTCGCCGTTAGAGGTTCTTGTCACTTTCTTTTTTGATCACACCATGTATGTAGGATACGAGGACAAACTTATAAGTAAGGTATCTAACACTGAACATTAGAACTCTTTTTCTGGGTCTACGAAAAACTTATATACGGTGCCGTAGATGGTTCAATTTCTCGTGGCCTAAAACCTTCAAAGATTCTCGAACAAGTCAGGCTTTGCGTACTGGTGTATCGTTATACAAAAATTTTTCCCTGATTTTACAGAACTTTTTATTTTGATGGAATGCTGCAACTGTCTCAAAAGTTCACTATATTAGGCTCATTTTATTGTTGCCCTTGTGAGGAAGGTAATCAATAAACAAAATCCCTTCATAATCCAGTACTTCATGTTGAATTTCTTTGGCAGAAAGTTCTTGTGTTTCCATTGCATTGACTGCTGTTTCTTCACAGCGAATCCAGGTTTCATTCCCCGTTATTATTCTTCTAATAAGCTCCTCCTCTTGTCCTTCATAAGCATTCAAAGATTGATGAAAACTTTCAAGTCGTTTGTCATCCTTAAGTTTCATGAATTACATTGAACTCATGTTCTCTCCAGTATTTCAACTATTTGCTGAATCCCCCAGTATTAGTGCCTCTACATTTTTTATAAGTGATTGAAACTGGTCTGTCACTGTGAAGGTCATCGTCTAAGAATTTTTCCCCACTTAAACTGTTTGGACCAAAATTTGACGGTCTTGCAAAGTTACAAATGATATTCCTACTTTTTGAAACTTCAAAGAATCAATATAAACATTTGTTTTGGTTAACTTAATCTCTCATTGTGGAATTAATTTTATTTATTTCATCTAATTTAATTTAGTGACAATTTTTTGTAGGTTTTAATTTTCTCATACTCCATTGAAGAGTCACTGATCTTCTTTTGCTTTTTGGTTCACCTTTTTCTTCACATATGTTTGTCATTCAATTTGCTTTTATTCTGTTTTCTTTTTCGTCGAATTATAGTTACAATGCGACACATCAAATCAAACTATGTAGAATTAACTAAGAAATTCAAATACGCAGTGATACTGATCTTCTTTAAATTCCGACTCTGGATAAGTTACTGATAAAAAGAAAAAAAACATTGAAGAACATTTATCATCCGTGCTCAAGCACGAAAAGGGCCCTCTGTTGGTGTTGTTAACACAAAGACCATGTCATAAGAAGCTATGTATATTTGAATTCCAATAAGATAAATCGAAGTGAGCAAAAGTAATTTCCGATTTTTATCCCGGCGAATAAAAATAGAACAGCAAAATGTCCTTATATGCTCGCGTTATATAACCAAACATTCCCTCGCAGATTTCCTTTCTAAAGAACAGCTCGCGTTCAAGTACAAAACAGCGAATTAACAACAGGAATCGTTTCTGAATTAATGTCAACGAAGGAATTTATCGGACACTTTTATCACGTGCTATGGACGAGCGACGCTTTAATTACTAAACTATGACAAATTTACTCGAAGGACACTAATTATTTATAAAAACTGAATTCCAACACAACGAGTTTAATAATTTTGTCGTTGGTGAATTTGCTCTTTTAGCACCAACAGTTTTATACTTATACCCCCGGGGCAGTGCAACATAATATCGATTTTACATAACCCCTGGATAATAAAAATCGTATTTATTTACATGATATAAAATTACCATTTCAAATGAAAAAGACTTAAAAAGCACTCGAAAAGAGCGCGTAATCACAATTATTATATAAGCGCGTTTTTGACGTTAAATTTAATGATGCCTATAATTAGTGATTACGATTACAAACAATACTAAAAATAAAGACTACATTTACATTAATTACATGTTATCTAATTTTCGTCACGTTTACCAACAATTACCGACAATTTTGGCAATAGTAATTATACAGATTGTTTATTTATTTATTTTTATTCACTTTATTTAATTCAGCAGAATGTGAAACCAAGGTAGGTATAGCAAACCAACAGTCTCGATTAATTAAAATGTCGCAAATGGCATTGCATATTTGTGCTCTTACCGAGCATGTTATCACATGTAATAATATATCTGCGCGATTTTAATAAGTTCTTTATAATTACGACGTAATTGTCAGTTAGCGCAATGGATTTCAATTACAATGCAACCGTTCCTAATTGCAAAAATTTGTTTGCACTAAATGCCAACTGGTTACAGCGAATTCACTTTAATTTCATTTTTTATTAATTCAAAGAAGGGGTTGCAAACTCAAACGCGTCTTTGACGTTTTATAAAGCAGTCATTGCTCCTGGCAGGATAAAAGGACGATGTGAGTTTGTTTCGCAGAACACTTTGTTTAGGTAGGTAATAGTCGAACGACTTGAATTCTCCTGAATGGATATTGGTTGGATCAAAGCAAGGATATGCAATATAGGATTGCTCATTTCCTATTCCGTATAGTTGGCGTATGTGTTGGCGTCACGTTACGACTAACGTTTCATTTTTTTTTAATGCAATTTGAATAATTCATTTTTGTTATCGACATTTCATTTCTTTGCTTTCTCTGTTCTTTATTTGATTTTTTGTTTTGTTTTTAGTTTAGCGAATTTTTTTTAGTAACGCTAGTTTTTTATTGGCGTATTAATTTTTGTGTACTCCATTCAGGAATCATCAATCCAATCGCTAAAAATCCAAGCTGGCTAATGAATTTTATTTGTTGATACCGATCACGGTTTTTTTCTATTTTCCGATTCACCAGGTCATGTTACAAGGCCGCAGTCTCTTAAATGCAGAATCTAAATGTTTTCTCTTTTGGATATCTTCGTCCACTTCCTTCCCTCTTGACCAATTCTGGCACTTGACTCCATCCATTACATCTGCTTTCTCATATATTTCTTTACTTTGTTTGCCGAGATTCTTTTCGTCTTTCTCTTTTTCTCACAAATCTAGATTCTCTTTTTTTCTTTGCTAATCCTATTGGATGCCCTTGCCAATTCCCAATCCTCGGAATTAACTTGAAAGCTTCCTAAGCTTCTACAGAACAGCAGAAGAAAGTAGATCAGCGTCAACAAGAAAAGCAGCAATATCCCTGAAGAAGTCGCATCTCTTCCACGAGATTAACTTGAAGGCCTCCGCAGTTTATACAAAGCAGCACCAACAAGATGTTACATTCAAATTTCGCGCTAAAACATCGTGGCGATATAACGTCGTGCAATTTCGTTTTAACACCGTTGGCGGCCCTGATGCCCCTCTTCTACATCGCTATGGGAGAAACCTGCGTACAGTGATCGCTGAACTTTCATAGGCTATGAAGGCCCCATGTGACTCTCAGGCCGCCTGTCATTGGTTATCGTCGGTAACCCTGGTCGCGTCCTCTTTCTTGTTCGAGCATTGTGCCGGTGTGACGTATTTTTCGTGTGTGTTAAATTTAACGGATTTCTTGCTCGTTTCGATAAGTAAATCAATTGCGGCTCTGCTGGAATATCATTTGACACCGCCGAACAGCGATTGGAGACAGTTTTATTCTCCTTACCAAGCCTGAGGCCCTAGTTCTCTCAGGTAAAATATGACGACACATACCAACAAACGGGCCAACAATGGCTGCTAACGAAAATCATTTCTTCTACTTAGGCTTTTCTATTTGGGCGCAGTTTTCTGGCGTAGGCTATTAGACCAGACCTTTTGGCCTAGTTCTCCGAGGGCGCTCCTGCCCATAGTCGTATCGAGATCCGATCGAGAAAACCTGATCAGCCATCTTGACGATCTGAGCGGGTCCAGTTCAGACCAGTTCGTCGACGCTTCCTGCGGTTGATAGAGGGCGTTACAATTCCCCACCGGCCTCTGCACTTCGGTTGGCACCGCTGACTTTGACGTACGTCAGGACTCGCAGTTTCAAGGTTAGGTTTTCAGTTTTAAGTTTTACGAACCGATCGGTTGTTAAATTTTACGTCTAGCTCGTGAGAAATAAACCGCGCGTACGAATTCCGAAGCACGAATTGCGCTGCGCTTACGATATTTAATTTAAGCCTAAAGTAAGCAGCCAATTGTAATTGTTTCCTTAACAGGGTAAAATGTTTTCCTTTTTAATTGTGTAATAAATTGTGTTAACTTTAACTACTATTTTAATTTCTACATTCACGCACACCAGTGGGTAAAATTTTCGCCTCTGATCATTTTCTGGACGATCTGGTCGATTGGAGACGTCGGCCGGTCGAATTACGTTCAGTTGATTCAATTGTCTTCTGGCGCCCTTTATAAGTTTACCACCTTAAGTTAACCTGCCCCTTTTCCACTGTTGCTAGCTGGGGCACAGCTGATCGTAGGGTCAGCAGAAGCTTGTCATCTTGAATCGTGATAAGTAGAAGCAAGTAAATTTAAATTTAAACTTTGGTGACAAAGAAGAAGTAGCTCTGCAACGAAGGGCTAATTGAAGAATGGTGACCCAGTTCCACGAAAATCATAAAGACTTTAACTGTTCTCTGGACAAATCATTTCTTCCTCGTTTTTTGCGTAATTTGAGGGGATATTCAGGATTACAAAATGAAGACAATGCAATGGAAGGAATACTGGGAGTGTCACCCTTAGAAACACAGACATAAGACAATAGCATATCCATGCAAGGCAAAATAAAAGGAATAAAAAGTAGAAAATGATGAAGGGTTGGAGATCATGGAATTGGCAAGAGGATGGCAAAAGACTCAAATAAAATTGCTTCTTATCATTTGTTGGAAAACGAACTCGGAAATAGTTAAACAAAATTCTTGAATATTCTGTTAAAAAAAAATGAAAGCGAAACCTCCGCCTCTGTGTTCAATATTGAACCTATTCGAAGTCGTCTTCCAAGTCTTCTCTTCATGATCTCCCAAATTAATGTCCGAATAAGACTTCTAACTATCAAGTGACATATCCGAAGTCATCTCCCATGCTGTCTTACAACTTCTCTACTTAATCTCCATAAGTTAATTGTTTTTTTCATCCAATGTTTTTTCTAACTTCACACAATTTTTTTAATACCAAGTTTTCAACACGTATTACCATTCGTATTGAATTTTGGATCGACATTCTTGCACCTGAATCAGAAATATTTGCCTGTGGTGGAAGTGATCCCCTTGTCTATGCTCCAAACCATCGGTTTACTATATCCTATGCCTTCTGTGCTCTTCACAGCTTGCTTACTTGATAATTCATCGGGGGTTTCACTGTTTGAATTGATTTTCTTTTGCATACTGCAGAGGATTTGTCATACTTTCGTGATAGTTTGATTGTCCGAATCCTCTTCCTGTAATATTGAAGGATCAAAAGAGCAAACGACTTCGACTAAAGTTGTTTTCATAAAAGAAGAGCTCTACGTCATAAATAAAATGCGTCTGGTGTTGCATCATCAGACTTAAGAAGTATAAATCCATCCTTTTTTCTCATTCAACAAAGAAGTAATAATGAAATAATTGTTCGGTGACTGAATTCCGTGATTTGGTCTTTATAATGAAGGATTTGGTGTAAGGTTAAGTCACTAAAATAAAAGAAGAAGAAATAGTTTCATATATTTCAGAGGATTTGCCATACTTTATAATGACGTCTTGATTATCCGAATCCTTTTCCTGTAATATTGAAGGATCAAATGAGGAAAACGCCTCCAATTGTAGTGAGGGATTAACGCACGAAGTTAAACTGGAAGGAGAAGAAACCATATATTTCATTTGCCACAATTTAATGATGTTTTGGTTGTCCGTACTCTTTTCCTGAAAGGTTGAAGGATCTAATAAGTAAACTCTTCTTATTATAATGAGAGATTTAATGCAGGAGTATCAGTAGGAGGTTAAATCCCTAGAAGAAGAAGTATTCTAGAGGATTTGCCATACTCTAATAATGAATTAACCTTTTTTCCTCTTAATGTCGTTGCAATCTTTCTAAATGAAGTCCTTTTGATTGAGCAGACGCATTTCCTTCATTCTTGGGTTTCTGATGATTGATCTCCAAACATCTTTTTGTTATTTATTTGCTTTTTACTACCAATTTTTTATGCATTTTCAATTGTACTCATCTCGCACTAACTGTATCCCTGCCCACATTATGTCCCTTATGACAGCCTTTGTCTTTTGTTCTTGTAGTTTCGTTGCTTGTTTCAGCTTTCTTCATCGAGGGAAAAGATACAGGACCCAGATAAGTGGAAGAAAATAACAGAAGAAGCATAGAAAATAAAACATAGAAGACTAATTAATTTTGAAATAAAAAATATTCTAACAGGAGAAGATATTGCAAAGTTTATAATAGTGCGAAGACTTCAATGGTATGGTCATGTAAATAGAATGCCAAAGGACAAAGAAGTAAAGAAAATTACATATTGGAGACCAGATACTGGCAGAGGAAGAGGGAAACCTAAAAGCAGATGGGAAGATCCGGTATTAGAAGATATAAAGAAATTAGAGATACAAGCATCGAGGGAAAAGATGCAGCACCGAGATAAGTGGAAGAAAATAGCAGTAGGAGCAAAGACAAACAACAGGATGGAATAAGCCCAATAAGGAAGAACGTGTAGCAACTTCTCAATTATTCCAGTGAGTTTAGAATCAAACGCTAGATGGTTCCAAACCTTTGCTAGAAAATTCGAGAAGGAAAGTATCTCCACTATAAAGGCAGAACCTCGCGGGATATTTAAATGAGTTATTATTCCAAAGGCGACAGTTGTGAATATACCGAATAGTGGAACGTTTAAATCATAGAGCTAGCATAGCATTCTTGTGTTTTTTACTGTGCAAAAGATTCTTCAATGGATTTTGCATGGTATGTAAATATTATCATACAAAATCCATTGAAGAATCTTTTGACAGACGTTGACGTGACGTTGACAATCCGTATAGTGAGAATCGCGCTTTAAGCGACTGTGGACTGTCGATATTTTTTCAGCAAATCCTGAATTCGTAACAATATACCTCAATAAACCCCCGGATCTTAAACAAGAAATCTTATGTGTACGATTTTGATCAAAATATTGATATCCATCACTGCGTCACCACCTTGAACATTAACGCGCAAATAAAACCAATTACGCCTTTAATGAATTCAGATCTCGCTGCGGTAATAAAGCAATTAAAAGGCGAAAAAAAAAAGACGTGCGTAATTATAGTAAATATTGTGGTGTCCTTTGTTGCATAAATTCAGGCAGTGCGCTTGTGCACGTTTTATTACAATGCTAGTTTCGAACGGACGGAGATACCCAAACACCTTTCTCTCCAGTAGCTAGCTCGACGGCAAATTATAATCACAATCACACCGATTGGTATGGCTCGAAAGTGTTGGGGAGTTGCCTTCGATGACTTTGATGCAGTGAAGACGATTGATTGCACGCAAGCTTCGGCTTCAACCAAACTCATTTTCACTCATTTATTTCTTTACATGTAAATCATTTTGTATTATAAGAAGTCTGGGAAAAGGGGGAAAACCAGACTTTGCAAATAGCGCGCAGAGAGAATTGAGTGAGTTTCATTAAGCGCGAAGAAGGACAAATAGATTTTCAGGATTAGGATTGATTACTATGTCTCAAGGAGGATGGCAAGTTCAACCTTTTTCGTACCGACTGTACCGAGAGAGACTGACTCGCATGAAATCTGGGGAGTTTGAAAGTGTATGCAAATTGTGAAGTGATCTGCTGACATGAAGCAGCTGAAGTTGTAGTGACTTTGATCGAAAGTGACTCAGCTTTATCGTCTTGTGAAGTATATATAGGGTGAACCAGAAATCGCAGCGCATAAACTGGATGAAGATCTATACTTATACTATGAATACTATGACGCTGCCAATTAGTAACGTGAAGAATTAATAGTTTTTGGAGTTTTTTTTAAATTTTGAGGACAATAGCACGGTCCTTGGAGACATATTCAAGAAGGTGTTTTGGTTTGTTTTGAAACGTGTGGACTTTGTAACTTGTTACGTCGCGTCGCGGGGAAAAAGAGAAAATGCATTTGGAAGCCAAAACAACTTTTTTGAATTCTTTTCGAAACCATACAAACAAAGTAATTTTAAATCAAAATCAATTTTTTTTTTATTTTTGACCAGTAACATTCCCGTTTATTTTTTCTATCAGCAAAAGAAATTTAATTTTTTTAAATAATATTGTTTCTCTTTAACAAAAAAACTGATTTATGACTAATAATAATTATTTTAATTAATTTGGGTACTTTGCTAATTTTTTCTTAACAATATTTAATTCCGCCCCTGTTTTGGTTGCCTCTTTCAGAGCTGAGGTAATTTATTTGTAGGTAGAAAAAACATACTGACTTTGGCATTGTAATTTTAAATATAATAATTTTTATACTGCATTGTTACTGCAGTTGTAAAATGTTAATAATTTTTTAACAGTTTTTCCTATTTCATCAATGAAATTTAAATTTATTTTTTTAACTTTGAAGACAATGTAGGGGATACATCCAAAAATATATTTTGGTTTGTTTTGAATCGTGTCACCCTTGTGTTTGTAATTTTCTTCGCGGGAGAAAAAGAACAAAATAATTTGGGCAAGGAATTTTTAGAATTTTTTCCGAAATCAATGAAAAAATTTTCAACGAAAATAACTATTTTTTTAAAATTAATTTTGTCTACAATATTCGAGTTTATTTATTATTTTTTTTAGTATTAATAAACGAGAACGAATTTTTAAATTTTTTTTTTGTAAGAAAATATTGTTTTTCAATAACAAAAAAATTATAAATTTAAAACTATGACGTCTATGACATTTAGATTCCTTTGGAATCTGCGCTTATTATTGTAAGTAATAATTTATTAACATTTTTTTATTCGATTTGTAAGCGTTTTGGTTCCCTCTTTCAACACATGACATTTAAATTGATTTCTTAACTTTCAACATAATGTAGGGTTTTGGGGATACATTTAAAAAAGTCTTTTGGTTTGTTTTGAATCACGTCACCCTTTTGTTTGTAATTTACGTCGCGGGAGAATCAAAATTTGGGAAACCAATTTTTTTTCTGAAATCATTAACGGAGAAATTTGAAATTATAATTGTAACTATTTTTTTAATTAATTTTCTCTATAATATTCGAGTTTATTTATTTTTTATTTTCTAGTATTAACGAGAACGAATTTTTATTTTCTTTTTTAGCAAAAAATTATTTTAAAAATTTTGATATTATTCGGCAATAATTTATTAACAATTTTTTTTATTCGATTCCTAAAAGGATTTGGTTCCATCTTTCAACTCAGATTTTTAAAATGAATTTTTCTTTTTATCAATACAAATAATTTTCAAGGGTAATTCTTTTAACTATTAGTGAACGAGGATAAATGTTTTATTTTTTTTTAATTAAGAAAATGTTGTTATTGCCACATATTTGATTGAAAACTGTTAATTATTTCTTTAACAGTTTCTGTTATTCCACAGCTGATATTTAAATTGATTTTGGCGTTCGTTTGTTTTAAAATGTGCAGTTCTTAAGTTTGTAATTAACATTTGGGGGGACGGGAGAGGGATATATTAAAGCCAAAATATTTTTTTAGAATTTTCTTCGAAATTATCGATAAAGAGATTCCAACCGATTTTTTTTTCTGATTTGGTCAATAATCAAGAGCAATTTTTTCAAACGAGAATAAATTTTTTATTTGATTCTTGATGATTATGGTTTCCTCTTTTAGCGTTAAAATTTAAAATTAATTTTTCTTTTTATCAATTCAAATAATATTCAGGTGTACTGTTTTCAACCATTAGCAAGCGAGAACAGATCTTTTTATTATTATTATTTTAATAAAAACGACATTATATTCCATTATAAAATAAATATTAATAAAAAATTAATCTATGACGTCATCAGCATAATTAATTTAATTCAACACTGACTTGTGACGAGAATTAATTTATTTCTTTTGTTAATTTTGAAGTACATTGCAGCTCTTGAGTTTGTAATTAACATGGGGAGGAGGGGCAGGGGGGGTTGAATTTAAGGCCAAAATAATTTTCTTTTAGAATTTTCTTCGAAATTGTCGATAAAGTGATTCCAATCGAATCTAATTTGGCTAATAATCAAGAGTAATTTTTTCAAACGAGAATAAATTTTAAAAAATTAACGAAAAATTGTATATTTAAAATATAGGGTGACTGTTAATTATACCGACAAAATGAAACCACAATAAGAAGCGATGTCCGAGAGTAAGGGAAAAATGTTAAAAAAATTCTTTCTACTTTAATTTTCGAGAAATAATTAATCAAAAATTAGCCCCAAAACGACGATGCGCCTCTGGTTAAAAAGTCGAGGAGCAGATGAACGAAATAAATGCTGTCGTAAAAGTTTTTTATGATTTTTTGATACGTAAACTTGACCTTTAAGTGAAATTTCACAACTTCGTTTTTAGATCAACGCCCGACGTGAATTGTACGCATTCTACACCCATGTCCTATTTAACATTGATTTTAACGGTATTGATTAAGCCAAATTTTGATTAAGGAAATATTTATTTGACAAATAATGCATGCAGCAAATTACCTGAAATAGATTATTCCACGCAAAGAATTACAACACTTTGTACACCTGGTAGACAAATAAATCAGTAAACTCATTCGTAATCTGTTGCGAATGTTAATTATTATAATTTAGTTTACTGTGAGAGGAATTATTAACACAAACTTTAACAAATTCCAACGTTTACAACTTCACATCCTGTGTTTTTGGCGCACTGGTTATAAATTGTTCCTCGTTCTACCGCACACATTCTTTTCACTTTGAATCTAATCCTAAATTAATTATGAACTATTCCTTAGAATTTTTTAAACGTGTTTCCGTAATCCATTACATTCATTCAGTATGCGATTTAATTAGAAACCGGACGCATGTCACCAATAAATAAATAAATAATAATAATATAAAGTTTTTATAGTCGGCGATGAACTTCAGGTCTAATAAATCGTTTCACATTTTCGAAGAAAACCGATCCGTTTAAGCGATATTTTGCAAATGTAATCAAGTAATCATTCTTTTGTTGCGATAATTATTTGTTACCAATCAGTATTAAGCATAGTAGGTACTAGCGGCGCTACGTTTAAAATAACAGATTGTGTCCTTATAATTTTATTGTCTCCGTGCGATAACGAGACGAATATTTTATATCAGATGTTTTTTGTGGACGAAGTGGCTGGTACCTTCCGCTCTAGTAAATAATCCGCACGAATTAACAAACAATTATTTACACAATTATTTCCGAATTTATTATTCGTATTTTAGAAATAACTAATAATTACGTCGCATAAAAGAAACTTCCCCAGCTGTTAAAGGAGTTATAAAATCAATTGAGATATGTGTCAAGGTCGCATTGTGTGCAAGCGAGAGTCAGAGAGTCAATAAAAAACTTTTATAGTTCCTATTATACTGCCGCATTTATAGCACGTGGGCGCTGTATTTCGTACGCAGTGCCGGAGCTTGATTTTGGGGTAATATTTTAATTAATTATAAACTGTTCACAAGAATTTTTTAAACATTTTCCCCATAATCTGTGACATCGATTTTCTTGTGCGTTTTTTTTTGTCGGTACAATTGTCGTTCTCTCTGTATATGACGTCACCAACGCAACAAATTTGATCGTAATTTCGCTTAAATTACTTTACATTCTTTGCTTATTAATTGTTGATTACTTTTAACAATTTTTTATTTGATTCTTGATGATTTTGGTTTCTTCTTTTAACGTTAAAATTTAATTTTTTTATCAGTTCAAGTAATATTTAGGTGTGCTGTTTTAACATTTGGAAGAGGGGGGATAATTTAAAGCCAAGATAATTTTCTTTTAGAATTTTCTTCGAAATTATCGATAAAGTGATTCCAATCAAGTTTTTTTTTTCTAATTTGTTAATAAATAATCAAGAGTAATTTTTTCAAATGAGAATTAACAAAATTAACAAAAACATTGTAAAATTCAAATTAACATATGACGTCACCAATGCAACAAATTTCATCGTAATATTCGCTTAAGTTACTTAACGTGATTATTTTTTAACAATTTTTTATTTGATTCTTGATGATTTTGGTTTCCTACTTGAACGTTAAAATTTAAAATTGATTTTTCTTTTTATTGAATTAATAAAAAGAAAAATATTATTTGAATTAAATAATATTCAGGTGTACTGTTTTTAACCGTTAGCAAGCGAGGATCTGTTAATTATTATTATTTTTTTTTAACAAAAAGGACATTATTTTTCATTAGACGAGAAATATTAATTTAAAATTAATCTATGACGTCGTCAACCTAACTAATTTAATTGGAAAATTTGTTTCAGTTTTCTTGGGTTTATCGCTTATTATTTTTTAACAATTTTTAATCCGATTTCTATCGATCACATTTTGGTTCATTTAATTTTAATAACCTGTTAAATTTTCTGTTGTGTAAATTACTAATTACTTTTAAATAATTTTTTACTATTTCACCCCTGATATTTAAAATAAATTCTTTATGTTTTAATAATTTAAAGTTTGTAAATCATGTTACTAGTAATTTTTTTTTATAATTAATTTTTTCAGTTCTAATACTTTTGTGGTTAGACTTAATTGGCTGGCACTTTATACACATTTTTTTTTAACTAGTGATTCCAAAACTTTTTTAAACTGATTTTTTGATGGTTTTTAAAAAAGTATTTGCTTAGAAATTGTCATTATTTTTTGAATTATTTATTTTTGCGCTTTAGTGTTAGGTAGTTAGTTGACCCGCACTTTACTCATTTTTCTAGACCAATGATAACCAAACTTTCTCTGAACATTTTTTCTTGTGTTCTTTTTAAACACTAGCTTTTAAATATCGTGAAATTTGAAATTTTCAAATTTATAATTTTGTTTAGAATAATTGTTAGAATATTACTAGTTAGATTTCGAATTATTTTTTAATTATATTTTTGCACTTCTAATTGTCTTTGTGTTTACTAATTAATTGAATCGCTTTGTATGTTTTTCTAAATCAGTAAATCCCAAACTTTTTCAATCGTTGCGTATACAGGGCGTCCAGGGAGGAAAGGTCAATACTTCGTGGACGTCTAGATTGGGTTATTATAAATTAAGAAGTTTATATAAACAGGTGGTCTTTTATGAATGGATTCTGAGATAAATATTGATGTCTTCTTACCACTAGGCCGTTCCGGATTAATTTAAATTTGGCGCTTCTTGTTGATTTTATTCTTCACTGTAATGTAGCACTGTTTTTGACAAATTTAACACTTTAAACTAAAAGTTTTTTTTTAGCAACTTCATATTTTTAATTTCAAATAGCTCTATCTCAGAAACTATTATTAAGAGACCACCTGTTTATATAAACTTTTTGACTTATAATAACCTACTCTAGACCCTCACGAAGTATTAACCTTCCCACCCGGGACACCCGGTAGACACCTGATTTTTTTTTGTTCTGTGCCTCACTGTTTCTCATCTCACTTTAACTTGTAAATTTTACCAATTTTCTGTAGGTGTTACCTATAGATTTGTATTTTATATTTTATTTTAATTTTATAAATCTTAAAGCTTTGAATATCCTTGAGACAAGTTAGTGTAAATGTGCCTTCCTTCAAAGGTTCTATGTAGATTGTGTCTGACTCGGAAGCCGGAGCGACCGGAGTTTTTTTTTCTTTTTTTGTAGGTGGGCGGATAATTGAAAATGGAGTCTAACGCAAGCGCTAGCGTGAAAAGAATTGGCAATTGAAGGTTAATTTCGTTACTTCCGATACAGTTAGTTCGGCAAGGTCGCGCCGGGAGTGAAGAAACGAAAAAGAAAACGCCGGCGGTGTAATTAGTCGTTTCCACGATTTGAATAAAGTGAGCGAGCAATTTATACGCGGATAATTATGTAAATAAAATTGCAAAACGTGTCGTTACTTTCAGTTTCGAGGCATGCGATGCCTTGTTAGATAAATAGATAGATAGATAGATTGTTGTTACCACTCGGATACAGAAGCTCTAGATTCGTCACTCGATTTTCTTCACATTTTTTAAGCTGTCGTGTACAGGATGTCCCATTTTCGATAGTATACCATAGGTATTTTCGTTAATAATGGAAATAGAAAGAAACTGAGCACGCAATATTGGGTCAACTTTTTATGCTAATTTGAATGGCCAACTTAAAAATTTGCTGTTCCTTGCCATTTTCGCGGTACAGTTGAATATCGAAAAATTCATCAAATTTCAACATATTTTTTTTATTTTTAAAGATATCGAAAAATGACAAAGGCATTTTTTATTCGACTTCTATCGTAGATCATGATTCTTTAATCAAATCGCATCAAAAGTTCATAATAACCGAGATATAACCAAAACTAATGTCTCGAATACCATCGAAAATGGGACACCCTGTACAATTAATTATGCTTTGTACTTGAAATAAACGCAGATTACTATATGTTTACATGCACATTAAATAGATATCATCTTAAGTTATTTAGGCAACTTGATTTTATACATGAACATTTTGAAAACAAGTTTTTTTTAAATTTCTCGTTATTTTGTAAACAATTTAAGATATTTTGTATAAAGAGAGACAAAATCCCTACCCAATGATTTACACAAATTAGCACGTTGCTATTAAAAAAAATATGGTCGTACAAATATTTTGACAACTAGTAGTGCAATTGTGTTTTTGATTAAAAATTCAAAATCAGCACGAAAATTACAGAATCTTTGCTAATATAACCGAATTTCTATCTTTAAAAATAAAGAAGTTATCAATGGTGCACGAATCCAATTGAACACCCTGTAGAGTTAGATGCAACGTAGATTTTAAAAACGGACAAAAATTTTAAGGTTATTTTTTATTTTAATTTAAAATCAAAAGGGTATGGAAAGCCTAAAAGAGAGTGATTTATTTTTGAGGTGCAAAGAAAACATTACTGGGGGAGGGGACCAAATTAGTTAGCCATTTGTGTCTCTTGTTCAGATAATGTTTAAAAAATTGAAAAACTTTTTAACACAAAAAGTGACGTTTCGTGGTTCGCTTGCCTACTTTATCTTTCATGTTTACTGAAACAAAGCTGCGAAATTAATACTTATTAGCTCTGAGGAAGGAAGCCAAATAATGTGGTATTTATGACTTTTGTTCGGATGATTTTTAAAAAAATTAAAACACTTTTTAATACAGGTAACGTCTCGTAATTCACTTGTCTATCCACCTTTAATAAAACCAACTTTGTTATGGCTGCGAAATTAATAATTCTTGGCTTTGAGGGTGGATGCCAAATTAATTGGCCATTTGTGTTTCGTGTTCAGATGATTTCTAAAAAAAAACACTTTCTAAAACAGAAGATGACATTTCGTAGTTCACTCGTCTAATTTATCCTTCACCTCTAATAAAACCAATTTTAAAATTAGTTGCGAAATTAGTACTTCTAGGCTTTGAATGAAGGGTCCTAATTAATTGTCCTCTTGCATCCCTTGCTTAGATAATTTTTAAATAATTGAAAAACAAGTTTTAATCAGAGGTGACGTTTCATACTTCACTTGCCTAATTTATCCTACACCTTTAATAAAAACAACTTTGATAAGCTGCGACATTAGTACTCATGGGCTTTGAAGGAGGGGGCCATCTTAATTGGCCATTTGCATTCCTTGTTTAGTTAATTTTTAAATATTTGAAAAACAAGTTTTAGGTGACGTTTCGTAGTTCACTTCCCTAATTTATCCTTCATCTTCAATAAAAACAACTTTGATAAGCTGCAAAATTAGTAAATAGGGTAGAGGCACCAGTTTTGGCCACTTTAAGTGAAGTTTTCTCTGTACCATTATCCTTACGTCACATGTTGAAAAATATATCCAAACAAATACTTCCAAAGGTCACAGATATACATTGGGAAGATATTACCAAATTTAAAAAATGGATTGAATTTTATTTCTCCAGTTTTGGCCACTCATTCGCCACTTTTGGCCACACACTTCATTAAAAACACATGTTAATTATTTATTATCCCAAGAAATTTATATTAAATACAAAAAGAAGTAGGTACACTATGATCAACAATGATTGAGTACAATAATTTTTATTTCTACACGGTGTTGTGTAGAAATTATTATTGTTGCTTTGATAGATAGCAAGAAAAATTGATAATATTTCGGAAATATTTCGATTTTATTGCTTTCCATTCAGATACTACATCTACATTAAATTTTATTAAGGCAATCTGCATTGAAGTTCCATTTGTTATGGCATCTAATGCATTGATTAAGCGGTCCTTATCATAAAGAAAATTATGTTTCCTTTCTTCAGCAAATCTTTTATTTTCACAGTTTTTCCCTTCATATTATTGTTTGGAATCTTTAGAAAATTTCTTTATGCTGTAGTAGCACAAACGAAAATGTGCGCAGACAGTTATAACTAATGGCCAAAACTGGAAAATGTCTATACCAATTTTAGTCACTGTAGTGGCCAAAACTTATTTATTAATGTACCGGTTTTGGCCACCCACATTTCATAGATTCTGAAATATAACTTTAAAATATTTTAGAAATTATCGAAAAATTTAATTATTGCACTTATCAAATACACAAAACTTATAGGATTACTATTATAAATGAAGCAATTTTAAGTTTTCTTGTTACTCCTGTTGCTTAACCATTTTCCTTAGAAAACAGCGATCAAGTTGTCCTCTACGCTTCAACTGCATGTCAAAGCCAAACCAATAGCGCCAATGCAATGTAATGAAAATGCAGAATTAAACCACTATATCTTCAAACATTTGGTGGGAATGTTCCAACTTATCTTTAAGCCGCATCCAGACGACATGGCCAACGTTAGCCAGTGTTAGCTATTGGGTGATTTGCCATGCCGTGTGGACGAAATACACATGGCCAATGAATGTCAACCAATCGCTAATGTTGGCATTGGAATGCATTTGCTATGAGGGCGGTTTTTTCGACACACATCAAAGACTTTAACCAACGTTGGCCTTCACATGCCATCAGGTTTGTTTTTACGTCCAGACGATTTGAACAGATTGCACACGAGATTTCTAGGATATTATTTATTTTTGTGTATTGTGCACGTTGAGTTGTACTAACTTGCTTTCGGTTTACTGTTTTTCTTTTTAAATTTGACCAGAAAAATGTCGTCATCAGAGACCGAATGGAGTAACCCGTTAATTTTGGAATTCCTCAGCTTTATGAAAAATACCCAGTCATTTGGGATCCGAAAGAACTACACAAGCACTTGTAACAACCGTATTATATTCTTCGTTCTCCATATCTTTTTAATTTAACAAATGTTGGTAGCTATTCGCTATACATTGGCCGAACTTTTTTATATTTCAAGTTTGACAAGGAAATCCAATCATGTGGATAGGCAATGTGCAAATGGTAAACTTGCCTAACGTTGGTTAAAAAATGTGTTGCCAATGCATTCACCAACGTTGGCTGACGTTGGCAATGTCGTCTGGATGCGGCTTTAGATTAATACTATCCTTATTTTAACCATGAAAAACTCAAAATGGCCACAACTGGTGCAGTGGCCAAAACCGGTACATTTACCCTACTCCTAGGCTTTGAGGCAGGGGGCCAAATTAATTGGCTATTTGTGCCTTTTGTTCAAATAATTTACAAAAAACTTAAAAACACTTTTTAATAGAGAAAGTGACGTTTCGAAACTCCCTTGCTTATTTCATCCTTCGCGTTCTTTCACGTAATTATAAAATTATATTGACAAATCAAAATTGCTGTAATTGTGTCCACTGACGACCTGTTTCTTTCATCGGACCATTGAGTTAACGTTAGGGAAAATATTCTCTCCACATTTTGCATTGTGGGCTGGAATGGCAAATATTGCGGTGTTTATAAGCTAAGTGAAAGACTTTTCCAATAAAATAATTTGTAAATAGTAAAAAGAAATTTGGAGTAATGTATAAGTTATGTTGTACAGGATTTATTTGTTTACAATTATTAAATTCAAGCGTTTTTATCAGATATATTAAGTTTGTGTAAATATTTATAGGAATAGACGATTTTAAATTACATATACAGGGTGAGTTTTTGTCGATGTTTAGCATTGGGATCTCGGAAACTAGCAGAGCTAGAGAGACGGTTAAATGGGGAAAGATTTGTAGTTTTAGGAGCCCAGTTTAATGCAGCTTTTGTTTTTTTCTTAAAGTTCATGGCTGGCTAGATATTTTGAAAAAACTGATTTTTTATAAATTCGTTAAATGCATGTAGCTCGGTTATTCTTGATTTTAGAGAAAAGTTGCAAGACAAAAGTTGTACAGGATTATGTTCTTAATTAAACAGTCGAACTAAATTTTCCATATAAGCTCTTATTTTTCAGTTATGACATAAACATCAGATTTTTTAAATGGAAACCATAGTAGGCCATGAGTGAAAAAGAAACGCCTTTTTTTACCTTTTCAACGATGTAACATTCGATATGGTTATTTAAAAAAACGACGGAGATACGGCAGTTTTTCTCTTTCAAAATTGTTAATATGGTTGGCCATGGAAACAAAAGTTTATTGACAAATGCAAGTTATAAATGGTGAGCAAATAAAAATCAGATTAGAGTAGGCGCTGCAAAAAAAATGTGTGTCTGTGATTAACAAAAAAGGTCAAAACATTTGACAGTCCGTGAATGTATTACATTAATTAATTCAGTTAATCACAAACATTGCACAGCCCACACTAATCTGATTTTATTTGCTCACTTATATTACTTTGACGTTTTGTTCGCCGTTTCTTTTTACATACGTTTCAGAATCAAAACTCTAATACCAACAATGGTTCAATATTTCAATAGCCTCCTAGGAGAACCTTCAACCTCTTAACAAATCTAAACTATCGTGAACAAAAATAAACTAAAAATATTTCTAAAGATGTTCGAAAAGATCACCATTATTTGCAATACATAAATTACACCTCTTTAAAATCGAATTTACTGCTTTCCTAGTAGAACGTCCGTCATTAGGGGCTATTCTGTAACTTATTAACAGGCTGTTAAAATTTAAGGGTACGTTAAAATTCAAAATAGAGTCTTGTGATTCGCTGTTACTACGATAACTGTACTTTTTATTTAATCACAGATATACATTTTCTTTGCACCGCCTACTCTAATCTAATTTTTATTTGCTCATCGTTTATAATTTGCATTTGTCAATAAACTTTTGTTTCCATGGCCAACCATATTAACAATTTTGAAAGAGAAAAACTGCCGTATCTCCGTCGTTTTTTTAAATAACCATATCGAATGTTACATCGTTGAAAAGGTAAAAAAAGGCCTTTCTTTTTCATTCATGGCCTACTATAGTTTCCATTAAAAAAAACTGACGTTTATGTCATAATTGAAAAATAAGAGCTTATATGGAAAAGTTAGTTCGACTGTTTAATTAAGAACATAGTTCTGTACAACTTTTGTCTTGCAACTTTTCTCTAAAATCAAGAATAACCGAGCTATATGCATTTAACGAATTTATAAAAAATCAGTTTTTTCAAAATATCTAGCCAGCCATGAACTTTAAGAAAAAAACAAAAGCTGCATTAAACTGGGCTCCTAAAACAAATCTTTCCCCATTTAACCGTCTCTCTAGTTCCGCTAGTTTCCGAGATCCCAATGCTAAACATTGAAAAAAACTCACCCTGTATATAGTACTCGTATAAGTAAATTATTTAGAATTTTTGTAATGTAAATACGTAGGATTTAAAGCCAAAATTGTAATAATTAGAATAATAAGAATAATTATAATAATAATAATAATAATAAGAATAATTAGTTTGTTGAAAACTGTAAGCGGCAGCGCGGAGTTCGGAAATTGGATCAGTGAGGGCGCCGCGTCTGAGCTATTTTAACTAATACAACCAGTGCGCATACAAAACAGGCTCCGTGTTATTTACATTCATTCACGTTAGGAGCGTTGATCGGATCTAATGTAAGTAATATCAGTCGGTTTTGTGAAAAACCGACTGACCAAATAAAACTTCGACTCTTTGAATTTTTTATACGATCAGTATTTGTTTGTACCACTTCAGGAATAATCGATTTAATAAACCATTGTTTCTATCACTTTCAACGAGCATTTTTCTTTATTTACACACACACGACACGTACACTGACGCGGTACGAGCGGTACAGCCTACGAGATATACTGCATCGGGAGAGGAGCAGGAGCCTCACCGATATTAACAAGTTTAAGAACAGCAACAAACTAATAAGATATAAACAAAAATGAGATTTAGAATATTGACGAAAATTACCCTGAGAAAAACAACGAATGCAAAATTTGCAACAATTATCAGAAACTTTGAAAAATATCCCATTTCACCGCATAAAATTGGCTTCACCCAACTAGGGGCCCTAACACTGCATAAAATTGGCGCCCAACGTGGGGCCAAAGACAGAAAATTTTGAAACAAATAAATTTATGCTAAAATCTGCAAGAAACCAGATTTCACTGCAATATGTATTCGCATAACTTTATTAGACATGTCTTCTGATCAATATGCTTTGTATCTTCAAAAAACTTCAGCCATTTCTCAATTTCATAGTTGCTTCCCGTAGAAAACAAGAACAGGACAAATTATAATATGGGACTGAGTAATGAAATACGGTGACACTCCCGTATATACGGGATGTATGGTATTGATAGTTGATTTAAATTGTAAAAAAGGGGTTCTGCCTTATTTCAAGAGGCAAAATATTTAAAAACTTTATTGCGTAATAATTACTGCCATCCCGGAATTTATTTATTCTATGTTGGGGCACTGAATTATGTCTGGTATGATATTCATGGTTGGTAAGGTGAATAACATAATTATTCATATTTAATTTTATGTAAATTAAGCATTCGAAGATATGTAGCGATGGAAATGTTAAAATTTTTAGTTTCTTAAACGTCTCTTTGCAGCTGTCTCGGTATCCAATATCATCCATAATGCCAAAATTTTTTTTCTGAAGTAAAGAAATTATTTTAGCTTCAGCATAATAACCTCAAACTAAAATTGCATACGACATAACATAACAAACCATAGTAAGCTGCTGAAATGGTACTGATATGGACCGATTTTTTTAAATGTATAAAATATATAATTTTGGTAAGTTTATTGGCGATGTAATTCATGTGCTCATTCCATTGTAAAGTCGAATCTAAAAATATGCCAAGGTATTTAATAGGTTTTGTACTGCCAAAATTATTTGCTTTGCAGTCAATATTTCTCAAGGAAAACTGCATAAATTGCGTCTCATTTTCATTTAAACTGAGTTTGTTGCTAAAAAACCAATTTTTAATATCTGTTACAGTTTCCATAATGTTTTGTGACCCGTCTACAAAATTGATGTATCTGTTTAACAGTGTTGTATCATCTGCAAATAACGTTATCTTTGCATTATTTACACATTGATCGGTATCATTCATGTATAATAAAAACAAGATTGGGCCTAGAACAGACCATTGGTGGTACACCAAATGCAATATCTACAGAATCCGAAGTTTTGTCTTGATATCTAACAATTTGCTTTCTGTTGCTTAAATAAGACTCAATTAATTTTAAGCTAGGTCGGTCAAAATTGTAATGTCGTAACTTAGAAATTAAGAGATCGTGAGAGATACTATCGAAAGCTTTCGTAAGGTCAAAAAATACGGAAAATGCAAGAGACAGTAGAATGACCTTTTCGAAAACCATATTGATTTGCACTAAATAAATTGTGTTTCAAAGAAAGTACATATTCTATTTTTCATTGTCGTTTCTGTAATTTTAGATATTTTTAAAACTAAAGAGATAGGACGGTAATTGCCACGTTCATCTGAGTTGCCTTTCTTCAGTACAGGTACAACACAAGACAATTTTAGAACATCGATTTTAAACATCTTATTTATAAGCTTAGTGAACACCCCAAATTTGAATTGAATTTGAAACCAACCGAATCATAAAAATAGGAAGATTCAAAGGGGAAAGGGAATTATACAGTGACCGCCAAAAAGTTCGTACCATACGGGAAAAATTTTTATTATTGATTTTTGTAAAAAAAACTTTTTGCGCCAATAGTTTGTGCATGTTCGATAACCAAATAAAAGGAGGACAGATCCGTTGGACAATTCCTAGTGTGGCTAAAATGGCACCTATTTATAATACGAAAATTAAAGTGTTATAATTTGAAATTGTTGGACATATTAGACAAAATGTTAGTATGATCCGATAAGTTATTGCAAAATGTATCGCTTGGTACTCAGACAAAATTTTCTGCGGCATAATATTAAAAAAAAAGAAGATTTTTAACTTTTTCGATTTTGTTCAAGATAAGAAGCGGTAAATAGGCATTTGGTGTTTAACTCAGGAGTAGTTAGCTTACTCATTTATTTCCATAAAAAATATTTAAAAGAATCAAATTTGCTCTTGGGTTCTTAATTGCATGCACAAGAAAATTTGACACGATTTTTTACGTTTCTGGTGCAACACTTTTTTTATCTAAAATTTTGTGTTATCATTTTTTACTTAAGGCTCATTTTCACGATGATAGTATTCTCATCAAAGTACTACGAAAGTGGTGTGATAGTTCTGACATACGAGTTAAGTATCTACACGGAAAGAATGATAGTGACTGTCAAGTTATTTACACGATAATAGTTTCTGTGATAGTTGCTTTCATGACAGCAACTATCACTAGAACTATCAGCGTGAAAATGAGCCTTTAGTCTAAGGAGATCGAAAATTGCAAGAACTGCATGCAAAATAGTTTTGATAAAAAACCCATTTTTATTTTGTGCTAAAAACGTGTTATTGTTCAATAGAAAATTGTTTTACTCTAAAGGGGGAAAAATGTTGACCTTAATTCTGTTTTCCTAAATCTAAATCGACTTTAATAAAAACAAATAAAATATGAGAATGAAGAAATTGATTGAAGAAAACAAACTAATTAAAATTAAAACAAAAATAGATAACTTCTATAGACTACTAGACTTAAAAAAATCTAATAAAATAAAAATAGGGGAAGAATCTATGTAGCTACATAGTGATTTTTCTATTGACTGAAACAACATAGAATAACACGAAAGCCTTCCACAACCTTTTTCTGCAAAGTATTTTGTTTACCTTCAAATTGAAGGTCGCCGGATTGACCTCGGCGTTTCCAATGATTAAAATTTATTATTTGCACTTGCATATTTTATTAGAAATCTGTTAGTAAAAAGAGAATCCAAGATGAAAAAACACAACATTCTTGTATGTCCCAAAAGCAAAAGATTTGATAGAAAAACCAGTTACTGACGACTATTAATTCATCTAATTTAATAAATTTGAAAAATAAAAACTTGAAGCATCGCCTAGGTTTGTCAAAACGTTTAATTTAATTTAAGAACAAAATTATTTTACGTCCGTGCGCCGGCTTAGCTTTCTAATTTTTTTTTTTTAAGGACATGGACGGTTTTAATTGAATTTCAAAAGTGTCAATGTCAGTTAGTACTGTCCTGGTTCGATCTTGTTACAAAAAAAAAGCAAAACACGGTTATTATTGAAATTTCATCAAGGCCAACATAATTCTCACTTTGATTTCAAGCTCAATAAAAAGGAATAAATTGAATTTATTAATTTAATCTTTGCTTTACTTCTTCTTTTTTTTGTCGAAGTGAAACTTTTAATTCTAAAAGGCCTCTTCTTCTTCTGCAATTTTTTTCTCGCTTGCATTAAATAAATGGTAGAGAAGTGATGATTGTTTTCTTTCGTTTTTTTTTCTAATCACAGGGGGCCTTGATTCTTTAAATTTCACTTTCGATTTCGTTTGTAAATAGGAACTGTGCAATTTTTCGCGCGCCGGGCATCGATCGCAATATTAATTATTGCAAATAATCATTTCACATGAGCTGCACAATTTCGTGAGTCACGCCGCAGGGCGATTGCTCAAAGACCTCTTTGTTTACGGGAATGACGGAAATCAAGCTCGAAGCGGAAACGATGAGGAAAAAGAAGCGGTTCGATTTGAGTCCGTAGGCGGATGACTCGCTTATGTAATTATTGTTTGCTGCATGTAACTACCGAGATGACTCCGGTGATGTAACACTGATCGTTTGCACCTGCGTGTGTACTTTCCAAGTTTCAGTGTCAAATAATTTGATGTAAATTAAAGGAACGAACGGACTAAAATTGCAGTCGCCAAGGAGAACGGCTTCGTGTTTTTCTTGTTGTTGTAATCCTTAAGTTTTATGACAAAGTTGAACATTTTTGCATTGAGACAAAGAAGTGATAATTAATTCATAAATTCTAACGCCACCGTGTAAATCTGACAAAAGGTTGTTGTTTTATTAACACTTACATGATGTAATAATAGTAGCAAACAAAGTATGATCCACCTTCTGTCTGCATGTAATTCTTCTTTTTCCTTACACATGAAAATAATCTAAGAAGCGAATTTGGTAACTAAAGTCCTGAAGACCTAAAGGTACAAAAGATAAAAATGTTACTCCTGATAAGTCTTTGATTTAGGACCCCGTTGGGCAATTACCACAGATAAAAAAGATATTCTAACTTTTAGTGAAATAACACCCTATACATATACATATATATATATAACAAATAATAATTAACGATCATAGTTAAAATTGTTTGATTATTGAGGGGGTAATCAATAATGGATAGAATTACTAGAGTGCCACAGGGCTGTGCCCTTAGACCACTTTCGTTTATTATGCTCAATTTTGCATTAAAAAAAAACACATAAAGAAAAATACATAACAATTAAATTAAACTGAAAATTCTTTGAATGCAACCATACATAAATATGTATACGTATTCAAATTAATTTTTGGTATTAGATTAGTTTGCGCAAGCGGTAGCTTTGTAGTTATAAACCGAACGGTACATACTTGTGGTTTCCTGGACATTACCCACGCTACATTTATTTATTAATTATTGTTAAACGTTTCCGAAACATTTGTTCTGAGAAGAGGAAAAAAAAGCGCATGTTAATTCCACCACTCGACCCTCAAACAAACTGCATTCAAGGAAACCGGAGCGTGTTCACTTCAGGGGGATACCATTGTTGTTTTCGGTGTGGTAAAACGTGCTCTTGAGGTTTTTGCAGGCTACCGATTGATTCACTTCCTCTTTTCAATGGAAGGCCTTTGATTTTATTCTGGGCGTAGGTACATTTTTCTCGACTACCTAAGGTCGATGTGTTTTGTTTACATCTAAGGTTTCTTTCAAAAGAAATTTTTGCAATAAGCTATGGGTGGATTTACAGAAAGCAAATCAAATATTTAATTGTGAATTAAACTATGTAATTACGATTATGTTGCCATAAGAATTACATTCCGAAATGTCAAATTAACAATGTCATTAAAATTTGATTGCAATTAAAGTTTTTGTAAACTGGGCCTATGATTTTTTTAAAACTAAATATCAAGAGTGATTTTGTCACTAGATTTGGTGACTTTCTGTGGAAAGAGTTTTGGTGACTGAGTTCAGGCATGTAATGATTTCGCGAATGGTTTAGCGTCAAGTTTAGTGATTTTTAATTCAAAATAATTAATTTAGTTTTAAAGAATTAAGTAAATCATTAAAAGATAAGGCAGATTGATTATTATTGATTGTTATTTTAATCAGTCACTAACATCTGCTGCGTTCGAAAATTATTATACGTCGGATGTATCTGGAGCGTATGATCTCATCTTTCTCACTCACGATTTTTAATCTATTTTGTATCTCGCTCATCCGTTTAAAAAAATCTTGTGTTTATATTATTTCCATGACAACAGGCGATCTTTTCACACCCTACTTAAGACTGGGTTCGTAAAGTATCCATGGGTAACGCTGAGAGTGAAAAGCAAGATATACAAAATCATTTATATGGGAGAGAAAGAATATTACTCAGGAGTATCCAAGAGAGTTTACGAACACGCTCTAAATGTGGGATGTGAAAGATCGCCTGTTGTCATGAAAATACTATAAACACAAGATTTTTTTTGAACGGATGAGCGAGATACAAAATAGATTAAAAATCGTGAGTGAGAAAGAAGATTTCATACATCCGACGTATAATTTTCGAACGCAGCAATCATAGATAAAATCGTTTACAGAAGGTAGATTGATTTTAAATTACAAAAATGGCAAGAAATGGATAGTGATGAAATCGTTCCTCCACTCAACCACAGATGGCGCCGCTCTTTCTGACCACAACCCGGAAACTTCCAAAATAAATGCTTGAATGAAGACACTATTTTTAACTGTACTCATAAAAGTCGAACGGAAAAACTCGTTTTGAAATTTGGAAATGCCATCGAAATTAATTATTCCGATGAAGTGTTTCCCCTGTCTTTTAATAGATGGCGTTGCTAATTCAATCTTTATTGCAACCGGTAAATTGAACTGAATCTGAACTCTCACAAAGCGACGCGACGTGACGAGAGAAGTTGCAATTAATTTTATTTTAGATCTTCAAGACGCATACCACTTGAAGACTTCCACTTTAGCCAATAGTGGCTTCAACGAAATGACGACGCTATTTTTGACTGTAGTGATAAAAATGTGTAGAAATAAAAATATAATTTGACTGTCGATAAAGTCTAACGTAAAAAAATCGTTTTGAAATTTGGGATTATTCTGATGAAATATTTCCCCTTTCACTTAACAGATTTAACTTAACTAATTTACAACTTCAAGATATATGCCATTTGAAGACTTTTACTTTAGCCAATGATGGTTTCAACAAAGAGCGCTGCTCGCACACCTGCAGTACTTGCAGTAACACGTAATCTCCACTATATTGTGCCCATTACTCACGTTAAGAATGCAAGGGTAGTACATACTTTTCTTTTTAACACATTGCGAGTGGCATGTTCTCTGTTGCTCTTCATGAAACCACGTTTGGCTAAAGCGAAGGTCTTGAATCTGTATATGTACATAGGTACCTGGTTGGTCACAATGTTGCCAACCAAAAGGATAAATCGCTTTTTAAGAGTTTTTTCAAATCATTAGGGATTAAGGGATTGTTGTTAATAAATAAGGGGATTCTTAAGTTTTAGTTCATAAAAGGAAACTGAAAATCCCTAAACAGTTCCAAGATGCTCTTTTGTGAAATAATTTTTGCATCCCTGGTTTCTATGAGGGTGATTTACTGGTTATTTATTGTGTCTTTTGTTTGTCTTTTTTTATTGAAGTATACATTTCTTTTCTAAATTTTGTTTATTTGTTTTCTTTGTTTTATCACCTTTCCTTCCAAGCAGCTTTTTCTTTTTTAATTTATAGCGTTTTCGATTGACCGCACTTGTGCGCATGCGCACTCAGAATATCTTCATCTCGTTTTATTACATGAGGTTAGAAGAAGATGCAAATATACTGAGTGCAACCGGTGCAAGTGAATCGAAAACACTATTAGTAATTTAATGAATTGTGTAATAAAATCGATTTGCCTTTTGTTTTTTTTTATTGTTTCGCTTCGACAGCTTCGACATTCTTGAATTTAGTAACAAACATTATAGATTTTCTGTGGTGAAGAGAGATTTTTTGGTAGCTTTTGAAGGATTTCTGGTTTTCTCACGTTGGAAACACTAGTTGGTCAGTCTTGTGTCCTTCCATGCGATGGAAAATGTATTTATTTTCCAATTCAAATTAGGATAATCCTTTGATAATAAAGTCAATAAATACATATCATTATCTACGCACTTAATTCTTTCCAAAGTGTACAATAGATGGCGTTGCCAATATTATACAGGTAAGGTACTAAATCAACACTCCGTTCAAGTAACGCAATCCTATTTCTCTCGTGAGAGCACTGAGAAACAAGGACAACAAATACAATTGTCGCAAGTACAACAGGGAAGACAACAGTTTTAGGGAATTCTGTTTGTCACAATGGCAATAGTTTAAACTCAAAAATGCATTATTTAAAACAAAGTGAAAACAATTTCGACACAAAACAAAATGAAACTTTAAAGGCAAGCTGCAGTTATTGACAGTAGCTTGATTAAACGTCGCTTCAAATGTTAACAAACTTTCGATTGTGTTCTTTTTATCCCTAGATGAGAATAATGTGCGACAAGGATAGATATATAAAAATCACTAAATGCGCTACCACTATACGAAGTAGTATATACAGAAAAGTTCCAAACCTTTAAGAAAAATTATTAAATGAAGAACGAAAGGGATATAAAAATAAAAACTTTCAACATAAATGTTTGAGCGAAGAAGAAGAAACAAACCAAACAAAATTTCTCTAGGAAAACGATTTTGTCATTTGCCTTAAACAGCAAAGATCTCAAGAGAAATAAAACTAAACGCGATAGGAAATGAAAGATAACGTGTTTGTTCCAGCAACAGTTCGTAAATAGTTCGAAACCGTCAAAAGCATGCAGTCATTAAAATTGTACATTTGACGGGACCGTTAAAATCGCTCATTATTTCGGTGGGCAACTGTTTTTAACGGTTTCGAACTAGTCAGAAGATGTTGCTGGAACAAACCTTATGTGATTGTGATTAAATTGTTCCTCAGATGTTCAATAGATGGAGTTGGTCTTCACTGGAACTACAAAATTCGAAACTTTTAAGGTAAACTCTAGTATGAAGATGAAGAAAAAGATTGAAGGTATTGTTAACCCCACACTCAGTGACTGGTAAACGAGCCCATAGTCCCTCAGCCAATAATCTAAGAAAGAAGAAGAAGAAAAAGAACATTTCAACGCAAGCAAGCTCAATCGAGGAAGAAAAGGAAAATGAAAGATTTTCTGCAAGTTTTATTGATTGAGATTACTGGCATTATACCAAAAAAAATTGGTAATTTTTTACACTGATTATATTCTAAAAAATAGAACATTTTATTTTATTTAAGTCACTTTTTAAAACAGACATGTTGTTTATCGGAGTAACGATTCATACATAGCGAGCAATTTCAACTAAACTCCAGGTGATATAGAATTTTAATTTGGGAACACTGTCAGAGTTGGTATTAAGTTAATAAACATAACCTCTGCAAGTCTGGCGGTCTGGATATAACGATAAAGACATCGTGTTGGTTAATGAATGGCATATTAATAAGCGTTCAATATACAAACACGCACTATGTTTATTTTGACAACATGTTTATATTTTTCACTTCTGACGAAGCTGTCGAACGACGGTGAAACGTTAAGTGTTTTGTGCGCTATTTAGTGTCCGGTTAAAAGATTTTGTGATGTAATTTAAAGAGTTTGAGAAGACTGTAGAAAAGACATAGATTGAAAACTAGGCGTGCAAACTAAAAAAACAGTAATTTTCTTCCATCTAGGGACTATTTTGAAACCTACTACTCCAGATCAGTTGAATCTGCTCGTTCTGTACATAATTTGGTTTAAAATTACTTTATATGGGAACTAAGTAAATGAACACATATAAAAAATATCGCTAGTGAATACCAATGAACAGAAACTGCATCATGATAAACAAAATTCACTAAATTTCCCTAGAATTCCCCAAATTCTAACTTCAGGTTATACAGTTGACGTAACTGGGACCTAAATAGATGTAATCCTTCTTGGAAAGCAGTTTCTTTCAGATAGTCTTTATTGACCCCATTGTATGTAGCCTACAAAAAGAAATGTAGGTATTCGGTAAAATTTTGCTTTTCCTTTTAGTGAATCTGTTTTAGTGACTTTCAGTGATTTTTAAGCTAATTCAGACTTTTTATGAAACACTACCGACAACACTGATTAAGAGGTTCCTAAATGTGTTGCGATTTTTAACGTGGTGTTCGAGGCTTGTTTGTATATAATCAAACAGAACAAGCTATCACACATGATAATCACATATAATTGTGGCAATGATAAAAGTACTCGCGTTCTGGAAAGTCGTCTTTCGATGAGCAAACATCACCACATATGTGTACAATCAGATCAGAATTAAAAATAGTGTCTCACCAATAAAAAAGTTCAATTGCGGCCAAATTACTTCTGATCGCTATAACGAGTAGGCGGAATTGTTGTTTGAATCGATGTTTGATTGCTTGGCCACCTGCTTGTTATGGTGATCAGACTTATCAGAATGCATAAGACCATGCTTTTACTTTTTATTTAGGAGACATTACTTTTAATTCTGACTGTACATTCACAATGTAGTAGAATAAATATTTCTTTGCGATTAAGTTTATAATCGAATAAATTCTAAAATGAAAAGGTGTGTAAGCATATCGCATTTAGGTGCGAGCAATTTCGCGACCAATCCAGCACATTAAATGGAGCGTTTTATTGCGCAGAACGAGATTTTTCAATAGCAGAGCAGCACAAACGGGCGCTCTAAAAACCTTTTACCACAACCGCCGCTGATTATTAATTAAGAAAGCATAAAACTATACGATGCAGGCACGAAACCGATTCAAGAACGCGTTCTTCATGTAAAAAGCGCGAACCATAAAACGGCCACAACTTATAATATAATAAATCTCGGAAAGTAGTTTAAGGCCGACGCAAAAAAGCAACGGCGACAATGATCCGAATGATGGAAGCCGTGCCAAGGTGCTTCCGAATTGTTATTAAAAAAAATAAAACAAAATGGAATACTCGCCAGGCAGGGCGTAGAAAAAGGTTTGAAAAAAGTGAGCTGGTTTGGAAAACCCAGCGGGTTTTGACTCACCTTAGTAGTAGATACCACCTCGGAGTAAAGTAATATATTCAGCGATAGATAACGATCAAGGAGATTGAAATAAATTAATGCAACTGGGCCTGTAATGTATGTAATGTAGTTCAAGTTGATTAGTTGTTTTATGGCAGTACTCGGCGAAGAATTGTTTCAGAAAATGTTGAAACATCATGTTACATGTTAAACAATGCGATAGTTAGAATGTCTAATTAATGAAGTAATAACAAAATAAATAAATCCACGTGTACGTTTCTTTTTCTAAAGTATTACCGTAGTGGGTGGACAGAATGATTTATTTAAGACGTAACTGTGTACTATACCTATTTTATTAACGTTATGAATGTATACGTGAGCTCATCGAATACTATTTGCCAGAATGCGGATACGACCTCTATGTATATCACAGTTTATATATCAATTTATGTACATACAAACAAGTCCTCGAACACCACATCAAAGATGTCAAGGAACCGCTTAACAACCTAAATATCTCGTTTTAAACGCACAAACTATTGCAAATTTTTTTAGAATAATTAATTTGTTTTAATGAATTTTAGAGTTTATAGCAAATGAAGGAATGATAACTAAAGCCCTTTTGGTTTCTGTATGTATTTGATACCACGAAAAAAGCAACAAAATGAGCAAAAATTAAACTGAAACGTAAATAATGAACGTAGAGAAGTTCTAAAATCATAAGAACAAAATAAATTTAAAGACAGAACAAAGTCAGAACAACAATTAAAGGGAAACATCGAAACGTCATAAGAAGTTGGCGGTATTAAGCGAAGTTAAGATGAAAATACAACGGTTAAATATTGATAGTTTATTTATGCGAATTTATTTTATTATATAGGCAACCCTTTTTAAAGTGATGAGTTAATTTGGTGTACTTATAATATACAACGATTTAAATGTACAGTGCTTTCAACCGTCATCGAGTCCCACGTGACTATTAACTACCTTTCTTAGAAAGGCTTCGTTCAGGTTGGTGACACTGTAAATATTTACATGTCACTAGAAAAATTAACCAAAGTGTATCACTTTGTAATCGCGACGTTCCAGATTGGTGCCAATTTATGCTGTAAATTATTTCGTATATCTAAACAATTCTAAACGTCCAGGCCTATCTTATTAGTAGCCGGCAGTGTTGCCAACTAGCTAAACATAAAAAATTCCGCCACATCTCTCTCAAATCTATACTGTGTTGACGCGTAGGGCGTAGACCGTCAATCGCCGATTGCCTGTCGAACGGAGCAACGGAGGTGTAGCCGGCGTGTTGGCAACACTGGTAGCCCTCTGTCATTTACATTTACAAACGACCCATTTTAAAGCGAGTCAATTCAAAATCACCGATTACATTTCATTTGTAGTTATTCAATTGGCGATCAGTGATGAGGAGGACATGGTTGAGTTGCCTCTCTCTCACTCCTTACTAAACAAGCTGAATTTTACAATCAATAATCAACTAGGCGTGATTTCATACATATTTTGATGTAAATTTCAGTTTCAAAGCATAATTCCTTTAAGAACGTCTCTATTCACGTCTCAGTTCATTTTAACATCAAATCGATTTGATTTTGGGTGTAATAAATTTTAATGGAGGACGGCTTTTGTAAGGGAAGTATTTTATTGTAAGGAATGCCACAAGCACACAGTTTTTAGAATTGGCGGCCATTTTCTTGGGCTAGAACGCAGGACTGGACTAAAACTAAAATGTCAAAAATCGGAAACGTATTTAATGATTTTCATATTTTTCATTAAAAACAGTTATAAATATAGGCAGTCACGTTTGCGCTGCAAAAGATTCTAAAAACGATCAACTAAATTGTAGAACTAGTTTTTTTAGGTTTCCTAATGATATTGAAAGGTCAGTGGTTCGCAGTATTTGAATTTACAAACATATTAGGTCCGTTCTATTCATCAGGTTTCGAGTTCAAAACCGTTCAAAATCGTACCGAGCATGAGCAGTGCTTAAAATTGGATACAAATTTCATACTGCGCATGATTTGAACGATTCAGAACTTGATATTCGGTCAAATGGAACAGATCTATTATCAGACACATTTGTAGAGCCAAAATTTGAGCAATGGAATGTGGAAGGGAAGACTTACTAATGAATCCTCAGCATTTATACAGGAGCTATCGAGTGTGCGATTTAAGGAACCGATTGTAAAGACTAGATTATCAGTGGTGGTTATGTTGATATTTTTTATAATAATTTGAAAATATTTACATTAACAATTAATCCTGTATATTTATAACTTTTTTTAATGAAAAATATGAAAATCATTAAATACGTTTCCGGTTTTTGGCATTTTAGTTTTAGTCCAGTCCTGCGTTCTAGCCCAAGAAAATGGCCGCCAATTCTAAAAACCGATTTTAGATATCAAAGGTACCGACACTGAGAGTCACTTCTGATTGTTTAGTATTCTGTGGTAACGTCAAATTATTGTTATAGTTTTGAGGTTTAGCCCCGGAAAATGGTCGTTCCTAAGCGCGGACTTTTATTTTACACACTTCTGATTGTTTAGTATTCTGTGCCACAAGTGTAAGTTTGGTTGTCTAATTTGGGTGATCACGTGGCACTCGGGAATTGTTGAAAGCACGGAATAGAATTTAAATGACTCCAATAAAAAAGGTGAATTCAAAAAATTGCAAACTCGTTTTAAAGAGTAACAAATTTTTGCCAAAGTGGTTTCAAAAAGTGATTTAATAGGGCAATTTTGGGTTCCTTCTTTGTTTACTGTTTTATTTTCATTGATAAATGAAATTTTTTAAACTTGAATTTGATTTTTTTTTAGTTTAAATTCGCCCGTCGACTCTTTTAGAACCAAGATAATTTGTTCTGTTTCAATTTGTCTTTAATCCGATCAGTTTTTTTTTTTTTTGGGGGTCTCAAAAGTATTCTCTCTTTATAAGATTTTTTCCTTATTTATTTGCCATGTTACTTTTTCCATTTCTTTCAGAAAGGTGATTTTTAAATCGATTTACTGTTTTCTCGATTTGCGTTATTTCATCCTTTTTTTGTATTTTATTTAGTTTCATTCTTTTGAAATTTGAGATTTTTAAAAACATTTCTATATGTATGTTGACGTGAGAATGAATAAATGCAAATACACCAATACACCAAAATACACCAATTTATGAAGAAGACAGATCTCCAAATGAAATTTGAAGAGGTTCCTGATTCCTGATTATCTAATTATACTTACGGTACTTTAAGTATTACCACAAATGTGAGTATGGTTGCCTAATTTGGGTGAACGAAAATTGTTGAATATCCTATTATGTATTTTATTGAAATAGTTAATAGGTAGGTATAGCTGAAAACATTTTTTCTTCTTATTAAAACAAACTGTAATTATATTTACTTTTTTATTCTTTCCTTCTTTACAATTTGTTTGTAGGATTGACTATACACTGTGATTAACAATTACCCAAGGTCGTCGTAGATATTTCCCAGATATTATCGATGTTTCATTCCGCAACAGCTATTTCCTTCCTATAATAATTGAAGCGTGGTATTCCCAAAGGATCTGAGTGCAAAATTTTACAAAATTCGTATTTTTCTAACTAACAAAATAGCAAAAAAAAAAAACATAAAGAAACATGCGTCAAATAATATCAAATTTTGAATTAGTTACAGTATATGAAAAGTTTCGCGTTGCTTTTATCCCTCACGAAAAGCATAAAGGCTAGAAATCCGCTCTCTAATTATTACCACATACCGTTTGTCCATCTGACAATGAGACATAGGGATTTAACATGGGAAAACAGAAATTGCTTTATATTATCTACCTGAGTACATATACATATATGAAATTCTGGGTTATAATCGGAAAGATTATTGCATTCAAAGTGTTTTGATACTAAATTTGTGCAATTTTAGTTGTTAATTATTTAGAAATTAAGAAGTTATTATTTTTTACCGTACAAGATTAGTAAGTATTTAACGGAAAGTTTTTAAACGGGTCTTGTGGCCGAGATAGTTTGTTCATTTTTCGCAACCGTAAGGTCACGAGTTCAAATCTGAATGAGGACGCTTTTTCTTTTTTTTTTAAATATTTTTTCAGATTTGAAATCATTTACCTAAACTCTTAAAGCAAGTTTATTATTTTATTTATAAGTTTCATTTTATTTCATAATATTAATTATGTAACATAATAAAATTTTGCAAACGAAAAAATAAACATAAATGGAACATAATTAATATTAAAATGAAATTATAAATAAAATAATAAACTGGTTTAAGATTTCAAATCTGAAAAAATATTTTAAAAAAAGAAAAAATAGTGTCCTCCCTAATTCGGATTTGAACTCGTGATCCTACGGATGTGAAAAATTAACAAACTACCTCGGCTGCGAGACTTATTTAAAAACTCTCCGTTAAATACGTACTCATCTTGTACGAAAAAAAAAACTTTTTTCCTTAATTTACCCGTAAATAATTATGCAAACTACTAAAAGATTATTAGATATATTAGATCCATAGTTTCTGTACATAATCTGTTATTAAATACAAATGTAGCCTTAGGAATTTATTTTTGCAACGCAAAAAAGAAGATTAAGTTTATTATTACTAAATACATTGTAAATACATATAAGTTCCAAACAAGTGCAATTTTATTTAATTGTAGGCTTCTCCAACGATTATATTATAGGAGTGGCTTCACGTAAGGAAACTTTTCTAAACGAAAATGATTTATACACGCTGTCAACAGCAGCGTATAACAAGTTGCCTACCGCTCAGGCGCTAAGATTACTTGTTTTCCAGTTGGTCTCAAAAGCGCCTCCGCACTAAAACCGTAGTTTCAATTGACGACCACCGGATGTCGCCACAACATTTATTTATATTTTTTTTTTATTTGATTCAATTTATTTAAAAGCTGTGCGGGCGAGTTCCTTTAAAATCCGGCGTTTTTTTTCCGTTCTACGCGTCCAGAGAATGGTGCGAGCGTGCGGCACGCTTTTTCACGCGTTAAATGTTTCATATCCCCCCTCTAGTCAACGTTGTTTTTGACCGTAGTTCGGTATGGTGGATAAGCAAATCGGGTAAAAAAACTCGGCGTAATTGTAACCCGGACTAAATACAACGAATCAGTGCGTTGTGATTTTTCGCTTAGGCTTTAGGAACCATGAGACTGTTGTAATAAGACTGGATCGAGTCCACGCGAGGCGGAAAATAGGTGAGTTGTAAGTTGTTTATGGGGGCTAGTGCTATGAGTGTGATCTAGGCTAGCGGAGACTATTTTGATTTTATTTTATTTTTTTGAAGAAAATTACGCCGATTATTTTTGAACGCATGCCAAGGGGTTGTATTTGATAGGTTTTGTAAAAAAACAGCTTGTTGTGCCCACACCCTAGGCTCAAACTAAACAAATGCATAATATGGGTCAAAAACAGAATCGTTCCCAGGTCATTGACCCATTTGGTATATTGAGTAAGGGCGGGGTATAGGGGAAACAGATGTACGTATACATCTGAATAACATTTTAGTCTTTTTCAGGGTGCTATGTGTGCTGGTTGCGCTTAGAAAGTCGAGCGTTAGATGTCGCCGGCGCCTCATTATGCAATAACGCGCCGCCTCCGTATTTAATCAGCAATATACGCGCGCAAACAATTTATTTTCGGATAAAAATGCATGCGCGGTTGCCACACGTTTAACTTCGTGCACCGGCATTAATGCAGTTTCATAAATCATAGAATCGTCTATAATCAGGAGATGGCGTAGCGAAAACAACTGTGACGCAGATGAATAAACTGACTACGTAGATGAATCAAAAAATATTCTGTTTTCATGATTTTAAAAAATCCCTCGCGTTTGTACCAATTAGGAAGGACGTCACTGTTTTGCTTACGCAAAACGTGTGGACCTCCACCAATTAGAAAATGCGTCACTGTTTTGTTTTGATGCCTCAACCAATTAGAAAGCACGTCACAGTTTTATTTACATATTGAGTGAATTTTCAACCAATGAGTATACATCATCATGTTGTTTGTTGAAGGCATTAATTTTCAACTAATGATAATAAATTAGGATATTTTGTTTAAATGAAAAACAATCAGTTTGTGTTTTGTTCAAGAAGCTATGCTCTATTTCTATTGATAAGAAATTACATGACTATGTTAGGGGTTCTAAAAATTGATTGACTAATAGAATTCTTGTTGACATTTAAATAGATATTCTAAAAAAAATTAAACAAAAGCTATTTTGTTTTATTAATTAGAAACCAATTAAAAATTACTTGTCTATAGGGTGTCCCGTCACGTAATGTCACCATTCCACCTGCGTAACAAACAATTCAAACTAAATAAAAAACTCCAATAAAGTTTCGTTCTAAAGCAATCTGTTTCAGAAATACAGGGTGTGTGATATTTAATTGTTATTTTTACAATTTTTTAACTTCACTTCAACATGGCCCCCGTTATTTACTAAACATATTCTAGTTCGTTTTATACTTGGTTATACTTAGCAGCATATCATTACTATTTTTAATTAATTCTGCGTCCTCAAAAATGTAAAGAAAATATGTTTGAGTAAATAGAAGACGGTGATGATTTAGGAAAAGTCTGGAATTTATTTATTTAAATATTTCAACAAATAACATTAGGTACCTTAAGAAAATATTAGTTTATTTTGTGATGACATTTTCTTGAAATATTTATTATATTTCTACGAAAATAGTACGTTTTATTATCTGATACTTTAATTTTTTTGGAACTTTATTACCTCTTAGAGGACGTGTTTAGAAATTTAACAGTTATTTAAATTACTATGAGGTGATTTGCAAATTTGCAAAAATTATTAAAAACACTGACAGGTGACACCTTTACAGGTCGCGCGGTATCGCGGCTATGTAGCATGTTTGCAATTACGTGCTATCTTTGCGTAAGTCTTGTCGGTCGTCAGGATTGCGATGGAGTTCTCGAGCTACTCTTCTGCTGATGAGACCCCAAATACGTCCGAAATAACTTTACAGAGGATGCTCGGGGGCGCCATTGCAATCCAGCGGACTTGCAGCCAAAATTCACATTGAGATTTTTGAAATAGTTTGATTTATTACATTGTTCACTTCGTTTGAATTGATTCTTACGTGAATGGGGGGAGGTGGTATTAGTTCAAAAATTGCAAAAATAAAAATTAAACACTTTGATTGTAACTGATTGCTTTAGAACGAAACTTTATTAGTTTATTAATTTTTACTTACAATTAGTTTGAATTGCTTGTCATGTATGTGGAGTGGTGACATTACGTCACGGGATACTCTGTATATATTTCTAGATCAGTGTTGATAAATTCGCAGTAAAAACAAATAAGAAAAATTTGGAAAAGTATTTGCCTTATGTCACTATTAAAAAACGTCGTCATGTAAAAGTTGTTTATTTTCTTATCATCGAAGAAGTTATTGCCAAGATGACATGTTTCTGTAAACTACCATTTTCAAATCTACAACATTATGAAAATTGAGCTTAAAAGTACATAAACTATAACTAAAATAACGACATCGTTATTTTTGTTTTTTGCATGATTTTTAAAAGTTTTGATTGATTTCCATCAATAAGTAATTGCGTCACGCATTGCTATGTCATAGCAATCGATTATAATCAATTGACTATAGCAGAATTTTTGTTGGTGTTTAAATATGTATGGAGTTCAATCAAGAAACTATTTTGATTTGACAAATTCACACTTTATTTATTACTACGTCAGCAGTTCTAAAACTTGACATATCATTATTGTATTGTATTGTTGACATTTAAATATTTGAACAATGATGAAAAGTGTGTCACTTCTTTTCACTATCAAAAATCTTTTTTGATTTTGCAAATGCACAAGTATAAAGTACGTTATCTTGCGGTTACACAATACTATATCAGTGGGTCTAAAATTTGTTGTACTCCCAACATTTTTTGCCGATATTTAAATAATAGGTTGTTTACGTCTGTATTGCTCAAATTATGTTGATGCAAGGCCCACTGAGGGTCCAAGCACTGCTGAAAAAACTCTGTTAAGATTAACGAAATCGGCGTGTTATTTGCTGTGTGAAAATTAACACAATTGGTAGTGAAATTTTACACACACACACACACGCACACGCACAAAGTTAACTAGTCAAATACCGGCCCTAAGTGTGAATTTTGACAGAGATTTACTGAGCATTTTAACATGGATTAAGTGTTCATTTTAACATACATTAAGGCTGCGTTTAATAAAAGGTTTAATAAATAAAACTAAAAAAATCCTAAGTTAGAATGTGATAGTTGTTATGCCGTACAGCATTTTATTTATCACATTCTAACGTAGGATTAACTTTAATCCTGACTTAAACCTTTCATACAACGCAGCCTAAGTGTGAATTTTGACAAAGATTAAGTGTGAACTTTAACGTAGATTATGATCCGATTTCTTCACCGCCTCATCCTAAGATAAAATTTATCTGTCAGTTAAAATGTGACACTAATGGCCGATATCTTCACCATGTTTAACCTAAGGTTAATTTATCTAACAGTTGGAATGTGACGTACAGTTGGCCATACACATACTATGTGTCACATTCTAACTGACAGATAAATTTAACCTCAAGATAAGGCGTTGAAAAAATCGGGCATTAGGCATGGTTTATCAATCACAAGTTAACTCTAACTTTCAATTTGTTCCCATAGTAACTACTATGAAGACAATTGTTGTTATGGTAATTAACTGTTAACTTTAACTTAAAGTTAACTTGTGTTTGATAAACCAGGCCTTAGTCTGAATATAGCCAACTGTATGTCAAATTCCAACTCACAGATATATTAACCTTAGGATAAACACGGTGAAGATATCGGCCATAAATGTGAATTACAGTTTAAGTGTGAATTTTGACACTGGTTTACAGTGAATCTTAAGTGTGAATTTTTAACACAGATTAAGGCACAGTTGTACAATGCCAATTTAACTTTAAGCAAGCCAAAGCTTAAACACATAACAACAATTGTTGAAATAAAGGTTGTTATGGGTTTAAGCTTCAGCTTATATTTAACTGGCATTGTACAACTGGACCTAAGTGTGAATTTTGAAACACATTTGCTGAGAATTTTAACACAGATTAAATGTGAATTCTAACACAAATTAAGTGTGAATTTTGACATAGATCAAGCGTGAATTTTGACACAAATTAAATGCGAATTTTGACACAGATTAAATGAGAATTTTGACACTGATTTACTGTGAGCTTTAACACGGATTAAGTGTGTATGATTAGCACAGATTAAGTGTGAATTTTAACACAGATTACGGCATAGTTCTGTTGTACAAATCCTGCTTAATTTTAAGCCAAAGCTTAAACCCATAAAAATAATTGTTGGAATAAATGTTGTTATGGGTTTAAGTTTTAGCTTAAATTTAAATTAAATTAAACTGGCATCGTACAACTGAGAGTAAGACTGAATTGCACCGACATCGATTAAAGTTAGTCTCGAATTAGAGGGAATAAAGTCTAAAGTTTAATCTAGGATTAGTTAACAACGATGGTGGTGCAAATCAGCCTAAGTGTGAATTTTTACACGGATTTACTGAATTTTTTTTTAACACGGATTAAGTATGAATTTTAACACGGATTAAGTTTGAATTTTGACACAGATTAAACGTGAATTTTAACACAGTTCTACAATTCCGGCTTAACTTTAAGCCAAAGCTTAAACCCATAACATCAATTGTTGAAATAAACGTTGTCATGGGATCAAGCTTCAGCTTATATTTAAATTAAACTGGCATTGTACAACTGGGCCTGAGTGTGAATTTTACACACATTTAATGAGAATTAAGTGTGAATTTTAACACAGATTAAGGGTAAATTTTGACATAGATTAAGTGTGAATTTTAACACAGATTAAGGGCATATTTTGACATAGATTAAGTGTGAATTTTAACACAGATTAAGGGTGTGTTTTGACATAGATTAAGTGTGAATTTTAACACGGTGCGAATTTTAACACGGTGCGAATTTTAACACGTGCGAATTTTAACACAGTGCGAATTTTGACACCGGTTTACTGTAAATTTGAACATAGATTAAGTATGATGATGAATTTTTCATACGGGTTAAATGCTACTGTGTAAATTTTAACATACATACAATATTTTTACTTTCACACCGTTTAGTGCAATTTTTAGCACTGTAAGACCTTTTTAACAGGTCTGGCAAGTTTCTGATCCCAGCTTAAAGTAAGTAAGTACTTGAAAGTAAAACTTTAGTACCAAAGTAAAACTTTGGTATTAAGTAT
This sequence comes from Dorcus parallelipipedus, assembly GCA_958336345.1. Lineage (NCBI taxonomy): Eukaryota > Metazoa > Arthropoda > Insecta > Coleoptera > Lucanidae > Dorcus > Dorcus parallelipipedus. Next base: position 18,449,457 of record OY284475.1, read on the forward strand.
CAATTTTAACACAGATTAAGTGTGAATTTGATCACAGATTAAGTGTGAATTTTGACACAACCTAATTGTGAATTTTAACACGAATTAAGTGAGAAGTTTTACACTGCTTTACTGTTAATTTTAACACGGATTAAGTGTGAATTTTAACACAGATTTAGGCCCGATTTTACAATCGTCGGATAAGCATTATTTTTAGAATAACGTGACGTAGGTGTGACGTAGATATGGACGAACATTAAAAGATATTCGGCGAACAATTATTCCGTCCTTATTCCATGATTGTAAAACTGGGCCTAATGTCCGTATTCATAGTGCTTACTCGAGGCTTCCTTGAATGAGGATCCCCTTAGCATGGGATTGTTGTAATACAACTGCCTTAGACAATCCTATACTAAGGGGTTCCTCATTCATTTGTTTTTACACCGTTTAGTGCGATTTTCAATAAGATTTTTTTAAGAGTTTCTGGTTCCATGCTTGAAGGTAAAGCTATGGGGTTACACCCTAGGGCTAAGTCACTCAATTAAATCCTTTGGATCTTCAAGGCTTTGATATCATGAAAAAACTATCAAAAATAATGTAATTTTTTCCGCTACCTGCTTTATTGCTATATTTTAAGTCAGATGTGGATATGGATCGCCTTGCATATGCTCAAAATTACGCAACTCAACATTGATTGCGTGCTTGCATAATCCCACATCGTAAAACCTGAAATAATCGAAGATTTCATGCTTCCATTGGCCGTGAAGGCGAACGCGATGATGAGCCTCCCATCCTCCCGTTGGCCTTCATTCACGCAGATGTGCAATTCGATTGCTGCGTTTCTGAGAACGTGTGCATGCATGCACATAATGAAACGCGCGTAACAGATTTCCGCATATCAATTATCAGAAATAACCTTGGTCAACGTAAAAAGCATGATCTGCTTGTATTATTATTATTGTGTTCCAACGCGAACTAATTACAGTTAATCTTTTATGGTTGTGCAAAAACGCAATAGCGGGAACGACGCATTGTATTGTAAATGTAATAAATTTACAACAATAGCCTACGGCTGAAGTTTACATTAAGTTCATGATTTGCGTTAGAGTTACGTTTGAAGGTCATTTCCTCCTTTGTTTTCCATTAGTTTTGGCTCTTCTGCTTTACATCGCCTTTCTTGGTTCTTCTTTCCATACTTGTCTAGGGCTGCTTCTCTAGTTCTTCTACGTTTTGATTACTTAGTACAACCCCTTTACTTCTATCCTCTGGTGTTAGCCTTATACTACATTCAAATTATTACTGAAATTGGTAAGATCTTTTCTATTTTGGTAAAACCTTGGGAATTCTGTCGTTGAGGAACCCTCCCGGTTCTTGGATATCAAAACAATTATGATCGAAAATCCATCCCTCGAGTTTCCAATTTTCTATTTGTCCGACTCAGTTGTTTATGCAAATCGAATTGCTCCCGATGCGGCCTTTTTCGATTCGCAAAATCAAATTTTCGGTGAGAATGAAGTCAGATAAATTCGAATTCCGTGCAGCAACATTGTTTTCGCCGACGTGTTCTATATTTAAATTTACGATAACTCGAAATACACCGAAGGTCGCCATTAAAATACGCCACTTAAGCGGACTTTTCTCGTAAATAAATAACGAAATACTAGGCCACCGTAATTCCGCTTTCTTTTTTCATGTTTTATGTTTTGCGTGGGACATACAAGTGCATTAAATCCGATAATTTCATTTGTCACGTTCTCCAGCAAACAGCTCTCGGGTTATTAAGGGTCTTCAGTAATAAACTTTACGTTTCATACTTGAACTGGGTTGTATAGATTATTACAAGTGAGAAACGTAAAGCTTTAGAAAATTCAGCGGACCGTAACTAAGTTGGATACCACGTGATCCAATATACTCAACGTGATTCGGAATGCTTTCTGAATCAAAATGACGTAAGTAAATAAAGGCATTGTCCAATAAACGCTTTAGTTTTCTCAACCTTGTTAAATTTAACCCTTAGAAAAAACTAGATGGAAAGTAGGTCATTGTTAAAACGGAACAATACTGATTATAAAAGCTGACCTCGAGAAGAGATGTTGGGGGACAGTAAAGCTAAATTTAGGACAATTTGAAAGATGCTGCGAAAGAGCCGCAGACATCTAAGACCTGTAGCACTGAGGATGGAGATATTCATCAGCACCCCTCCGTGATTTTCTGTTCTTCACGAAGACCTCAACTTGACTCTTCATTAAATTTCAATGGACACGTTGCCTTGACCATATTGAAGATAGTGCAGGAATCAGTGGTGGTAGATAACCTCGGAAAGAGATGTAGGAGACAGTAAAATCTAACACAGCCAAAATATGCCAGCAGTGAAGCCAAAGGATAGTTGAAGGTGTACGAAGTCATTGGGTGTAAGGTCCCCCCAGCTGATAAGCTGAGGCAAATCTATAAGATGAGTCGTAGAAAGTAAAGGCTAACACAGTAAAAAGCACCAGCCTTGAAAGGCAAAAAAAGAATTGAAGGAGTACGAGATCATAGAGCATGACAAGTAAAAGTCTGTAGGATTTGCAATTAATAGATGGCGAAGTAGAAAAGAAAATCGGTAGATGACATTTTAAGCAGCTAAGATCTGTTTAGCAATTTTATTCACATCTTTCTGTCCTTCACCGAGGCCTCGGATGTTTTTTATTAAGCTCCAGGGAATACGATGAAAAGAATAATCAATGATAGATAGTTGCAAAAAGAGGTGGTTGGGGACAGGCTTAAACCACAGCTAAGACACAGGCTCCAAATTGAGACGAAATTCTCTTTTTATCTTTCATCGAGACCTTGAAAGCGTCTTTATTAAGTTCCAGAAAATTCGAAGACCTCTTCTTTTCAAAATATTCCCTGATGATAGAACAGTAAAAGAACCTTGCAAAGAATAATCAGTAGCTGCAAAAAGACGTGGTTGGGGGTAGACTTAAGCCAGAGTTAAGTTAAAGGGTTAAAATTGAGAGGAAATTATCTTTTTATCCTTCACCAAGACCTCGAATGTCTGTTAAGTTCCAGAGAATACGATGACCTGTCCTTTTCAAATCACTCTCTGATGATAGAACAGTATAAGAACCTTGAGAAGAAGAATCAATGCTAGGTAGTTGCAAAAAGAGGTGGTTGGAGACAGGCTTAAGACGCAAGTTCCAAATTGAGAGGAAACTCCTAAAAGAGGAAGCACCAGTCTTGTCTTGGCCTCTTACAATTTTTTGCACTGAAAGGGAAGGTCTTATAAACCACACCCCCCCAGTTTTGAATCTTTTGCTTATCTTCTAAGGGCGGATCTGGAATTTTGTACTTGCCTTTGAGGGTAGATTTTGAAACTTTCTATTTGGCTCTCAATCACGGATTACTTGCTCTCGAATGCTACGCATTGTCGAGGGTAGTTTTGAAAACTTTCGGGGGCCCACTCACTCTTGGATGCTGGGCATTTTGAGGGTAGATTTTGGATTTTTGCGAGGGCGGACCTTGATCCTTATACCTGCTCTCGAACGCTGGACACTTTCAGATTTGGAACTGGAAGCTTCTTAAGGGGGCTCTGGAATTTTATCGTTGTTCTTTAATACTGGGCACTTTTGAAGGCAGATTTTGAAATCTTGTAGTTCTCGTCGGAAACTTTAGAGGGCGAATCTGGAACTTTATTCTTGCTCTCGAATGCTGAGCAGTTAGAAGGGTAGATTTAGGACCTTTGTATTTGTCTTCATCAGGAAGGCTTGGAACTTCATACTTGCCTTCGATTGCTGGTCACTTGCGAGGGTAGATTGTGGAACTTTCTTCCGAGGGCGCAAGTTAAACTTTAAACGTGCTTTCGAACGTTTGCGAGTAGATTTTGGAACTTCGCTTTTGCAGACAAAGCTTCCGAGGGCGGTTCTGCAACTTTATACTTGCTCTCTTTAGTAAATCCCAACGAGCACGATGATTGGGTCATGTTTGAAAGGGTTTTAGAAAGCAGAGTAATTAAAATAATCCTTAACAAGAAGAAAATATTGATGAAAACCCAGTTAGGGGTACCAAAGCCTCATCTATGACAAATGTAGATTGAAAATCGCGAAATACAGAAAACGTGATCAGACGCTTGGGGCACATGTTAATGGTGAAAAGGTGGAACTGTTTGCTTGCGCTGTATAGGGAGGACCTTCATAAAGACCTTGACTCCTCTCTCACTTTAATTCGGATTGTTTATTTAATTTCTTCCCTCCAACTCCTCCAAAATATCGGAATCTGATTCTGGCTTAGCATACGCTGGCTTTAAATAATCTTGTTTTGGTTTCCCTACTTGTGTGGTATTATGAGGCTCATCAATTCCTTTTCTAGAAGTTTCGTTTTCGTGTTTCTTTTTAAAATTTTTAACTCTTTTGTAGACCTTGAGACCTTGATTTACGGTGTAAGAATAAAAAGATTAAAAAAAGTGTGAATTGTGTAAAACTTTTAAATTCTTTCCTGCTCCTCTTTGGTGTGATTATTTATGTGTGTACTATCTCTGCACTTGCACCAAATTCCTTTAGCAGATATTTTTGGCAAAGTAAATATTGTTCAAAACAGGTGGACTATTCAAGATTCGATGGTGCAACCCGAAATTTTTAAATCCTGTCCAAACCACGACGATATCTTCCACCGTTTTCTTTTGCTTGTGGATAAAGTGCACATAAACTCTACAAATATTGATTCCTATTTGCGATTCGCCTAGCATTTCCCAAGGCACATACGTACTCATTAATTCATCTTCTTGGGCGTGTAACCGTTCGATTCATAAACGCAACGTGCAAGCAATACGTAGGCAAACATGGCGTGCCTACCTACCCAGACCTTCGCAATAAATACACTCTCTATAAAAACAAATATTTATTGAACTCGCTGCTATTGGATAAATAACGCGTTGCGAAACGGAGATAACTCGAAAGCGACAATCACAAATGTAAATAAAACGCATTGCTCAATGCAGGAAAACACGCAACGCCCCAGCAATGTTTGCCGTTCGTTTTTACTGAGAAAGAAACGCCTGGAAAAATCGAAGATAAGGCCTCCCTCGAGGTATAACCTGCGAGGAAAAGTTTCCACTCATCGAACCCTGATCTTACTCAAGTTGGGTCACCTTCAAATCTTTTGGAAATGCTAATAGCTTTGTTCCTATACAGTACTAAATCAGTTCGGAACTGTACTGCTCATGCGCTCTTGGTAAATACACAGCATTTTTAGTAAGAGCGCATGAACAGTACAGTTCCGAATTGATTTAGAACTGTGTAGGAACAAAGCTAATTAAAACCAGCAAAAACAAAATAATTATTTTTTGGAAAATTATATGTATACAACAAGTTGAAATTCATTAGGAAATGAATTATGGACCAAATGAGAAAAGGCAGAGGTCTTTTAGTAGGTTTAATAAAGTTATGTTTCTCTTTCAAAAAATTGTATGTAGTTAGAATGGAACACGTTGAGATTGCGTTTAAAATATTACTCAAGTGTGTGCTAACTCTATCGGTAAGGGGAATGTGCTGTTTGATAAAGTGTAAGAAGGGTTTTTTGCGTTCTTTTTTTTTCAACTGTTCGTTACAGAGTAATCAGAATCAAAAGCAGCATCAGCCCACGTTCGCGCTGCTTCTTTTTTGCCAAGTCACAACGAACTTGAGCGCCGTTTAAAAAAGCTGGTACACGCGCGCTCCCCTGCGGATAATTCGCCATCCGCGGGTGGTTAACGACTCATTCAAGATTCGTTAGTCTGAGCCCGAAACCACCAACGCATGTCGGTCTGGGAGAATGAGACGTCAGAACCGCCCCTCGCTATATTTATATCCATACCGAAGTAATTAAATTTATAATTAAATCGCCGTTTCCATCATGCGATTTAAATTGGGGCAGGAGAAAGAAGCGCGTCGCTCGATGTTTTCGCAGCGTTCCGGCGATAGCGCTTTTATTTTCGCTTGTCACAACAATTGCTGCAACAACACATAATGAGGCGATACCGAATTATAAATAAACGTTGACCTCGCTTAATTGCACGGAAAATCAAGGTCTTGCACAACGTGAAACAGAAATATTAAAAGTTAATTGCAGTTTTCTGAGAAGCTTCGGAAACAATCGCTCGAAGCAATTATTATCATTTTTCTCGGCTCCTTTTAAGTTTAATTGTTTATTAAATCAACGTAACAAAGATGGGATCATTTAAGAGGAGTAGAGTCTCAAAGAACTCGGTGGTCCCTCGTTGCAGATGATCGAAAGTGTATGGCAAGATCGAGTAGTACCTAAAAGTGACATTACCTCTGGCGCCCGGTAGGGGAAGTTCTCTACTAACCACTACTAACTGAAGGAAGGATCCTGGAAGGTGATCCCTACAGCCTTTTGGGCGAGACAAACCGTACCTGAATTGGTTGACCACTGCCCTGGCTTGCACGGAGCCTTATCTGAAGGGCGAAAGCCCGATCATCCCACCAGTGATGCAAACTTGTACCGTGGGAACCGGTTGCCGAGGTACCACCTTACGGTCCCCGCTAAAATTGAAGCTAGGGGGATGTCTCTCTGGTCAATTGGCTTGGACTCACAGGGGTAGTTGTTAATAGCCCGCATGCGGGGATAGGGGTGATGTCCATCCATCCCGACGTTTAAATTGCTGATCTCAGTTCCGGCACTGGCTTGGATATCTAGTACAGATTAGATAGGTCTCACTTGACTAGAAGGAGCGAGGGGCGTGTACTGCGGATCGGTTTAAGAGCATTGTGGGTGTCCAAGGAATACGAAGGAGCTGGGTAGGTAGAAGACGTTGAGGCCTCCTTTTCCCCCATCGCCATTGTCGCAAACGAAAGATAGAAGTATGATAAAAGTCAAGAAATCGACCTATTCCAAGAACTCTAAGTTCAAGGCGTTACCGAAAGTTATAAAGGGGAAAATCCTGAAATATTTACAGCAGTACGGGCTTACAATCAAATTGGACAAATGTCATTTCAGCAAAACGGAAATGGAATATCTGGGACATCTAATATCCAGCGAAGGTAGGGTACAAGACCGCTACCACACCGAGTTCGCAGCATTCTGGAGTTCCCAAAACGCACCACCGTTTCAGAACTCTGCAGATTTTTAGACATGGTAATTTTTTACCGTCGCATTGTTCCAGGTGCAGCAGAAACACAAGCACCCCTCCATACAATCCTACAAGTACAAAGAAACATGACAAAACACCCGTCACATGGGATCAAACAACAGAACTTGCTTTCAAACAGTGCAACGACCAACTTACAAAAGCCACACTGTTCGGACAAACAAATGTTACATTAATCACAGATGCTTCCAACACCGCAATCAATATCCTACCGACTAAGAAGTCGACGTCTTTCAAACCGAAGTTGATCAGAGATCTCCGACAGTCGCAGAAAAGGTCACCCTCCGAAGAAGTATTGAGCAAATCGGCCGAGTAGGTCAAGTCGAACACATCCTTTTCTTTCCAGTCGCCACCACTGCAAAGGCAAGGTCCTGAGGAAAAGAAGCAGTCCTCAACGAAAGCCAAGAAACCGACGTCTGAAAAGAAGGCTTCTACCGGGCTACCATGGCCTCCAATTTCAAGAGACTATCGAAAGTTAATGAGGTGAAGATGAAAGACGGCCAAGAGACTTACCTCTGGCATCGCTCCAGAAACTGCGACCATCTCAGCGAAGAAATGATCGATCGATCCGGCCAGGCGGGAGGGATACGATTATACGATTATAGTGAAGAGGGTTTCTAAGACTCCCAGTAAGGTCATCGTATCGTATCTCCCGCCGCCAACGCCACGAAGTAAAAGAAACTGACCACTGCAACAAGAAGGAAATCCAAGAATCGGCGACCGAAAAGAGCCTCCGCCGCAGCGGACATTTCCAGCAAGAGAAGTTAGTAAGTCGGCCATAAAGGGAAACAAAATAATTACGAATAATTAAGAGATAGGCTAATACCTCCTCTTCCGTCGCTACAAAGGCAAAGAAGAAGCCGTTCGAATCGAATGGGCGGCCGAAAAGAAAGCCTCCACCGCAACTCCCAAAGTTTCCAAATCTAAAGCGTCGTCGAAAACCAAAAAGGAGACCGAAGGACCAAAAGAGCCCGAAAGCTCCCAAATCAAAACCAAGAAATGGTCATTCCCAAACCGTGGCCGTTTTTGCGAAAAAGGAATGACCGAGCTGACCAGGCTGAGCAAATGACCTATTAAAAAGAAAAAAGCTCGAGGCCCATGCTAAGAGATGATTGCTTCGCAACCGTGTCCATCTTCGCGAAAAATAAGTGACTGAGTTGGCCGACTGGGAGAAAAGTTAACTAACTGAAAAGTAGAGGGTCGATAAACCATCACCTCCTCTTTCACCATCATCACCATAGTGAAGATAAAGAAACGGTTAGCGGAGAAGTAGTTCGGAAAGGCAGTGACCGAAAGCTTCCGCCGAAACGGAATTCCGTTTTCGCGAGAAAGATGTTAGCAAGCCGGCCGTGTGAAAGGTAAACAAAATAATCAGACAAGAAGGTCTTACGACCAAGACATCGAGGGAGGTTACAACTTCTTCTCCCGCTACGTCATGAAGGCAAAACAATTGATCACAGAGAAGGAACATTCCTAGAGAAGGTCAAGAAGTAGGTAGGCGAAAAGGCAGCCTCTGTCGTAACTTCCAAAGTCTTCAAAGCAACGTCGAAAAGTATAAAGATGATCGAGGAAGAAGCCTATGGCTCGTAAACTGAAGACGGTCAAGGGACCTCCGGCGATCATTTTGAAAGTTGCGGTCGCCTCGACGAAGAAAAACCGGGTGTGGCCAATGAGAGAAAAACACCATCAAAAAACAAAAAGAAGATCAAAAGACCAAGTCGGAAGCTCTCAAAATGAAGACGATCAAGAGACCTCCGGAGGCTGCTTCGAAAACCACAGGACGATAGTCTTGCGATGAAGATTATCTTTGAAGTTTAAAGATTAGGGAAAAGAAGAAAGGAAAAGTAGCTGAAGTTGAAGAAACAAAGAAAGAATTAGAGGACGACCTTAAAAAGATTTGGACATATTTACATAAAAGATTGCAAGAGAAAAAGTGGAAATTAAATTTATTTGTGACTTTGCAGCCTTTGCCAAGTATTCGATCAAGATTCAAATAATTATTATATTTTAGAATTAACTGCAACAGATTTTTCAAAGATCTACACAAGAAAATTAAGAGGTTAGGTGCAAGACCTATTGTACTGACAATGTTTTGATCTAAACCTCGCAAAGAAAACAGAATCATTTAATAACACTTTTTGTGATGATGAAATAACTTCGTACGTCATTCGTAGAGCTATATGTATAGCTCCGAATTACATCCTCCAATTTCTCCCAATTACAAGCAAAAACAAACGCCTTAAAATAGCCCCGCTTCACGTATGGAGTCCGCGAACTTTTATAAACAAAATAGGTTTATTATTTTGTCCTTGTAGCTGACATTGTGCATCTGGGATACAAAGTGCAGTCGAGCCCGTTCGCGATCTGGCAGAATGACAGATGACGTGCAGATGTTTCTTTCCGTTTTATTTTTGACTTCGCCATCCTTGAGGTTTTACGCAAGGAATTGTTAGAATCGCGGAGTTTCGAATCCTCACCTGAAATTCAAGTGCAAACGCATAAATATTAAATTTAGACGAGGGAATATTAAATTAAGACGAGGGAAAATTGGTAGGTTTATTATTAGAGTAGGTACGTGTTATTGAGAGATTTATTATTTTGTATACAGAAGGTTCTATTATTTCCGTAAAAATGAGAGATATTAAAAAAAAAATCGATGTACCTACACTGAAACTATTTATTGAGTCTTTCCTAGAACCTAGGAAAAAACGTTCAACCATTCAGTCTGAGGGTTGAAGAATTATTTGCAAATTTCGGTCAATGAAATATTCTTTGGAATTCTCGCCGCCTTACACGTAACAATTTTCGATTGTATGTATGTATCTCTGTGCACTCGACGTTTGCATGTAAGTGTGTACTTTCTTTATCGGCGGGTATCACGCAATGTTTTCGATGCAACGATAATTTTAATATTGGGCGATGGCGTAAGTTTACAATTAAAAAGTAATCTCTTTCGCTTGCGTCACGTTGGTTGAGTCATTATTATCGAAATCAGGATGGGAATGTGTGAGTTTCGTTTGATAAAGCCACAAAACACTTCTGGGCCATTCAAACGAAAAAAGATGTGGTTCAGTTAGGGCTAATACAATAAAAACATGATCGTAAAGAGTAAATAAACATATACACAAAAAAAAATAAGGCCACACTGACAAAAGCAAGCGAGATAAGAGCACAACATGAGAACAAAGGAAGCGAAGTGCAGTTGAAGTGACATTAAGATATCGACTGAAAAACTGCAACACATAAGACATGGTAAAATTAGGGAAAATGTACATCTGCAGGTAATGCAGGAGGGTAGGAGTCGAAACCTGTAGAAAAAAATACCCTCCCTGGGGGAAAAGTATCTGAGTATCACAGTGAAAGAAACTAGACGCAGACTGAAAAGTCAAACGAGACATGCTCCTAGTAGAAAGAAAAAAATGCAATAGTCACCAACCAGATGATGACAGCTGTAGCAAAAATAACTCCTATTATAAAGAAAAGTGCAGGATGAACTAAAATGAACGCAAATGAGAAAATAGTGCAAGAAATGAAAGGAAAGATGATTGGCAAAGATCCCTAAGGTCTCGAAGCTGTAGAAAAAACATCCCCCAGACGTTGCTGCAAAATTGAATCTGATCAACCACAGAGCGAAAAGACTAGACTCCAGACAAACAGGACAACTTCCTAGTCGAAAGAAGAAGTAGAATGTAGCACAAGCTGTAAGTTGGCGGACAACAAAAATGAAGATGCGAGGAAGTACAGTTAGAATAACATTAAGAAAAAAGTGCAAGGACTGAAGGGAGAGAAGATTGGCAAAGATCTGTTAGGCCTCGACGCTGTAGGAAAAGCGCCCTCCGGGGAGAGATGGTGCGAACTTGTACCTCACCATTAATAAGGTGAAAATGGGCCAGACAAGCTCCTGGTCGAAAGTCATCGAGTTCTTTGTTAAGGGTGTTGTTTAAAAACAATAGATGTATTTCACGAGGAGTTTCTTAAGCGAAGTTATGAGATGAATTCGATTACACAATAGCTGACATCTCGTGGTGATCACTACTACTAAAATCCTGCGTATTCTTTTGTTACGGTTCATCTTTGCCCTATTTTTTGATCCATGTTGTCATTATTGTCTTTACCATTTTTCTTTATGTAGTTTGTCTCATTTGGTTTCACCAAATTTAAAGGGGAGTTTTATACAGAGGGTTGCATGTTCGTATTCAACCAATTTTTTTTGTGATTTCTTCTCTACGCGGTCAAATGAAGTGCCCCTGAGTAAGGCGACTTTGGATTGGCGCAGGAAACACCAGGTTGTGATATGTGCGCATTTCATGAAGAGATGTGTTAAAGCAAGTGGTGCTGATGCTTCTAATATTCGAGGGCTGCGAAGACCTCAGTGGTACCATTCGGCCAATTCGTAACTTCACACCAACAATTAAATTTACACTCTGTCGAGTACGAAAGTCTTCACTTGGCTTACTGGCTTCGCTTCCAGAAGAGCCTGCCTCTTCCCCAGAGGAATGATGTAATCCAAACGCTCTGTCATTGAAATAACGCCATCTTCGTTTGTGACCAAATAACTAAAGAGAGAGTACAAATGTCTCTCCCTTGTTTTGACTCTTTTACTGTAATATTTCTGCTTCGCTTCCAGAAGAGTCTGCCTCTTCCCCAGAGGAATGATGTCATCCAAACGCTCTGCCATTAAAATAACGCCATCTTCGTTTGTGGCCAAATAACTAAAGGATACAAATGTCTCTCCTTTGTCTTGACTCTTTTACTGTAATATTTCTGCATTCATTTTCTAAGCAGATGTCTCTACCTTGTCTTCTCTCTTTTACCGTAACATTTCTGTTTAGCTTCCAGAAGAGCCTGCTTCTTCCCCAAAGGAATGATGTAATTCAAACACTCTGCCATTAAAATAATGCCATCTGCGTTTGTAACCAAATAACTAAAGAGTACAAATGTCTCTCCCTTGTTTTGACTCTTTACTGTAATATTTCTGCATTCATTTTCTAAGCAGTAAAGAACGTAGACGTTAAGTTTTATTGCATTGACATATTTCTCTAGTCTTAAATTAATTATAGCAACTAATAAAAAGAAAGTGAAAAGAACTTTCACGCCATAGCCCTCCTATTCACTGGAGTTTTAATTTTATGAAACGCGCAGTTTCTTATCTCCTAAAATTTTTATAGACGTTATTCTAGCAACAAAATCGTTTCCTGTTTTCCTTGCGAACCTCCTTATCTCCGACGCCGATGGCTAACTGCTATATTTGTTTGCCCTGCATGCAACAACACAGAGTCGCTATTATTAGGCCTCGTGCAGATGCGCGGATCTCTCTCTATATTTATCTGCATATCTGTGTTACGTAGAAGAATGCGCTTTTATCTGCCCACGTTAATTGATTCGCGCCTCTCGAAAGCTGGGTCTTCAAAGAGCCGCTCGTAATTGGCGACGAATTGATTTTAGGGGCGTGCAAATTGCTCGGCTGGAATTGCAAATGATTCGACAACAAAAGACCAAGAATTTTCTTTGAAAATTAAATATCTATGTGCACTATTGGACATAAGGGAACGAAGAGCAAAATCTATTTATTATGCACTAGTATTAAGCAAAGTTCCAAGCCGTTCTCTTTTAACTGCCTATGACTGTACTTATGGAAGACGAAATGATATACATAGAGACTAATCAAAAAGAGATCTCACCAGATGTAGTAAATTTAATATGTTTTCTTATGTAATCTTTTTTTTTCTTCCAGGAAGAACTTTTTCAAAATCACCTACCCCCCAACCATTGCAGCTTATGGTAAGTTAGAAACAAAGATTAGATTTAAAGCGTCCCCATTCTGCAGGTAGTTAAACTATCTGTCTACTTATTCCTTCTTCCCTTGCCAAAAATACATTCTTGGCATTTCTTACTGCCCCAATTTCCTTAACCCTTGTGTTTAAACTTTTTGGAAAGTACTCGTACCCTTTGTATAAATTCCATTACCCGCGTAACCGTTCTCCTTCTCCACTTTGGCAATCTACTTTTACGTTTCTGGTTTTACACATCCAAAGACTTTCCTTTACCAGCATGTATGTTTATATAAGGAGGTTTCAACTATCGTGTCATAAATCCTGTTCTAGACAACGTCTTGGGTTTAGAGTACTTGTAGGAGGGCCATCTTCTTACAAACTACTTCACCTTCCTAACAGTTATTTATTTGAGTCCGAAGTTCGAGACCTTCTCTGGAATCTACTCTTTATAATTAATTTTTCCGAACTATCTATTACATGAAACGTTGCTTTAGACCCACTGTCTCTCATCTCTGTTTTCTGGATAAAACATCAACAAAGGTTCACTACATTCTCATTTGTTAAACAGCCTTCTACTTTCACTTTATTGTCAATTTTGCTCGACGTTATTTTTATCTTTCTTAATACTCCTAGTTTTGGAATGCCTTGTATAGTTTACCTCTTATCTTGATTCTCTTGAGGTCTATGAGGTCCAAGTATTAAATTCTATTGATATTTATTACGAGGAAGATTTGGTCTGTTATTAACCGTCCTTTTTTTTTTAACCGCCACGCCTCTCCCAATATTTATTAGTGATAGATTCTTGGTAAGGGTTAAGTGCATTCTTTATTGCTGCTTCTATGTGACATCCATTAACGCCATCTATCGATAATTCTCACATATCGTTTTTATCCCCTTTTTATGTACAGGGCACAGTATAACCGGGTTTGGGTATTTCTTCTTGGCCTGCACTTTTGTTTAAATCTACATCTTCTTTTGATGGTTTTTCTTCTTTGTATTTGTTCAGCGTTCCGTACTTGAAGTTTCTTTTCATTTATGTACTTCCTCTATTCCTTGTTCCCTCCCGTTTACTCTAGAGTTCTTCGAAATACTGCGCCCCTCTATTCAGCTTCGTTCTTTTACTCCTGAAAGTTGTCTTGCCTTTTTTATTTCTGTGGTACTGCACTGCATCCTTCTTGGTCTTCTTTCAGGCTTCTTGTTCTTCTTCTTCTTGTTTTAGTGCTGCTCCATAGTTTGCATGTTTTTCCTTTGTATACTTCTTCTTATTTTCTCATTTTCTTTCTTACCCCAACGCATGATGTTCTTAGTTCTCGTGTTTTTCATTCTGGCTTTGCTTCTTTCCTTTTATTTTTCATCGAACCAAAAGGACTTTGTTCTTCTCTCTTGTTTCCCCGCGCCATTTCTGTTACACTGCGTAAAAAATCTTGGCTTCTTATCCACATTTCCCTTGCATATTTGGGATTCCTTTCCAAATCTGCTCTAAAGTTCATTTCGTTGCTACATTTTGCAATCTGCTCCTTATTCTATTCATGGTCTTCTCTTTTGTTGCTTTGCTCAATTCTTGCTGTTTGTTCCATCAGTAGTTTTTGACTAGTTCGGAACCGGTTAAAAACAGTTGCCCACGTGTACGGTTTCGAAATAGTCAGAAACTACTGATGGAACAAACCTAGAATCGTTCCGATTTAATTATAAACGATGGTGTTTACTGTAATCAGCAAATTGCAGGCGAGTGATAAACCGTGACGTGGGTAATTTTATTGGCGACTGCATTGTTAACGTTTAATCTGTCGTCGATGATAATTTTTATCAGTTTCCTCTTAAATAACGAAGTAAACACTTCAGCGTGTTTTTCAGAAAACAAAAAAAAACCGAAATTATCTCTTGGTGCGAAAATCGGCAACCTTTCGCCATCTATCGGTCGTGGAAAGCACAATTTGGGCAATAACTAATTTCATGAGTTAACTTTTTCAAAATTAATTGTTCGAGATTTCAACTAAGGCTGCGTTTAGTTCATGGGCGACGTGGTCGATTTCGTTTAGTTCGTAGTTATTTTACGTTGTCTGACTAATCAGTTGAGTGGTCACGGTGGTCGTGATTTGAGATGCGACCATTAGGCAACCACGGTGGGTATGAGTTTAGAAAACAGTCCGCCCGAGCTCGTTAAACTTTGACGGTTCGTCTATCAACTAAACGCAGCCTAAAAAGGTGTGTTTCAATACGTACATCGAGAATTAGTTCAAGAATGTGAAAACTGTTTTTGCTTGTGACCACTGCAACCAACCTGCTTGGTGAGACAAATAAATGCCTTTACAGTTTCAAGAACGTCTCGCATTGATCTATTCTATATTTATTTTCCTTTTTTTTATCACATTGTGTCATTTAGAACATTCTAATCTTTTTTTATCACCCGGCATTAATCGATTCGCATAATATATCTTGTGATTAGAAATGAAGTGTGCACTTTTTTTGATCACATGGTATTAATCGAAACCCTTATTTTCTTATTTATATGTAGAAATATAGTAGGATTCTTTTTTTTGATCACGTGATATTGTGAGATAAAAATTCCTTCAAAGGAATTGGCTTGGAAAGGACGTGCGGTTGCGTGTCTGCGATGCGAGCCCGAGTGTATTGTTTCCGGCGGGCTTTTTTTTACGCGCCGAGTATTGACCCGTTCAAGTGTTCTTTGTGTGCGGTAGGTCATGTAGAGGGCGCATAAACGGCCGGACCACGTTCCGAAACGCCGGCCTAAATAATAAACAATGAAATTACATTAAAGTTCACGGCCAGCTTTCTCCTCCCACCGGTGAGTCATACGTGCACAGGTAACTGAGATTTATGCTTCGCGGCTTTTCCTATTCGTGAGTATTGATTTTAAAACTGGTTGGGGAAGAGGAGGAATTTTACCTCATTATTTACAAAGAGATTCTTATTTTCAATCCCAGTTGATAAATCTATTCTGGTAGACCATTTGAGTTTATTATTTAAATACACATTAAGTTTACGAATTACAGTCCAATTTTTCTCGATCACACTTTATAGCGCGCCTTATTTGTAAAAATCATGTTGTATTAACAAAATTGTGATGTTACTGCACCTCATTTGTTGATTTTATTAAATCCATTCTTAAAACTATTGCAAAAAAGTTTTGGCCTTCCCTCAAAAGATGGCGACTCAAATATATGACATATTTAATTGTACTGTACAGACGTAATGGGTCTGTCATAAAAAAATCTTCGCGGAAAACAATAACAAAAAATAATTTGGGCGAAGTAAAATTACGATTACGAAAATAGAATGGATCTTGTCAACAATAGATTTGGTTGAAAAATAAACCTTCATATAAACACACGACTTGTTTGGATAATTCTCGATGTTTTGACAGGACCGGAATTAGCTGTTGAGCAAAGGGGGCATCCGTCCTTCGCCCTGCTATATTTCAACTTAAAGAACCTTCAATGAGTTGCCTACGAAATGTATTTTATGAGCAAGTTTATAAAATCAGTGATTTAAATAAAAAAAAACTTGATTTTTTGGATATTTTTAAATGAAAACAGTATGTTGCGTTTCATTAATAACTTTGAACAAATTGAGAATGAGAATTTTTTAATTTTGATGTAATTTTTTTTTTAATTTTATAAATTTTCTTTATTTCTCGATCGTCTTTTGTTTTATTTTACGTCAAAAATTGCAGAATTGTCAAATGTAGGGATGCGTCGAAGTGACTTTTTCTCGAATCGACCGAATACCGAATAGGGCTGCGAAAATTTATCGATATAACGATATTTCCATGTTCAGTTATCGATATATCGATAATATCGACAATATCGATAATATCGACAATATCGATGATATCGATAACTTTGATAATATCGATAACGTCGATAATATCGATAACATCGATAATATCAATAATATCGATAATATCGATATTATCGATAATTAAAGCTGGTAATGTCCGATGAAAATTGTAACACAAAATCTTTTAAACGGACACTAAATAGCGCTATTTAGTGTCCGTTTAAAAAATTTTGTGAGACTATTATCGATAATGTCGATAATATCAATACATCAATACAGTGTATTCTCTCTTAACGGGCACCGCTCATAAGCGGGCACCTCTTTTAAACGGGCACTTAGTTGGGTACCGAAAAAGATCATATGATTTAAATGATAAAGTTTTCTCCTTTAAGCGGACTCCCTATTAACCGGACACGGACACATAAATGCGATGACCTACGCAGCTTTTTTTCTCTATTAAGCGGACAGTACGCTCTCGAAATGTCGGGACTTCCCCAAAAGTCTTTACAATAAAAACGAGGTGGGATTTATAACCGTTAGCGCTGCGGTACAAGCAGTTGTCTTGCATTCGACAGCAAGTAAAAATGTCTTTCCCAAATAAATCTCAAAAACGTGTTCAATGAAAATTCATGGATGACTTTCCAAATAATGACCGAGTTCTTACAATAGTTTGACATGAAAATGGAATTGGAGATACGCAAATTACCACTTTTTCTGGACAATGCAGCGTCTAATCCGCGAGATTTAAAATTAAAAAATATTAAAATAATTTTTCTTCCTCCTAATATCACTGCATTTTGGCAACCATTCGATCAATTATCAAAAACTTCAAAACCTGGTACAAATCTATGATCTTAAAACATATTTTAGCAAGAATGGATACTGTTTCTTCTTTAGAAGAATTAGCAAAATCAATTGATTTGTTAGACGCTGTTTATTTTATTAGAAAAGTATGGAATCAGGTAACCTAGGCTACAATTTAAAATTGCTCTTTTAAACCTACTCCGACAGTTCTGAAATTGATACTGATCGTTTTGGTCCCGAGGATGAGCTACCTCTACATACAATAGCAGAAATTTGTAAAATGGTTCAATTAACAGGAACAAATGTCACTGATTTTGAAGAAAACGTTAACATCGACGAACATTTGATTTATGAAGATGAAAGTCTGGATATAAATCTTCAGAATGTTGAAAATTCACCGCGAGAATGTGATTCCGACGATGACACAGTATGAGAAGATAACATAGAAAATAACATTAAATCATATAAAGATGCCGTGTCAATATTAAAAAACATAAAATCATTTACATCCAAGTATGAGGATTCAAAAGGCTTTGAATTGGCATCTGATTTAGAACAACATTTTGACAAAATGCTTATACCTAAATATGAAAAACTTATGCCAAGCAACAATATTAGACTTTTTTCGTCTTAATTACACATATTTACTATATTAATTACACTTGATATGCGTATTTGTTTTGTTTTCGTGGAAATGTATTTTAAGTTCCAATTCAAATTTTGATTATGTATTTTCATATCAAAAAACATCATTGTTGTTTCACTTTTTACGTGTACAGTCGCGGACAGAAAATTTCGAATGTCAGTGTCATTCCACTGACGTAAAAGTTAAGAAATTCCTATAGTATACGTCAGATGAGTGACACTGACATCCGAAATTTTTTGTCCGCGACCGTACATACCCTATTACCTATATACATGCACATGTCAACACATTCTTGTCTTTAGCGGGCACCTCTATTAAGCGGACACATTTTGGGCGACCATAGGTGTCCGCTTAAGAGAGAGTACACTGTACATATGTCTTACATTGGATAGTGACCGTGGCATTGAAATGAATTCGTCTAATTCGCAATAAAACTGTCCGAAAATGAATTTCATTGAAATACTAGTGAAGCGATTTTATTTTTACGGCAAATAATTGTCCTTATTCGGGCTGCGAAAATTTATCGACACATAATTTATCGATAATTATCGAATAACGATATTTCCATTTTAAATTATCGATATTATCGATATCACCGATATTATCGATATTATCGATACCATCGATACCATCGATATTATCGATATTATCGATATATCGATAAATATCGATATTTTTAAGTTATCGATAACCGAATATTCGATCACATTTCAACCCATTTCAGAAGTTAGCAATAAAACTCCAGGTAAAAAAAAAAATCAAAATTTTAATTGGCTGCCAAAGCCGTCCTAATTATCACAGAACTATACTTTGAACAGCATTGTGAAGATCATTAACTATAGTTTGTCCCTGGTGTATCACAATTGAGAAAAAACGAAATCCGAATTATTTGCAGTAATTAATGCCCAGTATCTAATTATATGTATAAGTAACTTTTTTAAAAAATCATTTACGATGAAAACTTTCACATAATCGGATAGCAAATGATCAAATATATCGAAAGATACCACCAGTAAGTTTTGGCCGATCGATTTTATTGATTACTGATAAATTGAAAATAGTTAATGTCACACACTTAAAAGACGCCAAGTACAATAGCACCTAACTTTTTTTTACAAATGTTGCACAAACGAAATTCTGGCAAAATACGAAAGAGAACATTCAAATCTATCGATTTATGCTATGTCTGAGTTTTGGACGATCGATTTTATTGACTAACTATCGATTGAAAACGGACGCTCCGACACAGATATTCAAGACAGCGTCAACTATAAATGCACATAACTCTTCATGCAAATGTTGCACAAACGAATTTCTCGCAAAATATGAAAGAGAACATTCAAATCGATTTACGAGTATACTATTTCTGAGTTTTGGCCAATCGGTTTTATTGATTAATTTTATTGATCGACTATACTGAACGAATTTATTATTACATTTTATATAAATTTTTTGCAAAAATTCATTCAGTTCTGTCACATCATGCTACCGTGTGCAATTATAGGTATAATTGTAAAGTAAAAAGTAGTAATAAATTTGTTCAGTATAATCGTGAGAAGGCCTATATTAGAACGATAATTAATCAATAAAATCGGTCGGCCAAAACTCAAAAATTGCATAAATGGATACATTTCAACGTTTTCTTTCATATTTTGCAAGAAACTCGTTTGCGCAACATTTGCATAAAAAGTTATGTGCATTTATAGTTGACCCTGTCTTGAATATTTGAAGTCGTGGGAGCGTCCGTTTTCGATCGATAATTAATCAATAAAATCGGTCGGCCAAAATTCAGAAACAGTATAAATCAATAGGTATGAATGTCTCTTTCGCATTTTGCAAGAAATTCGTTTGTCCAACATTTGCATAAAAAGTTATGTGCATTTATAGTTGACCCTGTCTTGAATATTTGAAGTCGTGGGAGCGTCCG
Source organism: Dorcus parallelipipedus (assembly GCA_958336345.1). Classification (NCBI taxonomy): domain Eukaryota; kingdom Metazoa; phylum Arthropoda; class Insecta; order Coleoptera; family Lucanidae; genus Dorcus; species Dorcus parallelipipedus. Next base: position 18,469,511 of record OY284475.1, read on the forward strand.
TTTTAGATCGATAATTAATCAATAATTAATAATAAATTAATCAATAAAATCGGTGGCCAAAACTCAGAAACAGCATAAATCGATAGATTTTAATGTTCTCTTTCGTATTTTGCAAGAAACTCGTTTGTGCAATATTTGCATAAAAAGTTATGTGCATTTATATTTGACGCTGTCTTGAATATCTGAAGTCGTGGGAGCGCCCATTTTCGATCGATAATTAATCAATAAAATCGGTCGGCCAAAACTCAGCAATAGCATAAATCGATACGTTTCAATGTTTTCTTTCATATTTTGCAAGAAAGTCGTTTGCGCAACATTTGCATACAAAGTTCTGTGCATTTATATTTGATACTGTCTTGAATATCTGAAGTCGTGGGAGCGCCTATTTTCGATCGTTAATTAATCAATAAAACCGATCGGCCAAAACTTAGAGATAGCATAAATCGATAGACTTGAATGTTCTCTTTCGTATTTTGCAAGAAATTCGTTTGTGCAACATTTGCATAAAAAGTTATGTACATTTATATTTGACGCTGTCTTGAATATCTGAAGTCGTGGGAGCGCCTATTTTCGATTGATAATTAATCAATAAAATCGGTCGGCCAAAACTCAGAAACAGCATAAATCGATAGATTTGAATGTTCTCTTTCGTATTTTGCAAGAAATTCGTTTGTGCAATATTTGCATAAAAAGTTATGTGCATTTATATTTGACGCTGTCTTGAATATCTGAAGTCGTGGGAGCGCCTATTTTCGATTGATAATTAATCAATAAAATCGGTCGGCCAAAACTCAGAAACAGCATAAATCGATAGATTTGAATGTTCTCTTTCGTATTTTGCAAGAAATTCGTTTGTGCAACATTTGCATAAAAAGTTATGTGCATTTATATTTGACGCTGTCTTGAATATCTGAAATCGTGGGAGCGCCTATTTTCGATCGATAATTAATCAATAAAATCGGTCGGCCAAAACTCAGAAACAGCATAAATCGATAGATTTGAATGTTCTCTTTCGTATTTTACAAGAAATTCGTTTGTGTAACATTTGCATAAAAAGTTATGTGCATTTATAGTTGTCGCTGTCTTGAATATCTGAAGTGTCGGAGCGCCCGTTTTCAATCAATAATATAAAATCGATCGGCCAAAACTCAGAAATAGCATAAATCGGTAGATTTGAATGTTCTCTTTCGTATTTTTCCAGAATTTCGTTTGTGCAACATTTGTACAAAAAGTTATATGCTTTTGTATTTGGCGTCTTTTAAATGCGTGACATTAACTATTCTCAATCAATCAGTAATCAATAAAATCGATCGGCCAAAACTTACTGGTGGCATCTTTCGATATATTTGATCATTTGCTAGCCGATTACGTGAAAGTTTTCATCGTAAATAGTTTCTTTAAAAAGTTATTTATGTAATTGGGTACTGGGCATTAATTACTGCCAATAATTTGGATTTAGTTTTTCTCTCAATTGTGATATACCAAGGACAAACTATAGTTAATGATCTTCACAATGCTGTTAAAATTATAGTTCTGTGATAATTAGGACGGCTTTGGCAGCCAATTTAAATTTTGAAATTTTGTTGCTGAAGGTTTGTTGCTAACTTCTTACCTGTGAATCAACCCGTTTGAAAAGCATTTGCTTGATAAGTCTAAAAGAACATAAAACAGTAGCACTGCACTTAAAGTTAACTTATTAAAGTGAAATACATAATATATAATATGCAGAATAACATTGAGTCGATACAAATACATACATAAAACAAAACTATGCAAGTATGTACTTCAAAAAGCAATTCTTATTCAATATTTATTCTTATTCAATAGTTCTGAATAGCATTAAACTTTCATAATAACAAAAAACAACAATTCCTTTAAAAAAAATTTAATACTACAAACACTTTTCTTCTCCACCAACGTGTTGAATTGTCAATTCTCTCAATTCTCACAAGTAAACGCCAAAGTCTTTAACATTATTTGGACTTTTTTCTCCTGAGCTACTGCTATTAGAACTCATTGCAATTTTGTCAAAGCATTGCCATAATTTATTTTCTGTTTTCCCTGCTTTTTCATTATCTTCATTTTTTTGACAGGGTCGATAAATTTGATAGCGCAAATCGACATCTTCCGAGTTACATGATTGATCTTGTATTGAATAAGAATGCTAATCTATTACAACTTGTTTGATATATTCAATACTTTCTTTTTGAAAAAACGCTACTTTGTAGTAACAGTTTTTATTTTTGGTATATGTACCTATATTTTTTTTAATTTTATAAATTTTCTTTATTTCTTTATCCATTTCTTCATTTCTAACATCTCCATGCAAAAATTGCACAAATGTCTTAAAATATATCTTAATTTTAGAAATTTCAACCCAGTTTGGTTTTTTTTAATAAGAATTTTGTTATTGTTTTAAAAATCTTGATTTTAAAAAATAAAAATCGCTCGCTCGAAATGATTTAAATCAGCTTAACTCTGATAGAAAATAATTAATTTTTTAAGTAATTTTTAAGTAATATCTCACGAATGTTCAGCATTTTTTTTTAGATACGAGGCAATACCTAAATGCGATATGAAAATGTTAGGTGATGCGAACGCAAAAATAGAAAGGGAGAAAATATATAAACCAACGATACGAATGAAAATGGTATATTCCTAATAGATTTTTGCAAAGGAAAAAAAACATGGTCATTGTAAGTACGTATTTTCAAAGAAAGGAAATTCATAAAGGGACATGGAGATCACCAGACAGAAGAACAATAAATTAAATTGACCACATACTAATCGAAAGAACAGAAGGAAAAGCCATAAAAAATGTAAGATCCTAGACGCTGATACGGGTCATTTTATGGTACACGCAAAAACCGATTTTGTTAAATGAAACAAGATTGTGTCAACTCAACTAAATTATTCGTTTAAATAGCAGCAAACAAATCTTCATTCATGTCAAATAAATATTTCAGTTACAAGAATTTAGTCAAGTCAACAAAACTTTACTTCAAGCAAAAGAACGGTGGTGTGATATTAACAAAGAAATAAACATTTTTGTTATTGTAAGTATATAATTTCATTGAAGTCATTCAAAAAAGTAAATTTGTTGCTTTAAAAAAATATTTTAACCAAATTTTTTGCTTCGTTGAAAACGTGATTTTTCGATGAATTTTTTTAATGAACTAAATTGTTGTTTGAATGAAATAAATTAAGTTAAAGATAATTTATTTACGGTAAACAACATGGGTTTCTCCGTGTAGGAGCGAAGATCACACAGATAATACCGGAAATCAGAAACCAAAGAGGAAAGGAGAGAAGGGGTAATAAGGCAATAAGACTACGAAATTCAGAAGATCAGAAGAAATATAAAGAAGTAATCGGGGGAGAGGTAGACAGCATCATAGAAACAGGCAGTATAGAAGAGAAATGGGGGTGAGTTTAAAGAGATCGATAAAAAAAATCTCAAAAACCTGTGATACCGAGAAAAACGCGAAAAAACGGAGGTGGTTCGATGAAGAATGTAAGAATGAAATCGAAAAAAGAAGAAAGCTAACATTAAGAATGCTAGCAGAGGGGGGCGAAGAAGTAAAAAACCAATATGAACGACAAAGAAAGAAAACAAAGGATACTAAGGAACAAGAAAAGAAAAACAGTAAAAAAATTATAGAAGAAATAGAAGTAGATTTTAAAAGCAACCAAATCAGGAACTTGTACCAGACAGTAAAAAATTAAAGACAGGGATATCAAGCGACTACGGTGGTCTACAAGGGAAAAAAGGGAGAATTTATAAAGGAGATGAAGAAGTTCTGGCCAGATGGAGAGAATATTTCGATGATTTGTGGAATGGAGAAAATAGGACTGACGATGAAACAGAAGAAGACGAAATAAAATAGCAACTACAGGCCAAGCAAAGAACAGATAGAGGAAGTAATAAAAAAATTAAAAAGTAATAACAATCCAGGAACGAACAGGCTAACGGCTGAGGTATTTAAATATGGGGGAACAAGGCGGAATAGAGCGTATGCACAAACTAATTAAAGAAATGTGGGAAGAGGAACAGATACCATCACAATGGAAAGAAGCAATAATATGCTCGACACACAAAAAAGGTGACAAAAGTGAATGTGGTAACTACAGAGGCATATCACTGCTAAACATTGGCTACACACATAAAGAATAAATTGATAAAAGAGACGGAAACAGTAATAGGTGAATATCAATGTGTAGTTAGACAAGGTAGAAGCACGATAGACCAGATTTTGCGTATAAAAAGCAACGATGGCTATATTTATTGATTTCAAACAAGCACACGACAAAGTGAAAAGAAAATAATTATACAGGGCACTGAAAGAATTAAAAATAAGTCAAAAATTGAGAAGAGTGATAAGAATGACAATGGAAGAAACACAAAATATGGTAAGAATAAATGGCAAAATTTCAGGAACTTTGAAGTCAAGGAAGGAGTAAGACAAGGGGGTCCACTAGCAGCGGCACTTTTTAATGTAGTGCTAGAAAAAGCCATAAAGGACGCACATTTTAATAGGACAGGAATTATATACCACAAAAAGCATCAGTGTGTACCGTTTGCGGATGACCTTGTAATCCTAGCAACAAGCCAAAATGAATTATTACGGGTAACCAAAAGATTCGAAGAAAAGGCAGCAACAATGGGATTGGTTATAAACGAGAGCAAAACAAAATATGTATATGGAATGGTCGGATAAAGAATTTCGAAAAGGTAGTTGCCTGACGATAAACAATGATGCGGGAAAAATATACAAAATCGAAGAAGTGGATAAGTTTAACTATTTGGGGACGAGACTTCCAAGGAAACCAAGTATAGAAACAGAATTAAAAACAAGAATAATGATAGGAAATCGGTGTGTGAGAGCGCAAAACAGAGTATTAAGGAATAAAAACATCTCGAATGAGGCAAAATTAAAGCTGTACAGGACAGTCATAAGGCCAATAGTATTGTATGCATGTGAAGCATGTATACTAAATAGAGACGAAATAGCAAGTTTGGAGATACGAGAAAGATATTTGGAGGAGGTGATAAATGGATGAGGAGAACAAATAAATAACTGAAGGACAAAGAAGCAGGAATAACGGAGATGGCAAGAACACAAAGACTGCGATGGATTGGGCATGTGGAAAGGATGGAAAAAGCAAGAGTGCCAAAACTAATATTAGCAAGCGCGATCGGAGGGACAAGAAGAAGAGGTAGACCGAAAACAAGATGGCTAAGGAAAGTGGAGAATGATATTAAACACTTGAGAATTAGCAGATGGAAGGAAAAGGCGAAGAACAGGAAATTATGGAGAGACTTAACTAACCAATCCATGGGCCTGTCAGGCTCGCAGAGCTAATATACAATATTAAAAATGTTTTTTTTTTAATAGCAACTTTTGATGAACATTTTGATGATGATGATTGAGCAAATACTTATTGCACTATTGTCTGTCTTACTTTAATAAGGGACTGCTTATAATGGGATTGTAGTAAGGCAGTTGCACTATAACAATACCCATTATAAGGGGTCTCTTATTGAAGGAAGTCTTTACTACTATTTCTTTGAAATAAAATAGCGCGGCATATTTTTGTGAAAAGGGGCATAATTTTTTAGTATTGGGAGCACAAATTGAACTCGAAAAGTTGGCAACACTGTCGCGTATATTGTGTTGATTTCTCCGTTGATATTCAGTGGGGTGGAACGGGCTGTTTTATTTGATGATGTTGATTTAGGATATTAACCTCAACGTCAACCGACAGGAATGGAACAGTTCAGTGAAACGTCACGTATAACGCATCACCGAACATGACGACTATAGCTGAGATTGTTTATTCAATTACCTTAACTCTTTTCGCACTTTTGTCTCACGTTTACGTGTATCAAAACAGATTCGTTCTCACTCTATTTTTACTCCGTCCTTGCACCGCGTCAATTTCCGAACTTATATATATTTTCTGAAGTTTCTGAAGAAAGCAGCAATATGTATAGTGAAACGTCATAACCCGGAAGAAATTGTTCCACCTAATTCCGAGCTACGAAACTTTGTTTTCTTTTATTTAGATAATGCCCTCTGGTGCTTAAAACCCTAGAACCAATCTTGGCGTCAGTGTTTTTATAAAAATTCAGTATTTTGTAAAATTATTTGCTTATTTATTAATTAGGCTCAGGAATAATGTTAAAACGATTAAATAAATGTGGACGCAAGGTTTATGAATTAAGCTGGCTTATCTTCGCCTTCCTGATAACAAGCAATTACATTTGCTCTTAATCAGTTCAATCAATTCAGTGCTCGTTAAACTACTTCTAATTGCATGCCCTCCATTTTTTTCATTTAATTAAACATTTAGTAAGAGATATGAAGCGAAACATGTTTGTAAAGGTTGTCCGTAAACCTATGCAATGGTTAGGAATTTATAAAATCAAAATTATTTCTGAAATTAAAATCTTTTTTTTTTGAATAATTATGAGTTTTTTTTTTCAAAAGTAATAAGAATAAAAGTTAAAAACTCTGTGTACAAAATGATGACCAGACATCGGCGTTTTTAGGACATTTCAGAGCCTGACTTGTTTTATCTCATGCGCACATTTAAGTTTTTAAAGCATAAGATTATGAGATCTCCGATAATATTCCAGGCAGTTTTTATAACATCCACAAAAAACATTGTTTACGAATCTAAAGTGCCCGCCGACCTGTGAATAACTCGTAAACCGATCAAGAAGACGTCATGGCAGAGACCTATGACTTTGTGCACATGAGATAAAACAAGTCCTGCTCTGAAATGTCCTAAAAACGCCGAAGTCCACTATAACATCCAATCTACAGATACAGTGATGGAAGACACACAGTAGATAAAAAGTCACTGCATACTCTATTAAAAGAAAAGTTTTCTATTCAGAACCTGCCTTTTTTTGTGTTAACATCTTTTTCTTTTAATTTTTCGCTATAGGGTCGATTTAAACCTTCCTTTTCCTTGCGCAATAGTAAAATAAATAAGAAATTTGCGGCCTAGCCAGATAAAAACGTACGTAAATAAACCATCACCGAGCAAAGTTATTGTTTTATATTGTTGTTTATATTTTACACTGATAAAGTGCTGCGTTATCTTGCACCAGATACTTGCAGTCATCTACATTGTACTTGCGAGAACAATAGCGCGCTTATCATTGCGAATAGATTCATTGGATGAGCCAATTTTTAAATTACAAGAAAAATATCTCCTATATACAATGTGTATCGGAAGTCAGAGGAGCTCATAATAATTAAAAGAAAGGGTAAGCACTTAATAATTTTTATTTTTTTGCGATTCGAGCGGACGTGATCCGCTGGAGTTCTTTTACATTTACTTATTAATGCCGTCTCTGTGTCTTGCAAGTGTAAATTTAATTCTTTTTTCTCTGTCACTTCTTTTAAACTAATTACTATTATGTAACGGCCTTAGCGGCTGGCTATTAAAACTTTAATGCGTCGCAGCAAACACGTTATTTATCGTGTATGGTCAAGGTAAAGGCTTGCATGCCAGTAATTAAATTCTATGTGCAACTGCATGCTCGAAGCCTTAATTGATAGATACTGTCGAGCGATAAAAATAGAAAATTATGCGTTCGCGAGCTGCTCCAATGTCACCCACCGCACATAACACAGCTCCGCATTAAGAACGAGGAGTGAATTGATTACTTCTTTGCTGCTTAAATTTAAAAAATGCGCTCGAGTAAGAGGTGAATTCCTGAACACTTCCTGAATTCGCTGAAAAATGCTTTCCTCGACTTACTCACTTCCAGCGAAAGGGAATTACGTATGCATGCATACGCATTCGTTAATTTGCATTTTTTATCACGCAACAAAAACAGATTGAAAGAAAATCAATATTCATCAAGGGCGTAATTAATATAATTTATTTAAAAAAGAAAAAACTTGTCAATAATCTTAGTAGGAAGCTTAAAACAGAATTTGCTGCAAGCATGCTATGGGGGTGTGTGTGAATATGTTCAAAATTAAAGAAAAAAAAACATTACTTGTCCAGTAATCAAAATATAAAATTAAAAACATGTGGTGTGTTCAAGGCAAGGAAAAGTGGCAAACAAGACGAGGGGGACTTATAGAAACATGAATGAATGAAATAGATAAGATAGAGATGAGACACAAGAGAAGAAATGGCACCAATGATAAGTAAATAGAAAGGAATGAAAAGTGTCAAGAGAAAATAATATATGACACCTTAAATGACATGAGGAGCAGAGAAGAAAAAAAAATGTAAAATTGTCAAAGTTCCAAGGACATCGTGCAATGATTGAACATAATGCTTAAATCAGAAGAAATGTACTTGCGGGGGAAGGTCTACAAACGCAGGTCCTATGACAAGCCTTAGAAGTGATGTGATTATTGCGGCTTGCTTAGAAGGTTAAACACAGAACAAAAATATGCAAAGGACGATCTAAAGACGCTGGCGGTGTACATATATCAAGCTCATAAGTGACGTTGTGATCGTTTTTGCCTGACTGGAAAAAGTTAAGCTGCAGAACTAATTTTTTTTTTTTTGCTTCAAATTGGGATGACATCAGCTCTAAAACATAGAAATGCCAGAATATTCCCATCAATACTAAACCAAGACTTTGAATAGACAAACATAAAAAAAAATCAAAAGAAGGAGGAGTTCCAGGCAACGAGATCCACTGTCCACCACTGTGTTTAACTTAGCCTTAGAAGCAGAGAGAAAGAAAAAAGACAACAGAAGTAATCAACTGTGAAAGTGGAGCAAGTATAGTAGGACTGGATCTTAGTAAAAACAAGATAAAGCATATGATATTAGGTGAAACAAAAGAGGAAAAAATGAGAATTAGAGACGTCATCAAGTCAAGAAGTGGAAGGAGTATCAGTTCCGAAAAGTGAAACACTTGCCAACCTATAAATACAGTTGGACGAGGGGGGATACGATGAACAAGAGCCACAAAGAATACGAAATAATGCAGGAATACAAAATAGCGTGTGGAAAGAGCAGAAAGAAAGACAGGGGTGAGAACGAAAAATGCTGAGAAAGACATATGGAGAAAAAGACGGAGAGCCAAAAATATTATTGATTTATATACAATGTGTAAACCAACTTGTGTGACTTAGCAATTTGCATGTTGAGCAAATACGAGGTTTCATCAAGAAGTAATTTTCTCGAAAAGTATTTATGAAAACTTCAAATTTTATCCTGTCCCCTCTTCAAAGTAGCCCCCCTTATGCCAACTTGGCCTTCATTTTGAGAAGCATTGCTGGAACACCTCTTTGGGTACCGCCTTAAGCTCGGCCTGTGATTTTGCCTTATCTCATCTACTGTTCGAAAAACGTTGTCCATTGAGTGGCCTTTTGAGGTTGGGAAATAGGATATCACAGGGGGGCATGTTTGGAGATTAGGATGGCTGCGGCATCATAACAGTCTTGTGTTTTGGCTCTTATCTCTTGGATAAGTATAGAGTTGTCTCTCTAATAGTGTTTCTGCGATTAGCAAGCACAATCTCTATAACTTTTCCCACGTTTTCATCGCTGGTTGACGCGCTAGGAGCTAGGACGTCTAGTCCTCGCGTCATCTTCGATGTTCTCTCGGCCTTCCCGATAGCGTTTGTACCATTCATAAACTCGTGGTTGTGACGTAGCATCGTAGCCAAAGCCCTTTTTTAATATTTTCAATGCTTCGCTGCACTTAATTCCGTTTTTATCACAATATTTCAGACAACTCTCTGATCCCACATTTCGTCACACATCAAAATCTCCGAAACACTGAAGTACTTTTTGCTCGCCAAACACAAACTAAGGGTCGTAGCTGGCTGAAAATTGACACGTACGGCACTGTCAGCATTGCCAAACCCACAAAGAAACGTCAACTCGTTTGAGAAGATACTGCGCGCAATTCAAAAATCCTCGTTACTTCTGGATCAGACCTTGTATACCGATTGTATTAAGGCCCCATTTTACAATCGTCGGATAAGCATTATTCTTAGAATAACGTGACGTAGGTGTGACGTAGATATGGAGGAACGTTAAAGGATATTCGGCGAACAGTTATTCCGTACTTATTCCACGATTGTAAAACTGCGGTTCGCTCGCGCGTCTCGTCTTTTCACACTTGCATTTTTTGTCCTTACCACGTACACTCTGTTATATCTTTTCTTTTATCTTACCATCTTGCTGTGACATACAAATCGATTTACACACTGTATACATACATATACTGATATGTAACAGACTCCAATGAATAAGATAGTGATTCAAAGATAACCAATTGATAGAAAACGAAGTGAAAGACCAAGAAAATGTTAGTTCACGATTGGAACTCAAAGGGAAGAGGAAAGATAAAAAACAAAAGAAGGTTATCATCTACGACCCTTATAGTAATGATGAGTTCAGGAAATAATACTTTATTGTAGTATCTTTTGCGTGAGGGTTTATTAAAAATTGCTTTTCTTTTGCAGCTTAGGCGAGCTTATGTTTCACTGTTAATTATTTTTTGGAATTAGAAAAGTACAAAATTTTCTGCAAAAATTTGATAAAAATTCATGATCCTTTGTTCTGCTTGGTCGAATTAATTGCTAGCAGATTTAAGAAAAGACGTCAAAACATACCATGTTTATTTTATAAAACTGAACTCAAGATGTTTCGCAGACGCTAATTTAAAGCAAACACGTTGTTATACGATCAAGTGCAGCAGAATGCAATTTACATGCCCTTGAGATGTTAAAAGTAATTTACATTTGGGAACAAAATCGAGCTAAGAAATTTAGTTGCGAACATACCATTACGATATCTAACACAGTGTTTATGTGTTTGTCGTTTAATTTCTCGTTTCGCTTTTTAATGCCGTGGTGCAGATCTAAATAAATCTTAGAGGGAAAACGTAAAATCCACCAAAGTTTTGTAGGTACACCAATTCGGAATTGGAAATATTTCAATTATTACGTTTTGTCGCCATTTTCTTATAAATATTGATAGAAAATTTTCAAACACAGACGTTTACAAGATTTCGTATTCTTCATATTCCATTAGCCCGATTAAATTTAGTTTCAGACGAAATTAAATTAGTATTAAGCAAGGAATTAACCTAAACGGCGCTTAATAGATTCTAAAGTAAACGAATTTGGTTTATTTATAATTTTTTTATACTTAATTGACACTAGAAACTAGGTCCTATAGAGTAGGACAGTATGCGTATGTATGTACAATGGTGGCCAAGTAAATCGTTACGATTCGAAGGACAACAGGTCAATAAGGGTGAGGCTGGCATGTATTGATGGCCGCCACTGCACATTGAATTCTATTTCAAAAACAATCAAGTTGATAGAATTAGTCTTCACTTACATAATTCTAAACTCGAAAGCTATGTATACCACTGAATTCTTGAAGAATATAGTTTTTTTTGTGCAGACTTCATTTAATTTGCATAAAGTTCTTTCAAATTAAGTGATAATGGTCAAATAGTCGCACAGTTTGCAACAACGTCTTTGTTTATTTACACACATCCGTGTACTAATTATAATAGTGACAACACCATAATGCCATAAACTCATGTAAATCGCCTCTAGTTTTTATATAATCGTTTTAGCATAAAGCGCTTCGAAAACAATCGATGGGCTTGATGTCTTCGCGGATGGTCTGCATGAAGTAACGTTGTTTTCCGCACGTTTACTCGCTTTGCAAATGAAAATAATTGCAGTGTAGTTAAAGCCCAACCTTGGTGACTATTTATAGAAATGCTGTGAGATAATGATTGCTATGCGAGATGCATTTTGTGTCGGGACTGTTATTCATCGAAATCGAATCGATTTGTGTGTGTATAGGTACAATCACGCACACCTAAAATGCACCTCCTGCACGCAAACCTCACCCTTAAAACCTTGTGGTACAAGGCTCACAGAATTGTCAAGTTGTAGCACTTAAGCTACGCCTGACTATACAATGTGCCTCCTTTTTCATATAGTAAATATATGCCTAGAACTGTGAGGCAATTAGATTCGATTACCTTTCGATTAGATTAGTCACATCACATTATTTATAAAACACAAAATCTCTGATTTAAATCGAATCAAATCACATGGATAGATTGTGACTACCTTCACATAGTTTAGATAAGGCTTTTTTTTAAGTGTCATCCTGTCATAGGACTGTGATTGCCTTTCGATTAGATCACGTAATCGTCGTATCATTTACAAAACTCACGAGAGTTTACTGTATAAACAAGTAGTATTACAATTTAATTACCACGAGTTTTTTTTCTGTAATTTTTAACAAATTATTTTCCTGAGTGCAAAATCTGACCCTTTTCCATTTGGCAAATCGTTCTTGGCAAGCGCCGCATCTACATTTGTCGAACACCTGTCTTGAATGGAACTCCAAATTTAACCCAATTACATTTTTGCGAAAAATTTCCCTCAACTGCACTTATTCCAAAACCGTCTGTGCTCCATACTACGCCGTCCTTTGTACTTCGACGTAAGTCTAGCGTAAAATACATTTTTGTCGTTTGTTGTTGATGCATTGTATTTTGGCAACGCATATAAGCGAAGTCACGCGCATTTTGCACAATTTTATATTTAGAAATGACAGTGGGGGAGGGGAGTTTTGCATTAAATTTCTTCTGACGAATCTGAAAATTTTAGGGCGACGGTAAAAAATAGAAAAAAAAATTCGCCAATGTAAAATTTAGAACGCGTTCGTAAAAACGTCACTCATTAAGTGTATTATAGAAGACCACACACGCGCTGATATGCTCGGAGTCTTGTTCATGGATTTCAATACCATAATATTAAAACTGTTTGTCCTCGTCAGAGGACAAGATGTCACTATTGGTTTGGAACAAAACCTGCAGTGAAGTTCATTCGATCGTATAAAAACGTGTTAGACTAGTTAAAAAGCTACCCCCCTTTATTTTTCCCTAAGAGCAACCATATTCTAGTCAAGGTAACAGATCTCTTTCTAATCTACCACTTTCTTGACTTCCGAACATGAATAATCTTTTTGATTCCCTTCTTCATGTTAATAACTTTCCGTTACGTCCACTCTGCTCTCATACGCCTGTCAACACCTGTTTAGTTCTTGCAACGATTGTACCGACATAATTATTCGGTTCCCATTAGAAACTTCATAAATCCTGTCACCATCACATCCCTTTCTTCCAAATCAAAGAAGCATGAGCATACAGCTTCTCCATTCTATTAAAAGACACTTAAAGTCAATCAAAGAACTGTGAGGTATTTTTCTAATCTACCATTTTCTTGACTTCCTCTTCTCGATTCCCTCCTCCATGTAAATGATTTTCCCTCCTACCATTTCCGTCATGTCCACCTTCAACTTTGTCCCCTCTCATACGCCTGTCATCACCAGTTTGATTCTTGCAACGATTGTACCGATCCGCCAGTCAAATGCTTCCATTAGAAAGAGCCTTCCACCCCATATTTTGCAGATAATTGTTTAGTTCCCATTAGAAACTTCGTAAATCCTGTCACCATCACATTCCTTATTTCCAAAACAAAGAAGCAAGAGCATACTCTGCAGCTTCTCTATTCTATTAATCAATTACTTAAAGTCAATCAAAGAACTGTGAGGTAACCGCAACACCTCTTTTTAATCCATCGTTTTCTTGACTTCGTCTTCTCTATTCTCTCCTCCATGTAAAAGATCTTCCCTCCCATCATTTCCGTCACTCCACCTTCAACTTTGTCGCCTCTCGTACGCCTATCATCACCAGTTTGATTCTCGCAACGATTGTACCGCCAGCCAAAAGCTCTCCGTAGAAGGAGCCCCCCATATTTTGCAGCTTCTCCATTCTAACCTGTGAGCAACTAAAAATCAGATTAGAGCAGGCGGTGCAAAGAAAATGTATGTCTGTGATTAAATGAAAAGTCAATAAATTTGACAGCGCACAAATGTATTACATTAATTAATTCAGTTAATCACAGACATACATTTTCTTTGCACCGCCTGCTCTAATCTGATTTTTATTTGCTCACTTTTTATAAACCAATTAACTTAAGCGAGGGCGTGAAACACAATGTAAATTCGGTTCCTTCGACTGGTTCTTTTGCGCTTCGAGTGCAGCTAAAACTATGGAACGGTTACGGTTAGTTTTCACATCCCTAACTTAAAGTAAGTCAAAGAACGATGAAGTAATATGAAATATTAGCGTCATCATAAATTGTAACAACTTCTCTGTTCTGTTGGCCAATAAAGTACTTGAGATCTGTAAATAATAGCTCCAAAGTGTTCGATAATAATAATGTATCCTTTCTGTGTGCACCATCTCTAATCAGTCATTTTCTCTATTACAGTGAAACCTCTCTTAGGCGAATACTGATGTGACCAGCAAACTGTCCTTCTATAAGAGGTGCCAGTCTAATAGAAGTAAAATTCATGTACTAAATTACATAAATGGGGAACTAAAAAACTGTTCGGCAAAGAGAGGTAACCGCCATGGGAGGTTTTACTGTATAATCATCACTGCCATCGCGATCTCAGTACATAAGACTTCTATCTTTGGTACCATATTCTCTACAACCTATATTTTCCTCGTTATGGTCAATAATAGTTTTTCCTCCTTCACCTCCAAACCTTCATGACTTCAATTACTGATGTTATTTTGATTATCATGTCCACAAACATATTTTTGTTTCATAAAATTATATGATTACTACATTTCTACGGTGTTCTCCAAGGGCTTGTTTTATTTAGTCCTAAGCGTCTTCTGCTCCGCTTCATGTGCTTTCTTGATTACCGTGTGGGCTTCTGAAGTAATATCTCCTCCATTACATCTGTCATCCTCACTTTACTTCTCTCCCCACCCTTGCCTCCCTTATTACAGCCTTTGCCTCCAGACCTTCATTATGTCGTCCACTGATATTCTTTTGATAATCATCTCTACTATCACTACTGCTTCTAAAGTACCGTGCCTCTGCTCCATCTCTATCTATCTTTCTTTACACCTGTCATTATCACTTTGCTTCTTACGACAACGCAAATCTTGAACAATTCGCCCGCCATTACCATCATTTGACTATTCCAGAGATTCCCTAAGTGTGCGCCGCAACGTCCCAGGGCGCCGTAGAGAGCAAACAGGGGCGCCGCGAGGCGATAGAATATTCCAGAAAAGTTGAAGGCTTTCATCATTTATTTCAATTTTTTTTGTATTTTGATATTAGTTAACCATACACGAGCATTCATTCCCGCCGGAAAGTGCAATCGTGAAGGAAAGAACGTGTGTTAGTGAAGTACGAGATGACTAGCCAACGTTCTTACTTCCTTCGGGAATCATGTTAGTGATGTTTCGACGTTCCTGAGCGATGCGATAAATACATAGTTTCGTGTAGACCTGTTTAAACTTCCACTATTTCCAAGATTCAGTTTGTGTTAGTGGGTTAGAACAGGATTTGTTTCGCTTCAATTTTTTGAAGGGAAATATTGTCGAAAGAAAGAATGGCATTAATGAATGCTAATTTTTGACAATTTATCTTACTTAAGCTTTATCTTAAGAGTTGTTTTCATTTCTGTGCCTGATTTATGTCACTGTGCACATATTTTGATAAGGGCGCCAGGATAAAATACTAACCTGGTAAGTGCACCCGCGGATTGATTAAGTTTGGGAACCCCTGAACTTTTCAATTGACTAGTTTGCCGAAGCCTACGAATTGTTCCAAAAAAGTTGATTATTTCATCTTCTAAAATGCTGTAACCATCCCTGCTGCCATCGCCGTCAGATATTTACTATCATCCACACACGTCGGCTGTTAACTTTAATGTAATCATCGTCACGACATCACTCAGTGTATAAAGTGTGCGGCTTCGACACCATTTCTTCCAACTTTCACGTTATTGCAACCCTTCTCCTCTAGATCTTCATGCCCCCATCAGGTACATAACAGCATTCTCCAAAACCACTTGAAATTTAGCCACTTTCTGCTTCAGCTTCTAAATACTAAATACCTATTTTAACGGAACTGAAAAATGGTATATTGGAAAGACGTGTTGAAGTTACCTCACAGTTCTTTGATTGACTTTAAGTAATTGGTTAATGGAATGGAGAAGCTGCAAAGTATGCTCATGCTTCTTTGATTTGGAAGTAAGGAATGTGATGGTGACAGGATTTATGCAGTTTCTAATGGCAACTGAACAATTTTCTGCAAAATATGGGGTGGCAGGCTCTTTCTAGCGGAAGCATTTGCCTGATGGATCGGTACAATCATTGCAAGAATCAAACTGGTGATGACAGGCGTATGAGAGGGGACAAAGTTGAAGGTGGACATGACGGAAATGGTAGGAGGGAAAATCATTTACATGGAGGAGGGAATCAAGAAGATGAAGTCAAGAAAATGATACATTAGAAAGTTGACATCGGTTTCCTCCCAGAGTAGTCAAAGTTGACTTGCCTTTGTACAAGTGGGCCTCAGTTATCTTAACTCCCGTTGTCGTGTCAACTCGAACGAGTTTTGCACTTCGAACTTTTACAAAGTTGCTCAAGGTGCTCAATAGTTTCGTGGTTGGGATCAGACACATCAATTCATTTTTCGTCGTTTTTAGAGTTTCTTAGGCCCAATTCCAGCTTAACTTTAGGGTCAAAGCTTAAACCCTTAACAATTGTTGAAATAATCGTCGTTAAGGGTTTAAGCTTCAGCTTAAATTTAAACTGACATTATACAACTTAATGATAGAGAAACGCACTTGTGTCAAATATGGCATTGCCAAAAAGAGAGTAGAATATAGCATTTCTTTTCTAACATTTAGAGTGAGAAGGCTATTATCAATTGTCGCTCTCCTTTTATACGTTTAAAAGAGCAGCTTCGAGCTGTTTAGGGACTTTAAGCTTCATGTTCGTTTCCACAAGAGCGCGACAGTAAATGAACCCCCCCCCTCACCTTTTAAAAACCAACAAATAAGCAGAGCATCAAGAAGTCTCCTCGACAATGTGACGCTGTGGTCATGTTATGGTCACTTTTGTTTTGAGTTTATTGTAGTCACTCACCGTCAGAGTAATTTCTAAGTCGAGAAATTCCTTTCAACTAACTGATCAACTAATTAATTAATTGAATACAAACGAAGATTGCGTTAAGTAACTGCTCAACTTGTACAAAATCGTCAAGTCAACGGTCAGACTAAACCCATACTAAACTACGCGATCACATGATGAGCTAGGATGATGAGTGATTGAGAAAATTGATCACTTGACGATTTTGTGCAAGCTGACTGTTCACTTAACGCAGCCCAATGACAGGTGTCAAACGTCATCGTTTACAATGCGACACTCAAACGCGTTCGTTCCTTTGAACAAGAGCAACTTTCAGGGGTTCGAAATTTCAAAACCACGAGACGTCGCGAATTCAAATAGAATGCAGCAGCATGCACTTTGACAAGTATTTATCTGATCTATAACAGCAATCGCAAATGACAGGGACAAGTGTACTCACACTCTTCTACATTGAAGCACGCAGATCTACAGTATATTTGCGCATATCTTAAAACGTACACAAGTTTTGTGCTTTTTCGAACAAGTCTACGAGCATGTCTTGAGTGCGTACGGCCAGCCTGAAGTGCAGACGTGAGCTTGCGCCGCTCTGCATTGAATTTCGAATGTTGACTTTAAGCGCGCGCAAATCTACCTGACAATGGTTATTGTTAGCATAAATTTGCACTCACGTATCCTTGCCAAACATCCACTGACGCAATCCGGTGAACACGTTAGGAGAATTCATTCGAATGTGTATTGCCTAGGTTTGCTTGTTCAACTGTGTCGCTTTCGATAAAGCCCGGCCCGATTATAATACTTATTTTCGTACACCTTATCGCCATTCTTCCAAAAAAAAAGTAGAGATTGTTTGAGTGATCCTAAAATGCACATGCATTCATGATCACGTATAAAAAAAATTGCGTAATTCATGACGAGCTGCAGCGCTGCATTCCCCGGACATAAAAAAACCAATCGGTTGGCTGAAAATTACGATGATTAAGCGGAATGATGGTGATTATGGCGAATTCGTTTCGCACGACACGTTATATGACGCGAGCTAATTGTTTCTGGGGGAGATTGTCGTCTTAATTGGATAATTGAAAGCTAATTGGCTCAATCTAGTCAGATTTTTCTTCTTTTATTTCTTGAAGTTGTGAAACTCGTTGAAGAAAGTTTCATCTGCTGTGATTGCCGTCTTCACACACCCTTGACATGTTCTGGTCCTTGTTCGTAAGAACAAATGACTTCAAGGATCCACCCGTCATCATCATCATTCATATCACAAATAAATGTTGCTGCATGACTCTTTTTACTGTGTAACAAACGAGCAAGTCTTTTGACTTTAATTGGCCGTTAAGTAATACTACTAGTAAATGGCACTAGTGTCTTAATGACTAACAACTTAGGAGCTTGGTAAATAAGGAAATATTCGGGAGTTTTAATAAAGTAGTAAAATACGCCTTGTCTGACTTGAACGTCAACAACAACAACGACGGCGAAATTAATACATTCTTCAATAATTCAAAGTGCACTCGACGAGCGATGTGCACATAATTAAACTGTTTGCTTGAACTCGCCACGATAATCCAGATAAAGTGGGCATGAAAACATCTATTAATACGTATAACTTGGTATTGTAGAATGCAACGCGAAGTAATTTTTATTTCTAAAGTTAACAATCGACAAATTAATTGCCGTCCGTCTTATTAATTTTGATTTGATTGGTTAGCTTTTTTTTTCTCTTTTGTAGCCTGTTACAATAAACATTTGCACTTTAGCCTGCTCATATTTATAAGGGTGCAGTCGGAAAACAAACAGAACATAAATCACTCTCCGAATAACGCCTTGGCTTGAACTGTGGAGGTCGGCTGAATCATGAAAAGATGGACTTTTATGCCAAATATAACTCGAACTGTTGAAATTAAATTCGCAGATCAACGCTAAGATTTTTACAATCATATAATCAAGAGCTGGAAAAATGAGAGCTTGGAAAGCATATAATCCTGTCCAGGAAATGGAAAAGAAACGAGTTTTTTTTTACGGTTTCAATAAATCAAATAGAGAACCTCAAAATACTCGAATGGTATCGATTTATTTGACCGCAACTATAAAAGAAACTAACACTTTGTTGACAGTTGTTTCAATATACATAAAATTCTAGTGCAAACACGGCAAAAAATTCCTGAAAGTGTCACTATCTCTAAATTAATCAGCGATAATGCAAATAATCGCGAGTGAGCTAATCTGTGAGAAGCGCAGATATTTATAGAGTGCATTCGGTTAGATAACGCGCTTGGACGGGGCCCAAAAATGCATTTTTGCATTTACAAGTAGCAGACACCGAGGCGATTAAATCTAAATAATATATCTCGCGCTTACATAGTTGCTCGAAACGTAAGTTTCGTAAATAAAAGCTGACATTGAACATTGTGCACATAAATTATTCAGAGAAATTCAGCACACTCTATACAGTATAAAACGTGACCATTTGAAGATTCGTTCTAATTACCGAAATTCAAAATGCAAGAAACTGAAAGTCAGGTGCGAATGATGTGTTATACTTATGGTTCAGAGAATATATGAAAACTGGATGTTAATCATCTTTAGGAGGAAACTGTACAGTCGTCGACGAAAGATGTCACTTGCAATTCAACGCTCACGTTCAGAAATCATTTACAAAAGTACTAAGAACGCAGAGGTCCTAGATTAAACCTTCGAGGTACTCCGGAATGCGTTGATTATTTGTTATTTAAGAATCTGCAGGTTTACATTACTATCTTGATAATCAGAAAACTGTTATAAGTAACCACGACATTCAAATCATTTATAAAAAGAAGAAAAAACATAGAGGTCCCAAATTAGACCCCTGAAATACTCCAGAAACATCTAGTAACATAATGCAGACTAACCTGCATTTGTACAATAGATTGCAAAGGTGAAAAGATGATAGTTACATTTAATGGACAGATCCAGCTTATTTATAAAAAGAAGAAAAGTGTAGAGGCTTCAAAGTAGGTCTTACAGGTATTCCAAAGTCACCTGCATTCTTGTCTACATTTACGTAGTATATATAGATGAATAGAGAATAGTTAAGATGAACTATTACGTGCAAATCATTAAAAAAAAGTATAGACCCCTGAGATACTCCAGAGCCATCTAAAACATAATACTAGACTAACCTGCGTCTGTACAATAGATTTACACTATTGCATAGATGAACAGATTATAGTTATAACTAATTGACACGTCCAGGTCGATTATAAAAAGAAGAAAAGTGTAGAGGTCTCATATTAGGCTTTAGAAGTACTCCAAACTCACCTGCGGAATCTGCATTCGTACCTAGATTCACTTTATTATATACATAGATGAAGAGAGAATATTTACAATGAACTGTCACGTGCAAAGTAGTATAGAGACCCCAAATTATGTCTTCGAATTACTCCGGAGTCACCTAATAACTTAATGAGAAACGAACGTGCATTCATATAGCAGATTTACTTTGTTATTAAATAAACTCTCGCTTCTAGATCATTTAAAAGAAGATAAAGAAGTATAGAGGTCTCAAGAGATCTTTGATCATGATTAGAATAGCTTTAATGAACTGTCACGTGCAAATCATTTATAAAAAAAGAAGTATGGAGATCCCTCAAATTAGGTCTTCGAATTACTCCAAAGCCATCTAGTAACATAATAAGAAACGAACCTGTATTCAAACAGCAGATTTACTTTGTTATTAGGTGAACAGAGGATAGTTACAACAATAAACTCTCATCTAGTTCATTTAGGCCCAATTTTACAATCGTGGCATAAGAATGGAATAACTGTGCGCCAAATATCCTTTAATGTTCCTCTGTATCTACGTCATACCTACGTCACGTTATACCACAGATTATACCAATAATAGTGCTTATACGACGATTGTAAAATCGGGCCTTAGAAAAATAAGAAGTATAGAGGTCTCAAAACATCTTTGAAGTACTCCAGATCCAGCTAATAACAATGAATAATCGTACAAATCTGCATTCAAATAATCGCTTCATATTATTAGAATACTTACAATGAACTGTCACGTGCAAGTCATTTATAAAAAGAATAAGTGTAGAGGTTCCAAATTAGGTCTTCGAGTTACTCCAAAGCCATCTAGTAACATAATAATTCATTCAGTAGATGTACTTTGTTATACAAGTGAATAGAAGATAGTTACAACAATGAACTGTCACGTCTAAATCATTCATAAAAAGGAGAAGAAGTATAGGGGCCCCAAAAGATCTTTGAAGTACTCCAGACCCAGATAATAATATAATATAAGTACCAATCTACATACGAACAATCGCTTCACATTATTAGAATAATGACAATGAACTGTATGTGCCGTCATTTATAAAAAGAAAAAGGATAGAGATCCCAAATTTGATCTTTCAGTTACTCCAGGGCCAACTAATAGCATAATAATATACGAACTTGCCTTCATATACGACTAGTACAGGGAAATCATAAATTACTTCAACCCACGTGATCTATTTGAATTAGGTTTTGTTTTCTAGAAGTGGCAACATTGAGAAAAGTGAGGTTACTGTTTCAAATTTGCGTGTATTTGTCATTGACTATCGTGGCTATAGGCGTTCTGTTGTGTTTATCCACTTTAATTAATCATTCTCAAAAGCTGATGTAAATTACGATGCCTTCGTAAACCGCAGGCAAAATATTCTTAAACGGTTTAACACACAGCACTGCATTGTTACCAAGAGAGTATAGCGTGTTGTCTATACGGCTGGGTCACGTGGGTTGAAATCATTTAGATTGAATTCGTTGCAACAATGAACTATCATTGTCTAGATCATTTATGAAAATAAGAACTATAGATGCCTGAAGAGAGCTTTAAGGTAATTCAGACCTAGCTAATAATGTAATAATTGTACCAATCTGCATTCGAACAATCGCTTCACATTATTTAGATAATTTATAAGGATAAGAAAGAGTAGAGGGCTCAGATTACGAAATCCTTGAGGTACATCAGAGACAGCTCTCATAATTAGTTCAATTAGTTGTTGTTATTCAAGTGTTATCGTGAGTTTTAATTGACTTAATTGTATGTGAGGGTTCCAAGGGGATAATATGCAAATGTAAAAGTAAAACGAGATCTTCAACCTCACTCTCACTGGGGGGTGAAACCTGTTACCCGTGCAACCCTATTACAGTCTGAGGTGACAATTAAAATGAAGCCAACGAGAGGAGAGGGTGGGATATTTGCTAAATACGTCATAATAAACGTCAACTTTATAATAAAGATGGTGCCTGGGGTTGTAAAACGCCACCCAACTTCACTTTTATATATGGCGAAACCTGTTTCTCATGCAAACCTTTTATAGAATATGAGAAGAGAAAATTCCAGAACCAAACCAACAAGAGATAAATGTAACGTAATGACTGAATAGATGTTAATCTTATAATGAAAATGATTTCTAGAGCTTTCGAGAAACTTTCGAGAATTAAATTTTCTTGTATACGGATTTGAAGTAAATGCGGTAAAGTCAAAGCAACAGCAAAGCGTTCGCTTCATTTTAAATTGTTTTTGCGTCGAGCTTTCGGCATATAAACTTAATAATGTTATAGTCCTTTTCATTAACATGTTTGATGCAATATATTTCCTTCTTTGTTTTGACCATTATGAAACTTGAAGTTACACATACCGGTTTCCAAACCGCATGTTATTATTAATGATCAAAAAATTATTACAGTTATCAAGCAACTAATTCAAATATGTATTTAACGTTCGATTGAACAGTATTAAATAAAATACGTTTCATAAATATTTACTTTGTGTATGTAAACAAACGTAGTAGGTAAATGTGCAAGAAAAAAATCTTGTTACCGTGCAAGTCGCATGTAAAAATTTGAGCGGCGATGATAGCACAATGTGAATTTGGCATAAATGAATAAAGTCAGAATGATTTGTTAGTCGGGAAATCTCAAAGGCCGACGTTAACAGTCAACTAACCGACTGCATTTCCATAATATTGATTTCCCGGCTCGGAACCTGCCCTTATTTACTGCGAACTTCACTGAAAATAAAACCCCCGGGGAGTTCTATACCAACACACATTAAACCGACCCATATTATTTACCATTACCGGCTTCGTGTTTACTTTCGCCGGATCGGAGATACTTTCTTGGATCGTATAGGAAGACGAAAACTACCTTACTTCGGGTCGTGTTTCCTCGAATGCTTAAAAAGAAACCTTGGGGCAAAATCGTCTTTTTATCATAAATCAATAGACTGATGATAAAAAAGAAAGGGAAATTAAATTTCGCGTTTAATTAAATTGCCCTCTGCATTAGTCCCCGAGAACGAACAGCCCGAATACTCGAAATCCCCCTCGAGACAAGGCGGTGGTGGTAATTTCGCTTTCTATTTCTGTAGCCCAGCCCGTGGCATTTCGCGTTTTTTCTGCGATTTTTTTCGGTGGCTGCGAGCGCGGCCGCCAGCGAGAAATTGCTGCTTAAAGATCAACAAGGACGTACTAATGAAGCCGAAGGAAATTATTATTATCATCGTCGTCGTGCATACGAGACAGACACATTTATGAACGAGATGTATACATGATAGACGGCCATGGGAGACTGTCTGGCATTGTGTTTTCTAGGACTGACGATTACACGAGTACACCGAAAGTATTTTATCTTATTCTATGTATTTATAGAATACTTTAACTAAATAATGTTAGATATTCGTTTTTAAGCAAAAATATAATGAATTAAAGAATTATAAATGTTTGCCTGCAATGCATCGTGTTTTATCTACGTTCACCCAGACGGTTTAAGATGCTGGGATCCTCTTGAGTTTATATAAACAAACAGTTTTCGTGGAGAAAAAGGTTTTGCTCTGGAGATCGGGACAGTCGAGTTTATGATACATAATCGATAGGCACATTAATAAGAGTTTGCGGTGTTAATTAATATAGAAAGGTTCGGAAAGTAATTAATTAATACACGCGCTTAAAGTTGGCCACCTTGTAACTTGCGCTTGCAACGCGCAACTCGCGTTAGTTTTATGGTATGCGTGTATTATATTCCTGGCGTGCGTATACAGGGTGTGTTCGGAAAGTATTGTGCGCTACGCTGGTAGAAGCAGGAAAGCGGTATCTAGAGATAAGTTATTAATTGTAGCTAATGCATGATATGTAGAGAATTAGCTTGAAGTATTTCCTGCATGGCGTATGAACGAAGCGATTTCCCCGGGTGAGGCTCGGTTGTCGTGGCAGGTGCTGCATCACCTGACCGTTGGCCAATAGGTTGTTTGGGGTGACCACGGTGACGTAGGAATTGTGACGTTACTTGCATGATTAGTAGTTACTTCGTACGTAAGGGAAGTCGTACTAACAAGGTGAAAAGCGATACCGGGAGTGAACGACGTACTGTTCACGGTCCCATGGTGACCCCTTAGGGACCCGATGCAGCGGATTAGGAGCCCTAAGGTTATTAAATTGTCACCACCCCTACGTGCCGGGTGTGAAGGGGCGTCCATGGTAAGGACGTCGCGTCGTGTAAGTCACTTTGGCGGAAGAGTGGATTGGTGGTAGAGAATCCACGGGTCGGAGATGACAAAGACGTAGGGTAGAGTATGTTTGCATGTCATTGAGGCTATCTGTGCTGCATGTGGCTTGTGTTTCTGGAAATAACATTTCAGAGCAACAGTTTATAAAAGAGCAACAGATATGATAATAAAGGCCCAAGGTTGGACATCATTAGGAGCGATGATAGAGGCACTAGGTTGAGTTGTGAATTGACCAAGGGGTTGAGCTGGTGCAGACCGTTGGGGCCAGGGGACTGGGGTCCACGGTGAGTAAATAACTGTTGTCTCTTACAAATCATTGTAAACACTTGTTATTGTTGCATGAACGCACCATGTCAATGGAAGGTGATGGTAGCGAACGGTATCCAGTAGCCAAAGGAAATGGTGAGCGTTTTGACTACTTAAATTTATGTATACGCGTTACCACATTTTAATAATACAAATAAAAATATGTTGGTAATTTCGGCCGGCCCTACAATAAGTTTCGTAACCTTAAACACACTTTCCCGCATTCGTTATCAACGAAAATGGACAATAAAACGATTAGTATTATTTTTATAACATGAAACGTCAGTGAAAATTAAATCAAAAAGAACAAAGAAGCATGAACTAGGGATAGGATGTGAACCAGGATTTAATGAGGAAAACTCAAGGTTAATAAAAGTAGTAATTAAGATGTTCCAGAAAATAGAGCTATTTAAAGAATCATCCCTACCCTTAGAAAACCTATATCAACATCACTTATAAGAATAAGAAAGAGTACAGATCCCAGTGAAATTTCTGAGGCACACCAGAGACAACGATCATCACCTGTGAATTTCAAGTGTTGCAGTTTGTTTAAAATAAAGCAACCGTAGGTGACGGTTCCAAAGGGATGAAATGCGAACGGAAAAGTAAAACAAGTGTACCCTCTCATCTTCGACATCTCCAACCTCACTCTTACTCGGTCTGAGCTGAAAATCCTGGATGATGTTAAAAACAAGCCAATGAGAGGAGAAAAACGAGAAGAATACACAGAAAAGAGGATAAGAGAAAATTCCAGAACTATTGGGGATTCAGCAACAACAAACTGGATTAACATCACAACCATCATTGCGTGAAACAGATCGCAGAAGGAAATTTAGAAACACGTAGTTTGAAAATGGAGATCAAAGGAAAGTGTAAAGAACAAGGAAACCCAAAATGTCAAACGAACTGAAACACCTCTACAATATGACAAAGGAAGTTGACGTTTCAGTGCCTTTTTAGAGGTTTACAGAATCTTCTGAAGACTGGCCTGGCGATGGTTCAATGCCAAGGACAGTGTTGGATTCACACTGGGCTTACCAACTAAACTGCGTTCCTCTTATGGCCCTACGTTGACAGCTGCGACATCACCCTTCGGCATTTCTTCACAGCAGCAGCCCAATCCTCTCACATCATACTATACTCCCCTCCTTTCCTCTTTTCCCTTCGTATCCAGAATCTCCTCTGTCATTTTCGCCACTAACGCTCAGTTTTCTCCAAATTTCAGCATTAATGTTACTATCTTGTCGGGATTATCGTCTGCCTTATGACCTCTGTGGTCCTTCCTCTGACTTCGTTCCATTGGTCACACTCGGAAAAGGTATGTTCCGCATTATCTATGCCACCTTAACAATATCTGCACCTCGAAAATTCCACTTTTCTAATCCTATGTTGGTATTGTTCGATGGACCCGTGTCCCGTTAATAACTGTGTTAGATAATATGTCAGTTCCCCATGCTGTCTTTCTAACCACTGCCCAAGGTTAGGGATCAATCTCTTCGTCCACAGAGCTGTTTCGAATGCTTTCCACCGTTCTTTCCATGCAGCCATGGTCTCCCTCTTTGCAGCTTGGTCTGTTCGCGTTTTGATTGTTCCTTTGGTCCTCTCTGCTACCGGAGAGACGTTTCAGTGCTAGGAAGAAGAAAAAAATATATGTTATAACGTTCTCGTACGTTATAAACTTGTTTTTTTTTTTTTGTTAACCTCGGTTAGGCAATCAAGCAAGGGTGAAGGTTCGACGTCATTAGGTGAGCACCTTTTAGGTAATGGGCTTTCTAGGCACATCAAAAGAAGAAATAAAAAATGCAATGCGGCTCAGACGAACTATAATGATCAAAAAGAAAGTGAACAAAGCCAAATAACAAGATCGGCAAAAAATCTGAAGGCCGATTTAACTCTCAATAACACAAACAACTATGAGATTTAAAACTAGCCAACTGCACACTTAAACTAAGTAAATAATGCTACCGCTTACCGTTCACTAGCGCTTACACTTCGCCACCGTTTTCAATTACGTCTCATCGTCCGGATTTCTTCCGCAACGTTCTTAGACGCACCTCCTCCAGTCCGCGTAGCTTCTGTTTCAACTCAAATCAGGTTGCTGGCTTCCGTGGCACCCTCAATTTAGGTTCGACGGTCTTGGGATCAGAGTCTCTGCTTTAATCGCAGCTATCCACGAGACAAAGGCGAAGATGGGAAAAAAACACAACCCACCAAAAAACTGCAGCGAAACACGCTGACTGATGTGACTTCCAAAAATCTCTTGGGACTTTAAACACCACACTTTCCCAGATTTCAACTTTTTGGCTTTACTTCTGCACAAAAATTCAAAATCGCATAAATTTGCGTGATATCACCGTGCCGTCCGCCAGCCAAAAACCCTCTCCTCGCTCCGGGCACTCACCGGGTGAAAAACTTGAAAACCAGCTCACGCGCTTTCCACCAGCCCCTCAGATACAAGGTCCCCACAATCGTTACACGAACAATAATTAAAATTACAGAAAAGCGCCATGGTAGCTTACAACTTCTTAAATAACTAGAACGCTCTTAATTACAAATAACGAAATACTTAGCACTAAATACAATTAAAGAAACAAAAAAATGTAACAGGGCAAAAAAACACGTTACACACCCCCTTTCAAGTAAAAAAATATTGAACATAAGAAGGTGCAAAAAAATTTCATTAAAATTTTTTATTATTTTTTTTTTTTTTTTTTGGAATAAGGAAAACAGGATTAGGTTTCCAATAACAAGGATTTATCTCCTATATTCTCACTAGATTCAATCTCATAGGGTTTTAAGTCCTTGACGTGAAAACGCCCCAAATGTTTTCCGTTATTATCCCTTAACTCATAGACGAGATCTGAAACTTTTTTTTCAATGGTACATTTTATGAATTTAGGTACCAGTTTGGAGGAGAAATATTTTGAGGCGTCCGATAAAACGAAGTTTCTCTTCCAAACTGTATCACCTACATTAAAACTGATTTGTCGTTTATTACGATCATAATAGGCTTTATTGACGCGATAGGCTTTATCAAGTCGCTGCTGCACAAGTTGATAGATTTCAGGCAATTGCTCTAACTCCTGAATGTAACCATTACGATCTTCAATTTCAATTGGGACGTTAATAGAGTTGTCATAAAATTTTCCCGTCAGCGGTGTTGCTCTTCCAAAGTTTAAAAAGTTTGGACTAAAACCGGTCACATGATGTACGGCTGTGCGTAAAGCACTTCCAATCTTTGGCAATTCTTTGTCCCAGTGTCGTTGATTATCCTTAATGTACGAACGAATGGCAGTATTTACAACGCGATTAACCCTTTCGGTGGGGTTAGATTGTGGGTGATATTTGGCGTTGTAGAAGATGTTGGGTACTTCATAGCGCTTTAAAAAATTTTTAAATTCTCCACTGACGAATTGAACACCATTGTCGCATACGATGGTTTGCGGAACACCGAACATTAGGAATACATTCTCTTCTAAGAAATTTATTATCGTAGAGGTGTTGGCTTTTTTCATGGGATGCAAAAGGACAAATTTTGTAAAAATGTCGCAAACTACCAAAATATAAGCATGCCCAGTCATGCTTCTAGGGAATGGACCGACAATGTCCATACTGACTGCTTGCCAAGGAAACCGTACCTTCTTGGGTTGACCCATAAGACCAGGACGAGCTAGTTGCGAGACCTTTTGACCTGCGCAAACCTGACAATTTCTAACATATTTAGCAACACTTTGCATCATTTTTGGCCAATAATAATTTTGACTTACACGCCTAAAGGTTTTAAATATTCCTAAGTGAGCTGCCGTCGGATCATCATGATTTTCACGAAGAATTTCTATTCTCTGGGCGAGAGGAACAACATACTTCCATGGCGAGACGTTAACGTAATTTCCATATCTATGTGGCACATGCTTGAACAGATTGTTGCCTTCAGTTCTCCAGAGCGGAAATTTTGCAGGCTCTTCGGAGATTTTCGCTAGCATTCCAAGATACCACCTATCAAAATGAGTCACTTCAAAAGAGGCCACTTCTATGGGTGCTCTGGAAAGACAATCGGGTACGGTATTTAAGTTACCTTTACGATGTTTCAGTTCAAAGTCATATTGTTGCAGTTTTACAGCCCAACGACAGAGTTTTCCAGTAGGATCTTTCATATTATTTAACCAAAGTAAACTGTAGTGGTCGGTGATCACCGTGAAGTGTGTTCCTTCCACGTAAGCTCTAAACTTCTCTAAAGCAAAAATTACAGCCAAACATTCTCTCTCAGTCACGCTATAATTTCTCTCTGCCGCATTCAGCGTTCGGCTAGCATATGCGATAACCTTTTCTTCGTGACCTTCACCCTGAGTTAATACGGCACCTAAACCCCTGTCCGAAGCGTCAGTTTGAATAATAAAGGGTTGGCTAAAATCTGGGCTAGCCATTACTGGAGCGGATATCAAAGCTTCCTTAATTTTCTCAAAGGATTCCTCGGCCTTTACATTCCATGTGAGAAGTTGCTTTTTAGCCTTGCCCTTTATAAGGTCAGTTAGAGGAGAAGTGAGTGTGGAAATGTCTTTCAGAAAACGGCGGTACCATGATGTCATCCCTGGAAATCTCTTCAGTTCAGTAACATTGCGTGGTTTCTCATACTCCACGATGGCTTGAACCTTTTCCGTGTCGGTATGGAGACCTTGAGAATCTACAATATAACCAAGAAATTTAAGTTGAGATTTACAAAATTCGCATTTTTCAGTATTTATGGTGAGTCCGCTTTTCTCCAAACGGTGATAAACTTCCTTAAGAATTTTTAGGTGTTGGTCGAAGGTAGGTGAAATGACAATGATGTCGTCTAAGTAAATGTGAACAAAGGGTTCTAATTCAGGACCAAATAGATTATCCATCAACCTCTGCAAACATTGCGAAGCATTTTTTAAACCAAAAGGCATACGAGTGAATTCGAACAAGCCCTTACCCGGGACACTAAAAGCTGTCTTCTCCATCGAAGAGTTGTCTAGCGGTATTTGCCAAAAAGCTTTACGCAAGTCTATCGAAGATAGAAACTTGGCGTTCCTTAATTTGTCAAGGATGGATGAAATGTAAGGAAGAGGGTAACCATCAGCTTTAGTTACTTTGTTTAGCTTCCTGCCATCAAAACAAAGTCGATACTCACCATTAGGCTTTTTTACCAATAGTACGGGAGAAGACCATGCACTGTGACTAGGTCGAATGACATTCAAAGATAACATCTTATCTAACTCCTTGTTCATGTGGTTCTGCATCACCGGCGATAATGGGAAATGACGTTGCTTGATTGGATGAGCGTCTCCAGTATTGATGTTGTGCGTTACCAGGTTAGTAAGACCCAATTCCTCGCGATTTAATTGAGCAAATAGTTGTTTGACCTCTTCTAGTTGAAGTACCTGTTTCGTGGTTAGATTGGAAACCTTCTGTAATTCAGTACAAGTCATGACTTCTGGTTGTAATTCTGTCTTCCACGATTTATTTTTGCATTCCAAACTAAAGTTATATAAGAGACAAAAATCCATTCCTAATATCAAGCCGTGCAGTATTGAAGGAACAACAAGCATTTCTAATTTACGACTTTGCCCGTTTACAGTAAGCGGCACGAGAGCCGTACCGAGTACTTCCTGTTTGGTACCGTCGGCAGTAGATACCTTCAAATCTTCACAATGATGAATGGGGATTTCTGACTTAACCAGGGTTTTTAAAGCGAGTCGACCAATCACAGAACGGTTAGCACCAGTATCAATCATAGCTCGAAATTTAGCTTCCTTTATTTGACAGTCAACATAAATTCTATTGTCTGAATTGGTGGTATGGAAAATGTGATTTATGTCACTGTTACGGCAGAAATTCTTAATTTTAATCAACCAATGTTCCCACGAATTTTTATCTTCCTTTGGTCGTTTTTTTATAGGGGGGTTTTCCAGCGACCAAGATTTCTGGGCCCTCCAAATTAGTTTTTTGAACAATTGGGACATTCTCTGATCGTGACACCTTTAGCCCTACAGCCAAAACAAATCTTTTGTGGCATGATTCTACAATCTCTGTACGTATGACCAGTCTTACCGCATTTTTCACATTTATGACTTGAATTACGCCCGTGAGCTACAAATGTTGAAGCGTGAATTGGGGAAGCAATTTTTTCCTGATGTGAAAGCAAATCCAAGCGGGTCCTTGAGGATTTTTTAAAAGTTAAATCAGGTTCTAGTGTGATAGGATTTTTTGAAGATGCGTTAAATTCAAAAGATCTGTTACGAGCATCCTCCAATACTCTACAGGCACTCTTTAATTGATCCAAGGAATTGATTTTTTGAAGAGCAAGGTTAGTTTGATAATAGGGTATTAAATTTCTTAATATGATGGCAATCTTATTTTCAAGATTTGGAGGGTACGATAGGCGTCCAAAATAATTCTCCATAACTGCTATGAAAATGGCCACCTTTTCCTCATTGCCTTGCTTACGAGCCCTAAGCTCATCCCAAAGGTGAATCTCGTAATCAGCAGGTAAGAAATCCAGGCGAAGTTTGCTAACTAATTGCTCCCACGAGTTAACGGATTTTTTTATTGAGCGGTACCAGATCAAAGCATTATCTTTAAAAAGATCTGCAGCTGATTGAAATAAAGCAGTTTTATCTATGTTCCTTGCCAAGCACAGTTCCTCCACTCTCTCGATGAAGTTATTTACGTTACTAGACTTACCGTTAAAGCAAATTCCTAATTTAGAGAGATTGATTGAGCGCTTGTCACACAAATAAAATTGGCGGTGATTATCTGATGAAGTCGTAGGATGTGAGAAGGCATTATTTCCCTGCAATGGGTTTGGATTAGCTGGATATGCTGAGGCTGATTGATTCCCATTTCCATCTGTGGGTCGCGTGTGTAAGGTAACGTGTCTAGAAGTAGATGAAGAATGGGTTGGCACAATTTGTGATTCAAAAAATGATAAATCCAAGTGAGAGGGATTTAAAAGTTGAGATTCTACATTAGGAAGATCTAGTAAGGAAATTGAATTTCGGGGATAATTGACAACCATAGTATCTGCCACAGATGTGGAGTTATAGGCATTACTTAAAACTTGAGGTTGAATAGCATGTGAGATGGTATGCGAGGATGAAATGCCATTAGCAGAATCTACAGTTGGAATAACCTCTGTTTGATTGGTTTCGTTTTCCTGAAAGGTCATTAAATCTCCTTCTGCACAAGAACTACAGTATAAAGCATTAAGCAAGGAGTGACAACGAGTAATAATACTACGCTGTAGTGTCAATAATAATTCAGTAGTGGGATTTAAAATATTAACCCTTTTTAACATGTGCGTTAATCGGCTAATTAATTTCTCCTTTTCAGTAGCAATAGTTACATTTGCGACATTAGCAGCGATAGAATTTATTTTTTCGGAACAAATATCGATTTGTTCCTCTACATCAAGTATTACATCAGGATCGACTTGAAAAGGCCTACCTCCTTCATTGCGTAACAAATCCTTTAATATTAGGCGCTTTGAAGCGGCGGAAATATTTAAATTAATTTTTCGAATATAAAGTTCAAAATTCACTTCATCAACCGTTAAGTGTTTTGGATCCATGGTAAAAAATATTGTTAGTGGACAAAAAAAACTTGGTTACTTTATGTTTTAATGAGCGTTAATGCACCAATCTCTTGCAAGTTGTAATTACACCAATGGTGAGTTGTGTAAAATGCTTCCCCTTGGTAGCATATTCTGTCACAACATTGACAGATAGATAGCAATTTATACAGTATATTACTTGTTACAGGCGTAATTGTGTTTGCCCAAAATGATAACACACTAAAAATTTTATGTAGATTTGACACAACATACAATATAAATAAATAAACAAGGAATCTAATTCCTTGGCTTTTATGTGCAACACCCTGTACCTAAAATGTGCGTTTTGATGGTACGCGGAAAGACAGTACTAATAATAGCAACGGCGAACACAAATTTTATCATTCTTATCAAAAATTAATTCTGGCCCCACGTTGGGCGCCATTATTTATAACGTTCTCGTACGTTATAAACTTGTTTTTTTTTTTTGTTAACCTCGGTTAGGCAATCAAGCAAGGGTGAAGGTTCGACGTCATTAGGTGAGCACCTTTTAGGTAATGGGCTTTCTAGGCACATCAAAAGAAGAAATAAAAAATGCAATGCGGCTCAGACGAACTATAATGATCAAAAAGAAAGTGAACAAAGCCAAATAACAAGATCGGCAAAAAATCTGAAGGCCGATTTAACTCTCAATAACACAAACAACTATGAGATTTAAAACTAGCCAACCGCACACTTAAACTAAGTAAATAATGCTACCGCTTACCGTTCACTAGCGCTTACACTTCGCCACCGTTTTCAATTACGTCTCATCGTCCGGATTTCTTCCGCAACGTTCTTAGACGCACCTCCTCCAGTCCGCGTAGCTTCTGTTTCAACTCAAATCAGGTTGCTGGCTTCCGTGGCACCCTCAATTTAGGTTCGACGGTCTTGGGATCAGAGTCTCTGCTTTAATCGCAGCTATCCACGAGACAAAGGCGAAGATGGGAAAAAAACACAACCCACCAAAAAACTGCAGCGAAACACGCTGATTGATGTGACTTCCAAAAATCTCTTGGGACTTTAAACACCACACTTTCCCAGATTTCAACTTTTTGGCTTTACTTCTGCACAAAAATTCAAAATCGCATAAATTTGCGTGATATCACCGTGCCGTCCGCCAGCCAAAAACCCTCTCCTCGCTCCGGGCACTCACCGGGTGAAAAACTTGAAAACCAGCTCACGCGCTTTCCACCAGCCCCTCAGATACAAGGTCCCCACAATCGTTACACGAACAATAATTAAAATTACAGAAAAGCGCCATGGTAGCTTACAACTTCTTAAATAACTAGAACGCTCTTAATTACAAATAACGAAATACTTAGCACTAAATACAGTTAAAGAAACAAAAAAATGTAACAGGGCAAAAAAACACGTTACAATGTATAGCATGGTCCAAAAGTTAAAAGAACAGATGAATGCATTAAACGTGGCCAAATCAAGACATGCACAGAGGATAGATACAGAACAGAAAAGAAAATGTGAAGAAAAGTGAGGGCCAAGGAACGAACTCACGAGGAGGAAGCAGAAAAAACAAATGGCTATTACACACGTAGCCATACCAGAAGAAAATAATTAATACAGGTTGATTGGAGCAGGGAAGGAACTAGGATCGAGAAGAGAGATAGCCAAGTAACATCTCATTGATTACTAGAAGGAAGAAAGGAAAGGAGACATTTGCCATAAAATATCTGTGGTACAAATATAAGGAAAAAAAAACAAAGTACAAGAATGGCCAAGGAACATGGAATTGATTACTATGAGGAAGAAGGAAAAGGAAACTGTTATTGCGCACATATGTGTTGGAAGAAAATAATTAAAACAGCACTACTAGAAAAATACAAAGAAGAGAGATAATCGAGGAACATCCTTTATTGATTACTACAAGGAAGAAAGGAAAGAAGACGTTTGCCAACAAATATCTGTAGCTTACACAAAAGAAGAAAACGAGGTACGAATGTGATATGTTACCTTGAAAGAATGCAAGAATAGCCAAGGAACTTGGAATTGGTTAGTAGGAGAAAGAAGGAAAAGGAGGCATTCACATGTCTCATGTGTACATGAAGGCATTCATTGGAAGAGAATAATTGAAAAAGGCGTTTGAAATCAAGAAGAAAAATGCCCAAGAAACGTCCTTGTTTGGATGGCGCAGAAATTTCTTTTTTTCTGAACTACTTAGAGCTATTTCTAAAACATAGAAGGATTTAGGTTTCGGTCTCGTATTTTCCTTTAATCTTCATTTTTCTCGTTGATTCTCGTGTCAGAATAAACTCTCTCAATGCAGGTAAGATCCCTGTGCTTGCTGATGCTGGTAAAATGCAGATTCACTTTTCTTTTCTCTTGGGCATTTGAAAGACGAGCTTTCTGAAACTTCTTACTTTAGGTTTCCTGTTTTTCTCACTAACTGTTAGTGCCTTTAGTGTCTTCTTCCCTGTTTCTAACGCTTTTTCAATATAGTCAAATCTTTTTGATGACTTTTTCTTCTTCATTTTTCTTTATAATCCATTTTCCTTGATTCCGTTGATTCCCGTGTGAAAGTGAACTGACTCGCACAGTGTGTGTTATGTAAACATGATTTCTGTACTAATTCAATTTGCCGATTCCTCAATAGTCCCCTTTCTTTTGCTGATGCATTGGAGTGGTGAGATTTCTGGAACATCTTCAAGGCCACGAAACCAGAAAGAAGAAGGAAATGGCTATTGCACACACGAGTATTGAAAGAAAGTAATTTAAACAGGGTGATTGGAGAAGCAGAAAGGGCAAAAATCAAGAAGAGAGATGGCCAAGAAACATTCTTTATTGATCACCAGGAGGAAGAAGGAAAAGCAGACGCTTGCTATCAAATACATATGTGTTGTAATAATCTAAGGAAGAAAACTAAGTATGGTTACCTTGAGAGAATGAAAGAAGGTAAAGAACATGGAATTGGTTACTAGGAGGAAGAAGGTAAAGAACACGATTGCCATAAAATGTCTCATGTATATATGAAGAAATGTATTGGAAGAAAATAATTTTAAAAGAGGCGTTTGGAATCAAGGAGAAATATGTCATTCTTTACCTGTCACAAAAATTTCTTTTCTTCTGAACTTCTTATGACCAATTTCTAACACTTTTAAATCCATTCTCCCTGTTCTTTAATATTCATTTTCATCGTTGACTCCCATGTCAATGTGAAGTGTCCCACAAAATAGATGTTATGCAGGCATAATCCCTGCGCTTTAAATCCAAACTGCTATTGCTGGTAAATTGCAGATTCTCAAGTAGTTCACTTTTCTTCTCTCTTATGCATTGGAAAGGTGAGCTTTATTAACTTTATTTTTTATATTTTTCACTAGTTCTTAGTGCCTTTAGAGTCTTCTTCCTAGTTTCTAAGGTTTCTTCAATTGAAGTCCTTTTGACACTAGTTTTTTCTTCTTCATTTTTCTTTCATCTTCATTTTCCTCGTTGATTCCCGTATCAGGGTGAACTGTCTCGCATGCAAGCAGAATGCCTGCTCTTTAAATTCAGTTTGCTTTCGCTTTTTCCTAACAGTTCACTTTTTTTCTGTCTTATGCATCGGAGTGGTGAGATTTCTGGAACTTCTTAGTTACTACTTTTACAAACTTCAGGTCTATTGTTTTGACTGACACTTTTAGTTACAAATTCTTGTGTATGCCACGTTCTCACACTTATCGTCCATTTTCGGTGATAATTGGAAAAATATTTTTTATAAAAAGGAATTTATTGAATTCACCTGGAAGAAAAAGGCAAAGTGGGAAGTTGGTATGGATAGTTTCAACGACTGCAAGAAGAAAGATTCGTTTTCGCTTTAACGATTTTATTTTAGGGAATGTTAAAATTTTGTCTTCATTTAATGGTCTATTTGATAACAAACTCTAAAGTTCTGTTTTGGCTTTACTGATCGTTCTATTCTGAATTCAAACCCTAAGGGTTACCTTTCGGTTTTGGAACAAAAGGAAATGTGTTGGCGTTTGTTTGTTTGTTGATTCGAAAATAAAAATTAATATTAAAATCGCCATCTTGGTGTTCGTGACATTCCTGAGTGTAGGTCATTTTCATTTGCTGTAGAAGCTAATTTATGTGATTCATGTCGAATTCGACCACTTAGCAGTCAATAGCTGTGAATTTTATACACGTTGATTGGAATATCGCCAAGGCTTAAGTAGCAGATAAAACTCACGTCACGAACTCCAACTTCAATCACACAATCAAGCGGATGTGTCACAGGTTTTAATAGGCCCTTATTTTTAAACAAGGGATAAGTCTTCCGATTCAACTTTGAATTTGTCAAACTTATCGTCACGTTTCTTCCTTTAGCACGTTGTACGGGTCAGTTTCACGTTGTACTTAGCAATTTCACGTTGTACGGGGCAGTTTCACGTCATACGGAGCAGTTTCCCGTCATACGAGGCAAATTGTAGCAGGTGATAGGCAGTAAACAGAAAAGCCGTACGAGAGTCATCTAGTTCTATTACTGTCAAACACCGCGAAAATTCGGACGTGCATGTAGGATCAAAGCCCTCTCTCGAGACTTCAATGTAAATATCGTGATTTATGGCATCAGACAACCGGATTTACGTCGAGCGGTATCGTACACTTTTCATTCCTTATGTCGGTTAATCATCAATTACGCTGCATAATGAGTAGTTGTACATTTCTTTGTAAACCAAATAGGATATCCTTGCCGATGTTTACGTGTTACACTTGCTCTGTGAATTTTAATTTTATTTCGTTCTAAAGTGATTAACGTACATTTAGGTAAGTAATTTTCATTTAACACGATCAATAAACTTAATGTCGTGAATTGTCATACTTTTCTTTTATATTTCGTTATATATAGGGTGACTGATAATTTCGATATATACAGGCTGACTGATAAAAATATTTTTTTTTAACGCGGAATTTCAAACTTGAGGGTTACTCATATGCTACATTCACGTGTGCAGTCCTAGCGGTAACACGTATCACTTATACCTGGAATAAATATAACGCTAGGTGGCGCTCCTTTCTTAATTAACAGCTAGATAACGAGCTACCGACGATACTATTGTGTAGCCCACTCCCATCTCCACTGAGCTGGGCATAATTTCAGGTAGGTTGTTCACCAACGTAAAGGAGTTTCCCCCAATTTTCGCAATCTATTCAAGATCGACTATTTTGATATAGTTAGGTAGGTAGCAAGATGATCAAGGAACATCCTGTAGGTATTGGTAACCAAATGAAGAAGAAAAGTGGATAACCGGATAAAGAAGAGACATAAGGAAAGTGTTGAAAGGAAAAAAAAATAAAAGAGGGAACCTTAAAGTCGTATCTGAAATAAAGCCAAAAACGAGCAAGTAAAAAAGGGATTACGCAACATCGTCACTTTGACAACAATCCTTGTAATATTCATAGAATTTATACATTTATAGAAGTTTGGAAAAGCATAACCAGTTGTTATTTAAATGTGAAGGTCCATATAAATTAAAGAATTAAAATAAAAGTAAAAGAAATGTTTACATAAAACGAATTGCACGTTATAGAATTTGATGCATTATTTAGTGATACAACGGTTACCTGTTGCGCTTTATCTCACGCATAAAATGCTTTTTAAATAATTAACGTGAATTGTAAACTTAAGTGCTCGTTAATTGCAAAAACGCGTTGACGAGAGTCCTCGCCTGAAAGCGAAGCTGCAACTATGCATAAGTTTTAATGAATGCAAAATTTATTCTGCGGCAAAAAATTAAAAATGAGACTGTTTTCTACTGGTCTAAGTAAGACCCCAGACAGAATGCAATTAAAAAAACTTCCTGTTTCTTCGCTTTCGAAATGACAGTTTTATTTATCGGTTATCTTTCTTTGAGTACTTTTACTGCAATAGTTGCGAAACAATCGTTTACTCATGTGCTTATAATGAAAATGTAACACTTATTAAATATTTAACTAACGTTTTTTTTTTGTTGTACACCTAATTACGTAATTAAATTTAATACATCAACTGGGAACGTGTTTACTTGGTGCTTTACATGATGCAATTTGTATTGCAGCAAGACGGAATTTCTATAGTCCGCATACCCGTCGGAAAATGTGCGTGAACTGTAATTGTTAATTCACTTTAATAAGGCCACACCTTCAGAAGAAGTTGGTACCTTTTACAACTATAAAGAAAATATATAAAGGAAAGCTGCGCAATTTTCATTGCATTCTTGCGCCGCAATTTCCGTTCTGAGTTTTTAACGTCATCGCACGCATCAAAGTCATCGGTTCTGGTGAATGCCAGCGGAATTATTGAATACAGAGAGTTCTAAAAATAACGATGGCAGGTAGATGCACCTGGCAAAGGGGGCAATCATTTACATAGGTCCCTTTCAATCTTTCCATCTATACATACATTATCGGCAACGATTGGAAAATTGAATTGCATCACTTAGAGTGCAGTGCAGTTACAACGGGGTTGTGGCAGTTACTTAAACAAAATATGTATCACAAACTCTTTTAAACGGACACTAAATGGCGCACAAACACTTAACGTTAAAGTGAAAAATATAAACACTTCTGACGAAGCTGTCGAACGACTGCGAAACGTTAAATGTTTGTGCGCCATTTAGTATCCGTTTAAAAGAGTTTGTGTTACAATTTTCATCGGACAAGAACCAGCTTTAATTAAACAAAATACTTCCACTTAACATATTTTTCTATTACTCTAATATTATTTGCAAACTATTGCGCCGTTGCACTTATACCGGTCACGTCAGAGGCGTAATTGATTTGTTTATCTCTTTCTTGTGGAACCAAAACAACAAATACCAGTGTAAATACCGGGAATGATTGCCTCACTAAACCGCAACATTCTCCCGTCAAAATACATTTTTTTTTTGTGCAAACAATACGAGAAAATAAATGTTTGATTTGCGACGGCTTAGAAGAGATGTGGCGATATGCGGGGGATCAATTTTCAATTTGCTGATTTCGTTTGTGGTGCGAGTACGTCGCAGGGCAAACGAAATTTTAAATTCGACGTCAATTTAAAGAGTCCACAGGAATTCCAAGTCTGAAAAAATTTGCTAGAAGAGGAAAGGAATGGGAACACAGTAGCCTCCCCAATATGCGTTACGTATAAAAAGGGGATTAGCGAGCGTCTAGAAATTATTTGGAGAAAACCCTTCTTTATTAAGTCCCAGGCACATAAGTATGTGTAGCATGAGAGGACAAGTCAGTAACAGTCTGCAGTAAATATCAAATTTACATAAGTCGAACGAAAATACAATGTAAAAAACATTAGTACACTACAAGAAATAACGTAAAACCGCAAAAACCACACATACATAATATATCCTAAGTGGACACCTTTGCGCGATTACACATGTCGATAAATTCAGTAATTGAATAACAACTCTTTTTTAAAAGAAATTTTTTGAGATTGCTCTTAAAACTAGTAATGCTTTTGCGTGATCTGATACGTTCAGGCAGTCTATTAAAAAGTTCCGAGCCTAAATAATTAGGAGAGTCTCGAACAATATTTAGTTTACTGAAGGGTGGCCGCAGAGCGTCACCACCACGAGTACCCTTGGTGTGGATATCGCTTGTTCTCACAAACCTGGATTTATTTAAAAAAATATAAACACAAAGTTCTAAAATGAAAAGCGAGCAAACTGTCATAATTTTCAACTCGACAAAGAGTTCGCGGCAAGATGTAGACCTAGGAACACCCATTATTAACCTAATTAACCTTTTTTGGGCGAAAAGAATCTCTGGAACCAAGACCGAATCACCCCAAAAACAAACTCCATGTCTCAGTCGACTCTCGACCAGGGACAAATAGAAACATCATAACTGGTCCAGGTTCAGGAGTTGCCTTAAGTTGCGAAATAAAAAAGTAAAGGAATTGAGCTTTGATATCAGATTATAACAATGTTTTTTCCAACAAACCAATTCGTCAACGGTAATGCCCAAAAAACGGGAGTTTTCCACAGGTTCTAAAGGGTTGCCGTTAATATTTAAAGTAATCTTGGGAACATCCCGTTGCCCAGTATGAAAGACAATGAACTCAGTTTTTTTGTCATTTAGAAATAAGTTATTATTTGAGAACCAAGCTTCAAGATTAGGAAATAAATTATTGCATTTCTGGGTGGTAAGATCTAGGTTTTTATCCGAGACGATTACAGAAGTGTCGTCAGCGTACATGGTAAAATGAACGGAATTGCTAACTGAAGGCAGGTCATTAATGTACAATAAGAACAGAGTAGGGCCAAGAACTGAGCATTGGGGGACACCCAGGGAAATTCCTTTAGATACAGATTTAAAGTCCCGTCGAAGAGTGTTGTTATGGGTGTATAATAACTGAACAAATTGGAGACGATTACTTAGATAAGATGTAATTCAGTTTAACGCCGCCCCTCTGATTCCCATATGAAGAAGTTTATTAACACAGATGCAAGATGCAAGAGCGAGAAAAATACAGAAGAGGAATAGGGCGCAAAACAGATATCGAAAGGAAAAAAGAATCTTTATCAAGGCCATGTGCTTCATGAACAGGCCTTCAGCAGAATAAGAGAGGAAATGTTTAAAGGCAAAGGGTGCACCTTAAACACTAACTCCCTCTGTTTGTCAATGTAATAAAATGAACTCAAAACGATTTTTAAAAGAGAAAAGAATGCAAAACCTAATCCTCGTGGGCAAGTCTCCAGCAGAGTTAAGATTAAGAATTATTGAAAGATACAAAGTGCACATTAAGTCTTCTATTTACCAATACAATGCTGAGCAAGGTGCCAAAAAACGACAAAGGGTAAGAATAGAATATTGAATGATAATAATAGAAGAGATCTACAACTCACCTATCTCAATCAAAAACATACAGAGAAAATTAAACATTGCTGATAGGGCACTCTGTGAGATAAGATTACTTACTTATTGTTAGATAAATTGAGACGCCCTGTAGAAAATTAAATAAATTTCAGAAATTCGAAAATCCATGTTAGGAAAAGAAAGCAGTCAGCATAATGAAGCTAAAATCTCATTTGCATATTGATTTTGGCTCTTAGCGGAATAACAAAAAAGTAAATTGACAAGAGGACCAAGGAGATTGCCAAGGAGGATTGAAGGAAAAAGATTAGGTAGGTAAAAATGAGACTTCTAGGGAATGAGAAGACCTAAAGGTGCAGCTCACGGAAGATTGCGGAATCCATTGCAAGGAGCTACTAAAAGACAGAACCTAATAAAAAGACGCAAATTTAAGCTAAAAGGATAGAAATAATAAAACTAAATGAGTGCAGAATCATAGACAAATTAATTGATAAGTTCTACGAAGAATTGAACGAAAGGCTAAAGAAATTGACAAGTGGGCCAAGGAAATTTTTAAAAAGAATTGAAGGAATTAACTCAAACAGATAAAAATGGAACGTGTAGACTGTAGGGAAAGTGGGAACTAGGGAACAACGAATGGAAATTTCAGTTGACACAGAAATAGTGGGAATAGATTGGATTGGGGTTTAGCATGAAAGGTAATTTTGTTTTGTTAGATTCGGAATGGTCGGTCTGATGATCAATAAAGCGGATGAACATCGAACGATAAATTTATTTCCGATCTTCATTTGTTTTTAATTAAATCAATTTTTTATTTTATTTGTTTCCTCGTTTGTTCATTATTATCTTAAATATTAATTGAAACATGAAAATTCATTTG
This sequence comes from Dorcus parallelipipedus, assembly GCA_958336345.1. Lineage (NCBI taxonomy): Eukaryota > Metazoa > Arthropoda > Insecta > Coleoptera > Lucanidae > Dorcus > Dorcus parallelipipedus. Next base: position 18,511,622 of record OY284475.1, read on the forward strand.
AAGGTATGAATTAAAAATTTGTTGTTAATTAATCTCTTAATTATTACTACTAATCTCTTATCATCATTAATTAAACAATTGTATTCGTTACTCAATTGTTTCAGATTATTCAGGTAAGATTGACCATTTCCGTTTGTTGTGGTTTTCTAAAACAATTATACCCAATAGTTAATTAACTATTTTTTTTTAAATAAATTCCAATTTTTATTGTTTTGTTTATTTAAACAGGCTAGTTAGTTAGTCTCTTGTTTTGGAACAAATGATCGTGTTAGATTTGCTCTAGTCATTTGTTTCAGATTAAATAATTACAAATAATAAGCGGTGAGCAAATAAAAATCAGATTAGAGTGAGCAGTGCAAAGAAAACGTATGTCTGTGATTAAATAAAAAGTCAATAAATTTGACAGTCTACGAATGTATGTATTATATTAATTAATTCAGTTAAAGACAGACATTGGACCGCCTACTCTAACCTGATTTTTTTTGCTCACTTTTTATGTAGTATCCATTGATCACTTACTCTTGATTAAACGATTATTACGTCAGTCACTTATTTTCGTTAGTCATTTTTTGGAATTAAATGTTTATTTCGTAAATCACTTATTTAATCTCTCTCTCATTTACTTATCATTTCCTCAATTGTTTGTTTTAATTAGTCACTTGCTTTTTTTTTATTAAACTATAACTTCCATTAGAAAATTTATTTTTGATTAATTATTTTATCATTTGATGACTTTTAACAGCAGTCATTTGTTTTTAATGGAACAATTACCTGCATCTCGGTCCACACGGGCCCCCACCAGGTCCGTAACTAGATAACCTAACGTTTGTAGCAAACGTCCCATATTCTTTTCAAAAATGTACGCATTTGTCAATATCCAAATTATACAGGGTGTTAGGTAATTGACTGGACACTTTCGAACCACGTATTGAGAGGACACTTTCAAACCACGTATTGAGAACACTCTGTACAGTAAAAAAGCCTTTACATTAGAGGGTGTTGCGTCTTTCGTTTTCCAGGAAAAAATTCAAATAAAAAGCGATAAAAATTGTTTGGAAACCACTGATTTTCTTATCCACTGTTGCACCCACGCGCCGAACGCCATCCGGGCGGGCGATCCCGTTTTACGACAAGCAAATAACGCACGTTCAGGGTCTCAACAGATTTCAAAGTATGCGGGTCAGTGCCAGGTCAGGGTCAGCTTACACAAATAACGAAATTGTTGACATTCTAACGTACGGAGAATGTAGGTGCAGTACATGTGCTGCAGTGCTTAGATATCGGCGGCAATAGACAAGAGACACTGCAAGAGACATCTGCTTTAATAGGCGCTCGCTACGTAAATACTATCAGCGGTCCTCAATAGTTCGCTCTTTTTGCATTTTTTGGAAATATCCCGAAAATTCATCATGTCTAGGTGCTTTCTGATCCCATTTGACACCCTTAATCTACAGTTTTAACTTGTCCAAGTAATAACCTAACACCCTGTATATTATTGCTTTTTTGAACTGTACGTCAAGCTTTAGTCTGATTTGATGGGTCGCAGCGTGAGTCTAATGTGATTAGTTTTCAAGTTACTAGAGGACGTTTACTAAAAACTTCTCGCGGCTGTAGCTCTCTTGCTTAAAGTTCGAAAAAAAAATTTCAAACAAAAGTTGCACGTCTTTCTGTGCGCTTTCAACTTCCGCTTACAACAAAATAAAACGGCATCGCGTTTTCAAATTGCTAACTAAAATTACGGGATTTTAATGGAAATTCTTTTTTAGGCCGAGCTAACTGCGTAGTCGGCTTTATAAAGTCGTATCACCCGTCAGTGTAGGTTCGAATCCCACCTGAGCCATGGATGTTTGTGCTGTCTAATGACTTGAACTCAGCTAAAACAACTTCGTAATCTGTCTCGAATTGGCCGAATTGCTGCGCAAAGCAAACAAACAAATTCCTTTTTTAATTAGATCTGTTACATTTTAGGTTGGGCGGAATTGAGTCTGATTCCACTAGCAAAAAAAACGTAAAAAAAAGTAAATTGGCACGTGGGCCAACGAATCTCTAAAAATAATTGAAGAAATAATTTAGATAGTGAGATAAGAGAAGTTAGCAACAGGAAGTTTGCGTTTCTATGAAAGACAAAAATAGGGAGATACAAAAGGACGAAACCTAATAAAAAAAGGACTCACCTGCCATAACCTTAAACTGAAAGGAAGAAATGATTAAGATTAAGCAAGTACATAGGTAGGTACATACCAAATCAGGATAAAGTAAATTGATAAGTGGGTCAGCGAAATTTCTAATAGCGTTTTTCACTGGGACTAAATTATGCACTGAGTGCGCATTCAGAATATCTCCGTCCCGTTTCATTACACGAGGTTAAAATAAGATGGGAATATTCTTATTCCACGGTTGTATCCTTACCGAATCACTACTGTTCAAGAATTGTTATCCGTTGATCCTCCACCACAGATTGCAGTTTTATAAATAACAAATACAAGTTTGGGAGTATCTAAAGCGTTTTCGTTTTGAAAAGTAAGGTTATTTTTCCATGGAATGCTAGAGAAGTTTTTTTTTGAAAGCCCTTTATAAATAAAAAAATAACTTTATTTCTAGTGCTAAATTCCTAGCACCATCAGCGTTTCTCTTTGCTCCACAACTACAGGAAAATATAAAAGGATACAAGAAAATATTTTCTAGTAAAAAACAGAAGCCTCTCTTATACAGGGTGTTATTAAAACTGTAAGTTACTCATCATATAAGGAATTGGTTCTCTAAATTTCAACGGTCTAGCTCAAAAATGAAAAATTGATCTACCACAAGACGGCGGGGTCATTTTGTTTTGAAACTTACTTATTTTTGTATCGTTTTTGTCAACATATGGGAGGTAAGAATATTGTTTACGCTTCTCTTCAACAGGTGTTCATTACATTGTTCAAGTTATTTTAAGAAATAATCGTGTTTTAATTACTGTACTTTCGTGAACGAATAACATTGGTGCTTAAACGAGACACCTAGTATGTTAAATAATTATTTATAAAACAACTTATTGCTATGAGGGTGACAAAGGAAGTAGCAACAAGGAGAGAAATCCAAAATTTTAAAAGTTTAATCATTTCTAAATCATTTTTCATAAATCATTCACGAACATAAACACCAAAAACATAATCTAAAAATAAAAATATATTAAAATATCATACAAAGTATATTTCAAAATTGAATATAAAAAAAATAGTAATAAAGTAAAATTCGGAAGGCAAATGTAGTTTAAAATTTTCAAAAGTAGCTATAAGTCAAATTAACAAACCTTTGAAAAGCGTGCTGGACAGGGTTCAGAAAGGATGGGACGTCCTTTGACAGCGAGTAGCTGACCGGGTGGGACCTCACAGGAGCGGTAGAAAGGGATGAATCGTGTATTTGAGGGACGAAGGATAAGTCGGAATCAAAAGCTCAAAAGCAAGAACTACGCAGAACTATATTTAAATATTATTTAAAATATATTTAAAATTGTAAATGTCAGATGTGAAAGTAAAGATTATGGCGTATGGAGTGCGCACTCAGTGCACAATTTAGTCCCAGTGAAAAACGCTATAAGATTTGATGAGATATTATAAAAAGAAGGCATAGAAAATGGGGAATAACCAAATAGAAGAGATCGAAGGGATAAGAAAACCTAGAAGCACAAAAGATTTGGATTGACAGGCGACAGAAGAAAGATAAAAAATAGAATTTAATAAAAAGGGATTTGTAAAAATCGTACCTTACACAACTGGAAGGAAAAATAAAATAAATAAAATTAAAGGAAAGAAACATTTTTTGTATTTGTTGTTTAAATAGTAACTTGGGATGTACTTGAAATGAAGATTTTTTTTTCCGAGACATAACATAAATTGCAGAGTAATTTATTGCACGCTATTCTATTTCGTTTATTGTTTGCATGCGGCGTTTCTGGTTCTCATTGTTCGTATGCATGCACGCGATTATCCAGCGTGTTGTTATGTAAGAGCCAAGGCAGAACAATGGTTCTGACCTTTCCAACAAGCATCGCCTTGCACCAAATCCATCCAATGAATCTCGTTGTTGTTGCAGGTGAACGTGAGCATGGACAGCGGCGATTGCGAAACAGAAGAAGACTCCGCACCAGAGGCGTGCGTCTCACCAGAAGGTCCTCTGTTGCCAAGGTGAGTACCCACCAGTCGGAGTTAACTTGAACACGATCGCAGCGCGCAGTTTCGCCACGACCGCTAAGCTAAGCAATTCGCGCGCAGTTCGTACCGCAATGTCGCTACGTTTCGGTGTGTTGTTTGTTCATCGTTGGTGATACACACGTTCGATTTGCGAGACGACGACTCTCAGTGCTGTTGTTCATGTTGTTCTATTAAATGTTCGGGACACAGAATTTTTCGGGCGGTTGCAGCTACAACATGTCTTCACCGTGGTACGCACCGCCCGCCAATAGGACTAGTATCATCCCTGCGAACGCAAATTATATCATGGAATCAGCACCTAGGTCAGTTACCAAAATTCGTTTTTCAAATTCGAAATTTGAATTTGAAGATTTGTTGTTACGTAAACCGAATTGGTGCGGTGTGTGTGTGTGTGTGGGTTATTTAGGGGGGATGTATAGGTCAGTTTTGTTGGCGTTTTAGGAAGACGCTTAATAAGACGTACTTACTCGTTTTATATTATGTTTGAGTTATTACGCGCGATATTTGTTCGCTCGCAACTTCACAAACAGCTATTTATCGTGTGGCCTTCACACATTGCCACTAGGCGTCTATTTCGCAGTTATTCTACAACCTGAAAACATAGATAACGGCGCCGCGACTTTACCGGCGTCGTCGCCGTCGTCGAAAACCGCCGGCGACCTTGGACGCGCGTCCGCACTTCAACCTGTTGAGTGCTCGCTCCGAAACGTATTATCCTAGGTCGGCTTGATTATTATTATTGCGCGTAAGCTCTACGAGATACACCCGCCATTGTTCGGCGGCGCACTTTGTCGCCCCATGAATGGGGACGCGGAGCGTCGCGACGATCGATTGTTTTGCATCGATATATTCCAGCGTTTTTCCAGCGAGCGCCGTCACCATGGTGACGGCGTGTTCCAATCAAGCGGCGAGGATGTGCAAGTTTGTTGTTGTAAAAATAACGACGAGGCACTTGCTCGTGAGCCGTGCGTAGTTGGCGAGCCCCACGATAGACTTCTGTGTGACTAGGACGTCCTTGGAACTGCTTTGACCAGTGACGCTATGGTCGAGAAATAAGCGTGAAACGAACGGATTCGGCGATCGTCTTGTTGGGTGGCTTGCTGATCTCGGCCAGACGTTTCATTACCTTGGATACAGGCCTAGACAGTCGATATTCACTCCCATAGTACGCACTCTCAGCACTCTTGTATCACCTCTTTACATTCAAGTCAAGATTTGTCGACTAAGGGCTTTTCCGTATAACCGAAGCAGTTTCTGCCAAACTTCGTCCTTTCCGTCTCCCAATTAATTTGCTTCAAACCCGTCTGATAATGATTTTATTAAAGACTAAATGAAGACAAGAATTTGACCCCAAACCCGTCCGATAACGATTTTATTGAGGAGAAAGTGAAGACAAGAATTTGAGCCAAACGTTTTTGCGACAAAAACCTCCGTTATCCAAGCGAATTAATAAAACCCAAAGGTTACTCCAAAATAAATTTCAAAATCTAGCTTTCGCTGTTTCGTTCATCTTCTTACAAGAACGTAATGCCTTTAATAATCTAAACTTCAAATTTCATATACAGGCTGTCCCAACAGTGTGTTCTCGGGCCATATCTCCATAACTGTTGAAGATACAAAAAATTTTCAACACAATTTCGTTTTTAAATTAAGAGATCTACAACACAAAATTATTTTCATCTATACAGAAGCAAAACAGTGGTGCCGGACACAACTTTTTTATTTCAAAAGGCATGCCCCATATATGAAACCAAATTTGGATTGCCCATAAAATTCTACACATTTTTTGTATACCATTGCCTGTACCTAAACATAACCGTTCTTGAGACATTTAACATTTTGTCTACAAACTGCCATTTGCAGCCACTATTTTTTTTTAATTAAAGCTGGTTCTTGTCCGATGAAAATTGTATCACAAACTCTTTTAAACGTTCAAATTATTTAAATTTAAATGTTCAAATTATTTTTAGATTAAAAAAAAATCAAGTTACTTTTTCAGTTTCCGTTGACAACCTTGTTTATTTTGACAACATGTTTATATTTTTCACTTCTGACGAAGTTGTCGAACGACTGCGAAACGTTAAGTGTTTATGCGCCATTTAGTGTCCGTTTAAAAGAGTTTGTGATACTATTTTTTTTATTCATATTTTATTTATTTTTAACTCTAAGAAAAAGATTTTTGATACAGATGTAGTTGATACATAAGCTTACCACAAGCCATTATTAAATGTACTTTTATCGCTACAGGGTAGCCATGGTAATAAACAAAATCTCAGAAATTTCAAAATGACAAAACTCAATTTTCTTAAATACCATCGTTTAATAAAGTACTTTCATTCTTGTTAAGTATGTCTTATACCTATCTGAGATATATTCTGAGATTTTCAGATCTATTTGAATTATTTCTTTTAAAACGAACACTTGTCTAAAGTGGCTATGGAAAACCGGTAAACAATGAACCGGTTGATATTAATAATTATTTTCCAAAGTGTTAGACTTGTTAAGACATGAATTATTAGATTTATTGAATTATTTCTTTACTAAATGGTTGCATAGCCAAAGTTGGTTGGATTCGCTGGCAACGGGCTTGACGCTTGGTCGGGCAATTATAGGTGTGTGTTCGAATCCCCTCCTGGTACGTATGGGTCCTATGTGAGAAATGGAATACTTATGTGTCCGATTGTATTGGATTCATTTCGGTCCCTTCGAACTAGGTTTTTTGCGTTTTCCCGGTTTGTAAGACGAATGCCGATGGAAAACATCTAGTAGGTCTGTCGCAGCCGCAGCGGGCAATATTACAATAGACAGCTTAACGCATCCCTGACAAGCTCATAGAGAGCCTGGGGCATGTATGACGTAAGTACAAAAAAATGTATAACTGTTTAAAGGAGTCACGTACTTGAACTAACTAATGCCTGTACATTATTGTCACTTGAAAATTAATTATTAAAGTCAACAGCTTCATTTGTTTGCCGTTTTCCACGGACACCTTAGACAATAACTCGTTTTAAAAGAAATAATTCAAATAAATCTAAAAATCTCAGAAAATATCTCAGATAGGTATAAGACATACTTAACAAAAATTAAAGTACTTTATTAAACGAAGAATTTAGGATAGAAAACTTTAGGGCATGCTATTTAAGAAAATTGAGTTTTGTCAATTTGAAATTTCTAAGATTTTGTTTATTACCATGACCACCCTGTAGCGATAAAAGTAGATTTAATAATGGCTTATGATAAGCTTTTGTATCAACTACATCTGTACCAAAAATCTTTTTCTTAGACTTAAAAGTAAATAAAATATGAATAAATAAAATAGTGGCTGCAAATGGTAGTTTTTAGACAAAATGTTAAATAACTCAAGGACGGTTAGATTTAGGTATAGGCAAAGGTATACAGAAAATGTGTAGAATTTTATGGGCAATCCAAATTTGGTTTCATATATAGGGCATGTCATTTGAAATAAAAAAGTTGTGTCCGGCACCACTGTTTTGATTCACTCTGTATAGATGAAAATAATTTTGTATTGTAGATCTCTTAATTTAAAAACGAAATTGTGTTGAAATTTTTTTTTTGTATCTTCAGTAGTTATGGAGATATAGCCCGAGAATACACTGTTGGGACACCCTGTATATTTTAGCATAGAAACATAGCAGTGGAAAAAATCATTCAAAAAGAAACAGATTATTCTTCATAGTAGAAGGTAGGGGCTCTTTCAAATACAAATTTTAAATTCTACCCTTATTATGGTAGGTAATATTATAGAACTGCAAAGAAAAGATTCTGAATCGTTACTGATCAAATACAGCTTATTCCACAATACGTCAGCTTCGTATCTACTTTAATAATTGTGACAAGCTTGAAACTTGTAATACATCGACCAAAAGTTAATAGTTTTCGAGAAAATTGCAATTGAAACGAAAATTTTGCGCGAAACGTTGGAAGGGCACTGACAGTTACATTGAATGAAAACTCGTGCATTCCACAGCTGTAAATAGCTCAGCGATGAAATGGAAATGTGATTGTCACATCCTGTGGCGATTTCTAAATATCCCAGCAATTTAAACACCATTATCTGTAGTATAATTACGTAGTAGTTTATCATAATTCTTGTTCCTAAATAATTCAGTTACTATGTTTAATTACTTACTGTTTACTGCCTAAGATAGACGAGCGTTTTTTCTTTGCGTAAGCTACGCAGCGGGTTTTTCTTTTTTGGCAATGAGAGAACGCCTATATACTTTTGATGAAATAAAACGCAATGAAAAAATTACTGTTGACCAAGGAGAAAACGCTCGTGTAGTTTAGGCCGTACAATTACCCTTACTCAAGCCTGTGTCACACTGCGCTTTCTTTGGCTAAAAACTAGTATCTAAGGTCTAAAAATAGATTCTAGTAGAAAATTGAACAGTGTCAAGCATTCAATTTTGGTGCTTGAAGCTAGTAAAACAAAACTTTAACTGGACTTATATTTTCGTTCAAGTTTGATACTAGATCACTACGGAGCATGCGCACTGGACGGCTTCCAATAATTCCAATATTTTATAAAACTTGATAGTGTTTCCAACTTATTACCTAAAAACCTCAAATAAACTCTAAGCAGGTTGGCAACCAAACATAATAGTGTTATGCAGCCTTTACACTCATAAAATTTGAGTTCGCCAATAAAATAACAAACACAAAATAATTAATCTCACTTAAGGCGATCCCACCACTTTAGTTAATGTTGAAGTACATCTATCGGTTGTAAATTCTGGTATCACCACTCGCATTGACCTCCTGGGGAATACTAATTTGCGTAAGAAATATCGATAATTTTTCGCGTAATATATTGTATGCATAAATTTACCTTTCGGTGTACTGTTCATATCGTGGGCGTCATATCAGAAGGGCGTAAGCATCAAGCAAGCAAAATCCGTAAATACCAGAAGGGCGTTAGAACTACAAAGCAATAAAATTTTTGTAACTATTTGTTCTAATGTCTATTAAAATGTCTTTTTCTCTAATGTTATTTTAAATGCAACGTTGGCTTATCTTATCCGAAAATCAAAATTTTTCAATGTTCTTTTTGTTTCCTGAAAATTTTACTTTTCGGCTGATATGCCCTTCTGATATGACGCCCTCGATATGTATTTACATATATGTATACGTACTAAAAGAAGCTAACGTTCTCATAAATCAAAATCTCAAACTGCAGCGTGGTTATCGTAGTAGAAGTATAGAATTATTATTAAAAAATCGCTAATAAACAGAAGCCTTCTCTTACGTAACCTATCCTTCGATGTTCATTGTTAAATTATGCTCTTAAGAATCCCAATTTCAAAATTCCATACTTTGAGGTTCTGTTCTTTAAAATAAACAGTTTTTTATTACTTACGGGATGGACTATTATACCTCAGACAGGACAATATTTTTCTTTTACTTTTCTCTCGTTTGCAACCCGTTTAGTTCACGGAATTTTTGATAATGTCTCTACTCTGCGAATCAATCTATTTTGACGGTATGATTTTTTTCATTTTTTGTGTGTACTTTTCTTTACTATTGCAATTTCCAATAGTTCTCTTTTTCCGTTCCTTTAATACTTTTCGTATGTCAACACCAATATTCAGAGCTTTTTCACGCATGGGCTTTTTTCGTCCCGATTTCGAGGTAAGAATTGACTTTGACTTTTTCCAAAACATGGCCGTTTGGACTTCTCCAAGGCATGAGGAACACGTCCATAAACTCCACTCCCAACTCGCAGGACGAAGCTTTTCTCCTTTAAGGTGGGTTGTTTTCTCTACAGCTAAAGAGTTCCACCTAGAAGACTTGCCCTCTAGGAGTTAGAGATAGACAAATGTCAGAGGCGACGGAAGTAGACTGTTTGCGAAAAAGCTGTAAGGTATCGAGGATGCAAAAGATAACAAACATCGAACTGCCTCAGAAAAAAAGGCACCCAGTCAAATGCTGAAGAATCTTGAACGAAAAAAGAAATGAAATTGGCAACCGCTTATCACAAGGAAAAAGGAAGATCTTTTTGGACGAATAAAAAGAGATATGTAGAGGAGGAGATTGGAAGAAGAGAGGAGGCAAGAGACCAACGAAACTCTAAAAAAAATCAATTGTCTAATTCTAGAACTTCTCATCGAAGTCAATTTGTGGCAATTTGTGATACCTAATGCCATTGTTTCCAACTATACAGGGATATCCACATAAACCGTTCGTTAAAAGTTTTCAAGGTTGCAGTTCACGTAGATATTTGAAATTTAAGGAGCAAGGGTTTTCCGTAGAGATCTCTTTAAATAAAATAAAATTGTCTTTGTATCACTTCCGGTTGTACCGGAAGTCGCTATCAACTCGCTTATTTTAAATGGAATGCTATATTTTTTTATCACGTTTTTGAATTCTACATGTAAAAATATGTTAAGTTGCAATACATTTCCCTATCTCTAAAATGCATCATTTTTGAGATATTTTGAATTTTCTTAGAAATTTGGATTCTGCAATCTGATTTTCAAAAAATTATAACACAGCTGTTATTGAAGCAATTTTATTTGTAATAGCTAATATTGTAGTTGAAGCTTTAAGGTTCTTAAAAATTCCATCAGCATAATCTATTAAGCTACAGGGTGTCTAAAACGCACCGCTCCACTCGAAGATATTAAAACACAGAAAAATACTTTTTTTCAAATGGAATGACCGATATTTTAATGCACCATTGTATGTGGAATCAAATGCTGCGTCGAACTGTACTAGCATTCCCTATACCTAACTTTAACAGTTTTTGAGTTATGAAACATTTTCGATTTAATTCATAGAAAATTACAATTTTAATAGGTCAAATATTTTTAATTTTATTAAGATAGCATGGAAATTATAACAACGATTACTGTTACTACAAATTTTGTAGTCAACCAAAGAAAATAGAATTTGGCAAGTGGAAATTCTCAAATTTTAATAGTTCTTTAATCATCCTTCTCTTAGGACGCTTGTGATCTTATAAAATGAAAAAGTATGAATTTCATTACTTTAAATTGAAGAATAAAATAGCTGCTAGTTTGCAATTCTCTGGATTAGCGTGAAAGTATTTTAAAACCATTGTCTAATTATCTTCGTTATTTGTTACTGATCTTCGTACATTTTATTTTTCCAAATTGTATAAAGTTAGGTTCAAACTTTCCAAACTGTGTTTTATTCATAGGAGACAAGAGGAGTACATTTGATTGAACACACATTCTCTGCTCTGAACAATTTTAGATCATTCTTCATGAATTTAAAAAATAGATTTAAAATATCAGCGTTTGAATAATTTTGATTTTGATTCTCAACTTTTTTTTGCTTTTGCTTAAAATTTGTAGTAACAGGAAACGTTAAATGCAATTGTTTGTTGTTTCCATAACTACATCAACAAAATTAGAAATATTTAACCTAATAAATGTAAATTTTTATGTATTAAACCAAAAATATCTTATAACTGAAAAACTGTTAAAGTTAGGTATAGGGAATGCTATAGTATAGTTCGACACAGCATTTAATTCCACATACGATGGTGTATTAAAATATTCATCGTTCCATTTGAAAAAAAATATTTTTCTGTGTTTGAATATCTTCGAGGGGAGCGGTGCGTTTTAGACACCCTGTAGCTTAATAGATTATGCTTATGGAATTTCTAAGAACCTTAAAGCTTCAGCTACAATATCAGCTATTACAAATAAAATTGCTTCAATCATAGCTGTGTTATAATTTTTTGAAAATCAGATTGCAGAATCCAAATTTTTAAGAAATTTCAAAATATCTCAAAAATGATGCATTTTAGAGATAGGGAAATGTATTGCAATTTAACATATTTTTACATGTAGAATTCAAAAACGTGATAAAAAATATAGCATTCCATTTAAAATAAGCGAGTTGATTGTATCACTTCCGCTTGTACCGGAAGTCGCTAAGACAATTTTATTTTATTTAAAGAGATCTCTACGGAAAACCCTTGCTCTTTAAATTTCAAATATCTACGTGAACTGCAACCTTGAAAACTTTTAACGAACGGTTTATGTGGATATCCCTGTATAGTGATTATATCTACGTATTTTTAGGAGCAAAAAATAACTTATGTTCTCTATAATGCAAGAAATTGTTATGTAAAATATAGTTAGAAATCTGCGAACAAAGATACACAGTATGGTCATCACCAAGCAACTGAAATCGTGTTTGCTGATACGTTATCAGCTATCAGCGCGCTGCACTGTCGTCCCATTTAGAAAAACGCCGGCGTTACTTTCTGATGAAATAAATCAGCAAATAACGCAATCGCGTCGATAAACAAGTTCGCTGTACGTCGTTTTTTATTTCGCTGTAAATAATTCCTTTACCTATGCCAATATCTTTTCTGTTTTCTATCAGTTGGCGTTTTGCAACCAACGTCGATCTACAAAAACACGTCAGTTCAAATAGACCGACCCGAAACTTGCTGCGCAGGAGCGATCCCTTCGCGTTCAAACCCTTCGTTATTTTTTTCCTGTGCTGCATCTCATGTGCTCGTCTTTTTGAGTTCTTTGTGTTCGTTTGAATAACCAGTAAGCTACACTAATCGGTCCCTCTTCACCAATTACATGCCACCTTTCTTCGTTCGTGCATCCACATCCATTAGCTCAACCCCTTTTTAGATGCAGGTTTCATTCAGTGGCACGTATCTATTGAACGCTTCTGCTCTCCTTTTTTTTTGCAAAAGGGTATTGATGTAATTAAGCGTTTTACTCGAAAGGAATTTTTGCTTAGTTCTTTGAATACCAATGTCGACGTTTCAGTAGGAATGAACAATTCAGTGGTTAGGTAGAATACTTTCCAAAATGTCGTAGCCGAAATTATTTTTAAGGAATGAGTTAGCTTGTAATTTAAAATGTTTAATAAATATCTGTATATCAGGGGATGTTTGTTTATGTTTTGACGATAAGCCTAGCCGAGGGAACGTAAAATATTAAGAGGAGAGGCAGGACAGTTCTTCTCGTGATGCAGACTGAGAACGGTCGGTAAAGCGCTTGAGGAATTGTGTTATGCGTCGAGGTGACGGGATGTGTGACCTAGAGGGTGGATGCAGAGTATTGCCCTGAGAAGGCAATGTTCTGGCAGGAGTAGTATCGCGGTATACCCTGTTTATTTTATTGGCAATGAGGATCATCGATGAGTTGGAGTTATTCTAATATAGCGAATATCGTCCTGTTTCCGATGATCCGGGGCATTGCAGGGGGTATATTGCGCACAAGTATACGATACCATGTGTGACTTGCCGCAGTGGTCAGCACCACTGATGAAGTGCATGGTGTCGGCGAAACAGTCAGCTGGTATTCCATATTCATTGTGAATGGGAATTCAATTGGTTGTATTCCTGACCTGCTGAAGCCTTGTGCTCCAGAATGGTCTAACATGACATGATGTGCACTGGATCGGAAACGGAGTGTGCTGACACTTACGCGATCAGTGACATCAACTGATCCTAAGAACGTAAGCTTAGGAGGCAAGGTATGCTAATATCCATCGGGGAGGTTGGGTTTCCGAATTACAGGTGAATGTGGGGTTAATGCATGCGAAGATAAGACGTCAACGTCCAAGGATAACTTCCGTAGTGTCCATTATAAATGTGAGGAAACGGTTGCTACTAGATGCACCGTTGGATTTCCGCGGGGGCACGCAGGCCCCCCGGTGAGTAGTATTTGATGTATTTTCGGACATCCGATGTAAATCGCATTGTTTGTTGTATGTGTATCCGTTTCTCACGATGCATCGTATGCACGATAAGCGAGAGGAAGAGAGAGAGAGAGAAAGCTAGAAGGGACTAACCAGCGAACGAGTGTTTATCAGAACAAGGTATGCTCTGTTTAACGTTATTACTATTTTGACCCAAATGTACAAAAAAAAAAACGCTCCGAAAAAAAGAATTACCAATTCTCCTGTTATACCCTGTACATAGCGACATCAATCGTGGTACTTCTACTTCCCAGAACATTTACCAAGCTTCTTGATACCCTCTGTATAAAACCATCAATCGTAATACACACACTATTGACGTTCTCTGTATACAATCATATAAGTCGTAAACAACAAATATGAAAATCGATTTATTTTTGTTTGTGTCGTTCTGTTTATTCATCTTCTTTGACGTAGTACGTTACCTTACCGTCTCTCTTTGTCTGATAAAACGGCGGTCGTCTGGTTTCTTTCGCGTTACATAACTGCAGATCTTATTCTTGTTTATCCGCAAATAATAATGCCGGTTTCGTCGTTACAAAACACCTTGATCGGCTCTCGCCTTTTGCAGTCGGAAACACGTTTGGGACTCTGGTTTTATTGCTTTTTCACGGCCCGTGTGTTTGTTAACTTTTTAAGACATCCAAACACTAATTAAGTCGACCGTAACCTGTTTCCTAATTATTCGGATTTGCTGAGGAGATTAGGAACTATTGTGGAGAGGTTTATTGTTGATATAATTCATACACGAACAAATCAGCTAATGCAGCGGTTCCCAAAGTGTGGGATGCGATGGGGTGTCCGAAATAAAATAAAAATGCTTTTATAACCCTTAATCAGGTCTATGATGTATCATGTGTGTTAAGGTAACATTCAAGAGTTATCTTATCTTATTTTAACTGCACTGGATAACACCTCGTGTAAAGGCATCGACATTTATTAATATGATGCATCAAAAGTGATAACGCCTTTCAAGTAAATATCTAACAGAAGTAACAGAACACATAATAACACTAATCGAGCATAAAATAACGCCTCAAAATAATGGTACAAGTTACATTCATTATGATGATACATCACAAGAAATTTTTGGCCTGCAGATACGATTTGCAGATAGAACATGTTCTATTTTTCCAGATAGTTTTTAATTTGATTTAAATTTTGATACAATTTGCTACACAAATTTAAGTTGTTTAAGGAACTGAATCAAATCTTGTACAAGAAATAGGCTAGTCTTAAACAGTCTAAGGCCCGATCTTTCCACCTCCTAATAAAGTTCCCGATAACGTTACTTGGCAAATAACTTGATTTTTATGAATGGTTTCCATGGTGATTCGTAAATTTATTCGTCAAATAAACTTATCAGGAGGTGGAAAGATCGGGCCTAAGTAAGAGAAGAGCTCTGCGACATAGATAAAACGCGTCTGGTCTTGCATCACCAGACATAAGAAGCATAACTCCATCCTTTTTTCTCATTCATCGTTAACAAAGGAATAATACTGAAATAATTGTCTGTTGTAACTTCGGTGATTGATGATGCAGAGCTCAAGTTCCGTGATTTTGATATTAATATTAACTATCCTTATACATACTCATCAAATCTAAATTCATTAGATTAAAAATAAAATAATTAATCACACTTAAGGCGATCCCACATCTTTAGTCAATTAGTTGATTAATATCACCACTCTCATTGCATTCCTAGGGATTACTACTTTGTGTAGAAATATCGATTTCATTCTTCCGAACCAACTGGTGTAATAATGGGAAAGGTGGGTGAAAGTCACAGTACGCTTGGACGACTACTTGTAAAACTTCATTGTACATAGTTTTATCAAACGTCGCGTTCTATTCAGTTTTGTCAACTCTAGGTAAATTTCCCGTTAGGGAATTTTCAGCACCTTTAGGGATAAAAGAAATTTTTATAAAATCTACGGAAATTTAGATACTTCTGTTAAAAACATATTTTAAGATAAAAAGGTTTTAGATAAAGTAATTACTTTTAATTATTGTTTTAAAAGGACCAAGATTGGCCTAAAAATTAACGGCGCCATCTACCAAATAAAATTAACACCAATATACATAGAAATATGTTAGTGCAATGTTGCCAACCCAAGGAAATTTTTAATTTTTAAAGGAAATTTTGTGAAGATAAATGCATTGGCCCGTATTCTCATCCTATGTGTTGTGAGGGACGGGAGGTTAAAGATGATAATAGAAAGGGGATGAATTTATCCTTTTCCTTTCAACTTTACCACTTCTACAAGGCCTCGTCGGAACACTATGTCTCAACGAGAGTAAGAGAGAAGATTTATTATCACTCAAAATAATCAACAATTTACACTTCTCCTTACTCTTTCACCAAAATTTTAATCAACCCACAAAGGACCCAAATAGCAATTTCTTTGTTTGTGCGTAACTGGTTTTAGGATTTGCAGCCAGAAAATGCTATGGAATCCTCTTTTAATGGGATGAGATTTTAGCCCTTGCCCCGCCACACATATAATTTTCGGGATTAACGAAAAAAAATTACATTCTTTCTTTTAAGAATACCCTTGACTTGAAAATAAAGAGAAAATCTACATAAATAAATATTATATTAAACATAACTAAATAAAGGCGAACATAATTATACAAGTTTAACTTAGAATAGGCACTCACATTCTTAGTTCACAACACAAACTAAATTACAAGAAATTACATACTGTTATGACAACTGATTATGATCTTCTTTTTATGCAGATCGCGGGGTTTTTATACAAAGTGTAGGTACGATCAGTTCCGAATTCTATCGACGCCGAAAACGTGTAACATTTATTTTGACAATAAATATTCCAATAATTGTTCCAACATCTAATACTTAATTTTACGCAATTATTTAAAAGGCTACTTTCCAACTTTTACTAATTTCATTTAATCGATGTATTTAACGATTCATATCTGACAGGTAACTCCATCTTCTTTACATTAGCGATTACTACGGATCGTGGAACCGCTCGATTTTCTTCGATAATAGAATTCTCAACCTGCGTAGAGATTAGCGCGAAATTCAAATTTCCGCAAGTTCATATTTAAGATGATCAGCTTCTTTTTCGATTCATTCTAACTAGAAGGTATAGAAAGAATAATGGTGTCTTAGTGAAAAACTTTCATACTTTCAATAAAATGTAGTTTATTATCATCATCCTTAAATATTTCATAAATTCAATTTAGTGTAAAACCCTTCAACATGAGGTAAGCTATTTTCTTCTCGTATTTTTAACTTCTACTGGTTATTTGATCATGTCCGCCTCGAAATATGTTGAACACGTTTCTACGATTTCCTTTATCGTAGGGTTTTAAGGATAGTGGATTATTTCAAATCCTAATTGAAGCCGTAAGAGTTAACAACCACCTTTGATGTAAATTTGGAAATTCAACCTCCCGTTTTCTGTGCGTTCCTCCACGTGGTCCGAAATGAAGTAGCGACTTCTGAGGCCCGTCTTCGAGGATATAATTCGTTTCTCTGAATCCTTGCGGTCCATTACCCGTGGTGCATGGATCAATTTTCTATACCTGGGAGTGTGGAACCATTTCGGCGGATGGATTAAGGACCGTACAATTTCACGGTTCCCTCAGCCGTTGCTGCTGATACAGGAGCTCCAGGTTTTTATTGAACCATTTCCATTTTACTGAATTATTTTCACTGTCCATTACTTATAAATTTTATATATTGTTTCACTATATGGAATTATGTTAATCTTAGTAAGATTCATCAACCTAAAATATTTAAAATTTTTTCATTGAATATATTTAATAATAATTATATTTACAATTTGTAATAACGTGTGAACTAAGTGAAGCTTCATGAGGTACCTCTTTCAACTATTGTTTTACCAATTCATATATAATTAACTTTATTAACTTCAGTCAACCATTTAAATTTTTTTTTTATAAAAGTTTTATTTATAATCCAAAGTTTCTTAAATGTATTTATACTGGAAAACTTACAATGATTAAATACCTAGTTAGAATCAGAATTCTTTGAAAGTTTATTTACTTCATAATTATTAAATTTGATAAGGGTTTCCAAATTTCCCCTTAAAAATTTGGTGGCGCCTTCCTCCATTCATTTTTTTAAGTGTTTATTTTTTATTATTGAATCTTCTGAACAATTAACTGAGCCCACGATATATTCCCTGCTCCCGAATAAAAGAACTGAGCGCCGTTCGCCCAATTATACCTAAATTTCAATCTTCTTCCCATCTTGAAGGAAAAATAGGTTACAAACGTACGACAGATAACGAAATGATTGACATCCGTTCCCACGCGCTCAAAGTTTAGCACCTGCGTCGTGTGTCGAGGTCATATCTGTAGGCGCCGCCGAGATGCATTTTCTCTTATCTCAAGTTTGCGAAATAAATCCAATGCATGAATTTACTTGCATCTTGTCACAATATATTCAAAATAAATAACAATTAAAAATTGATTTTGACAATTTTAAAAGTGATTATCTAACATACAGCACTCTAGTCAAATTACTAGATCTCACAATTTACACAAATATGAAATTTAAATACAAATTCAGATTACTATAGAACAATATATGGGAGAACATAAAACAGATTCAAAATAATTTTACAACAAGAAAAACAGCATCTCATAATTAAATTAAGCAAATGTTAGTTTATAAAACATTAAAACATAGGCAAAATAATAAAATCAAACGATACTTTCTCACCCTTAGACCATCGCAGCAGGTACAAAGAGGCTGACGGAATTCAACACTCACTTCGATTATGGAGATGTCGATGAACACATATTCACTAGCAATGTGTTGTTTCTACAAGGTTCGAGGGCCTTATAAATTGCAAGGAGAATGGGAAAACCCGATGACTCATCTGTTCTTCCCGATGAATCATCTCGGTAGTTTGTCTGCATTTCTGCAACCTTGAGTGAGTCATCCTTATATGAGTCATTCTCTTTGACATTTGCCTTAGTGAACACGTGCGTATGAGTCATACATTACATAAAACACAGATGTGCTCTACGTTGGTGGTCTGAAAGGTCAGCTCTGACTCATATCGGTGAAAACGTTTGTTTATGTAAACATTTATATATATATATTTTTTTTTATGGGTATGATTTATCGACTTGAACTTACGTACTGAATTTACATAATTATGAAATGCTCGATTTCTTACAGTGTAACAGGCGTTAACGTAACAAGCGTTAACGTGCTCCTAAGTTTTTTCCATATATGTGTGGTTAAATGTGTTTGTAAATTTTCGAATTTTGATTTACAAATGACTTTCAGCATGCAGATTCCGTTATCAGTGTTCCTTTTTTAATTATGTGAGTAACACGTGGAGAACTTTAGTCGATTTTTTCGCGGACCCGTGAAACCGGTGACAGCGAGAAAGTGTCGCGACACGAGTTCGGATTAAATCCATATCTCTGTGTGTAACGAACAATACTTCATTTTAATTTTTTATTAATCGTACCAAACGATACTAAACTTAAACCCAAATTTATTTATATTTGATAAACATAAGTAAAACAAGTTAATTTAAATCCGGTGAATTAAGATGCCCGGGGACACTTGTTTATCCTGCAAGCAGCCGTTCAATGACGTGAAAACGATAATTCAATGCACGGAATGTAAATTTTATTTCCATAATAGCTGTAGAGGAGTTCTCAATAAGAGGGGCTTCCACATGAAAAAGAGCGTCTGGAAATGCCCTAATTGTGAACCCTTAAGGAAACTGAGTGCATCATCAGCCGCAGAAGAAGCCACCGTTTGCAATGACCAACAATCAGAAATCAAGTTACAAAATGACTCCGAAGAAGAGCTTCAATACCAAACTGATATGGGTGCACTAATAAATAATTATAAAAAAACCTCACAGAACACTTTAATAACACTCGAAAAAATTAACATAAAATTGGACAATTTAGAAAAAGAAACTAAAGAATTACGAAGAGAAAACCAAGAACTTCGTGCTGAAGTAATTTCGCTTAAAAACAATGTTCTTGAATTACCGTATTTCTTACCACCACATAAAGACATTCCTACTAGGCAAAATGTTGCTACCAAATCCTACAGACAAGCAGTCTCCTCGACAACGCTCGTCCGTTGCTCTCTTACACATTAAATTGACATAGAGCTACATCGTTTTTTGTTTATTTTATCCACTACTTTACTTGAACCAACGCTTGAACACAACTTTAATAAGATCGGAATAAGACCCACTAATTTTAATTTCTATCTTGTGTTATAAATTTTTTTTTCGTTGTTGCTACATTGAAAGATTGTAGATTTTAAGTCAATGATTTTTTTCCTTCTTCAAAGATGGGAAAAACATTTGCTTCTTGTTTATTTCCTCTATTAAAATTGAATTTCATTTCGTAGAAGGGGATTATGCCAATAAAAAGGAGGAGACTTTTCACCAACTCATAGGGAATTTTGGATTCCAAAGATTGGCAACACTGGTTGTATGTATTTCACAATATAAACGGCAATAAAACATTAAATACGCAAACAAGAACTTATTTGTTGTTTAACAGTTGTTTAATATCTGAGACGTCAGTTCAACGATACGAATTAAGAACCGATATTTATGTTTGATTCCACAGTCACCCAGGACTACAATAATTGTTGGATACATGTTATTTCATTTTAGCATGGAAAATTAAAAATTTTTCATCTATTAGTGACATTTTTTATATGATTGAAAACTAAGGATATGAAACAAATACACAGAATCAACTGAAAACCTTTAAAGTGTCCTAAAAACGGTACTAAAGAAACTCTACCTTGCAAGTTGGCAGAAATATTATTTTTGAAATGTATAAATTAAAAAGTAATTACTGTGTTGTTTACTTTAGTATTATTGCACAGCAGGGTACATATTAATTTATTTCCACTTAGTTATGTCTTAGGACAATATGACCAAGCATATAATAAATAGGTGACTTTAATAAATTTATAAAACTTTACCATAAAACAAACAACGAGCAACAGTTTGTATTTTCATAACATAAACAAAATAATAAAATTTCATAGTTTACTAGGAGATGAATACAGTGTCATTCATAAAGTGTGTAACAAATGAGAAAACATTTTATTATTGATTTTTGCGAAAAGATTTTACTAAGATGAGTTCGTGCTTCAACAAAACATAAAACAACACAATCACGTCTACTAAATCATTTAAAATTTTCGAAAAGTCGAATTTCTCAAAAACGAAAAATTGAATGTAGTTTGAAAAACATTAATTTCTTTTAATATTTTACAAAAAATATGACCGAATATGTCCTTCTTTCAATTTTTTTTCTTATGTGGCTTCAAAATTCAGATAATGTCATAAATTCTTGAGAGACAAATCGTCACCGTTAAGGCAGAAAGAAGTCACTAAGTCCAAAATTTTCGTATTTTTGTTTGTAACGCATTTAAGTCCATAATCTGTTTCTCTTTATACCTAAAAACTCACTAAGTCCAAAGTTACATAAGCTACGTGCCAATAAAAATGCACCACGCAGAAGGGATCAAGTTACAAGGTTAAAATTTTCACAGTTTATTTATCTTAGATAAAGAAGTAATTGATTTGGAGAAAAATAACAAAATTTAAGGGAGGAAACTTAAAACGTGTCACGTCACCACGGTTAACAATACATTCCCTAACTCGCCAGGGTAAGCTCCGAATGAGATGATCGATGTCTTCTTGAGGTAATATCTTGCCAAGCTTGCTATAGGTGACGACGCAGCTCCTCCAAACTGTTTGCTTGTTGAGGAATACGTCTTAAACGTCGACCCAGATATCCCACACATGTTCTATGGAATTCAAACCCGGAGAACGAGCTGATCAAAGAAGAACTTCTACCTCTGCTTGTTGCAGAACGTTTCTATAAATTTATGCGATGTGGGGTCGGGCATTATCTTGCTGGAAAACTACTCCAGCGTGTTCACTTATCAGAGGTAACAGAACGGGTCTTAAAATCTCGTCGATATATCGATGCTCATTTAATCTGCCTCTGATGAATCTGATGATCTGTAGTCGATGCCTATGGAATCCCATACCGTAACACTTGGTCTCGTACAGCAAACTCAATATTGCGTCTCTCTCCGCGGAACCTTCTCACCATTACACGACATTTTGCCACAGATAAAATCGAGATTCGTCACTGAACATGACTTGATCGCATTCAAAGACCCACTTCTGCCTTTCTTGATACCACTGAAGTCTGGCTGCCTTATACAATTGTCTTAGTGGAAGGCGTCGACATGGCCGATAAGAGTGAAAACCCAACGATGCAATACGTCGGTAAATGGTTCGACTGGACAGCCTTTGTCTTAGACCCCTTATCCAATCCACTCCAATTGCAGCTGAAGGGCTAAACCTATCTCTTACAGCCAGTTGACGAAGACGTCGATCTTCGCGTTCATTAGTTCTAGGACGCCCACTCCCTCGTCGACGTTGTTGGATGCCTTCCTCAGATCATGAGGTCCATGCTCGAAGCACCACAGAATGGCTTCGGTTTAAACCAGGGATGGAAAATGTAACCGTAACCGTTCCATGGTTCCCGTGCATTTAAGCGGAAGAGAACCGGTCCAAGGAACCGAAATCACGTTACTTTTTCATCGCTGATTTAAACGCCGTGTTATTTCACGGAATGAGAAACCCACTTCGTGCATGCCGACAATTCGCCCCCTTTCAAAGTCGGATAGTTGCTGAAAACGCTGTCTTCTGACAATTCTAGGTATTGTTAACGATCAACACTTTATGCTTTCGCAGAAAATAAAGGCTAATTTGACACACCAGTTTAAAAAATTGCCGATAACAAGATCCTATTTTTTTAGGACAATCCTCACAAAAACCGAAGTTTCTCGTTTCTTAATTCGGACGTTTTTATCAACGACTCTTAAGATGTGGATAGTTAGTTGGTAAAAATATCGACCTAGTAACTTGACCCCTTCTGGGTGGTGCATTTTTATTGGCACGCAGTTTAGAAGACAAGTTATGGATGAGGATATTATTCACTTAAGTCACTTCTGAGGTTTTATCTGTCAGGCAAAAGTCCTAACTGTTAAGTTGCTTTACTCAACATTTTACGTCGTGGACTTAATGATTTTTGCTTTAACGGTAACGAAATATAGTCATTCTTTAATTTGTCTGTGTTTATTAAGAAAAACCCCACGAATATCAAAACATTGCTTTCAATACAATGCCCTTTACAGAAAATAGAAATTTTGCTTTAAAAAACATATTTTTGTTACATTTCGCTTTTAATTAATAAATATGATTTGTTTCCGTTTCTTCTTTGTTTAAAAGAAAATATTCTCTGTAAGTACAAATTGTTGCACGTTGTTTGTTTTATGATAAAGAGTATAAAAAAATGTCGGTGACTTGTTATGATAAGATATCACAGTCAGTTTCGGACATACACAGTAAAATACTTACAATAAAAAAAAACTTAAAAAAATTAAGATTAAGATATCACGTGCAAGATTTTTATACCACTCATAAGTGAGTGAGAGCATAAACAAACATAGCATTTCATACGGGCCTTATTAAAGACGCATATTGGCTACTCATAATGAGTCGTCTCAGAGCAGCACGGAAAGGACATATTTTGCTTCCGAACCGAGCATACCTATATATTTGTACCAAGATACCACCTAGACACACATTTACGATTACGCCCACACAAAAACCATCAATCAAAAATCGGCGAGCTGTTCCTACTGATAGATACCTATACTGTGTTTGTGTCATTTCTCAGGCAGTGTTGTAACATGATTTTAGGGTAGGTAAATTTTTAATTCATTCTAATTTATTATTTTTTCCCCTAATCAGTGACATGTATGCTCTTAGTTGTTTTATTTCGTTGCGTGTAAACTCACCCTGTATATACCTTTTGGTGTGCTGTTCATATTCATACAAAAAAAAGATAACTGCATAAAATACTTAACGTGCTAAGATGGTCATAAACAAATTACGATTCGTAATGGTTTCATGAGCTTGATGTATTGGGGTGAGGGGGTCGTTATTTACCGAGAATTTACGATTACGCCCACATAAAAACAATCGGGTACGATCTTTCAACCATTCATAAAAATCAAGTTATCTGCCAAATAACGTCATCGCGCACTTTAATTAGGAGGTAGAGACGTCGAGCCTCAGTCAAGAATCGGCGAGCTGTCCCCACTGATTGATATCTATACTGGGTGTGTGTATTTCTCAGAATCTCAGGCAGTGTTTTACTTATAACATGATTTTAGGGTAGGTAAATTTTTAATTCATTCTAATTTATTAATTTTTCCCCTAATCAGTGACGTGTATTCTCTTAGTTATTTTATTTCGTTGCGTGTAAACTCACCCTGTATATACCTTTTGGTGTACTGTTCACATTCATACTAAAAAAGATATGATAATTGCATAAAATACTTAACGTGCTATGATGGTCATAAACAAATTACGATTCGTAATGGTTTCATGAGTTTCAAATAATTTGAAACGTTCTATACAACTGATACCTTGATGTATTGGGGTGAAGGGGTCGTTATTTACCGAGAATTTACGATTACGCCCACATAAAAACAATCGGGTACGATCTTTCAACCATTCATAAAAATCAAGTTATCTGCCAAATAACGTCATCGCGCACTTTAATTAGGAGGTAGAGACGTCGAGCCTCAGTCAAAAATCGGCGAGCTGTCCCCACTGATTGATATCTATACTGGGTGTGTGTATTTCTCAGAATCTCAGGCAGTGTTTTACTTATAACATGATTTTAGGTTAGGTACATTTTAATTCATTCTAATTTATTAATTTTTCCCCTAATCAGTGACGTGTATTCTCTTAGTTGTTTTATTTCGTTGCAAGTAAACTCACCAAACTTGAACTTTGATTTTAAAAAATGTATATAAATGAATAAACGTCGTTATCTAAGCCACACTCTACGTCTTGTTAACAAAGTAATGTCTTAAGCCCAACTAGATGCGAAGTTCTCAAAAATGACTCGGTAGTTATTTGATCGAAACGTTTGTTTCTTTCGACTTTCGACCTTGTAACTTGACCCCTTCTGGGTGGTGCATTTTTATTGGCACGCAGTTTAGAAGACAAGTTATGGATGAGGATATTATTAACTTAAGTCACTTCTAAGGTTTTATCTGTCAGGCAAAAGTCCTAACTGTTAAGTTGCTTTACTCAACATTTTACGTCGTGGACTTAATGATTTTTGCCTTAACGGTAACGAAATATAGTGACATTCTTTAATTTGTCTGTGTTTTTTAAGAAAAACCCCACGAATATCAAAACATTGCTTTCAATACAATGCCCTTTACGGAAAATAGAAATTTTGCTTTAAAAAACATATTTTTGTTACATTTCGCTTTTAATTAATAAATATGATTTGTTTCCGTTTCTTCTTTGTTTAAAAGAAAATATTCTTTGTAACTTTTTAAGTTGTAAATTTTTGTCTTTCAAACATATTTTGCAAAATTGTTTCTGATATTAAATTCATAGCTAACAGTTTATTCGGATTATCGCTTAAAATTTACTTCGAATCGAAATTTAAATTGCGGAAAATTAATAATTTAAAAATTAAGTTTTTCACTAGAGTTATATGTATAAGGCATTAATACGCTCTATGTTATTGATCGAAAAAGAAGAGTTGATTTACATATGTCATGGTTATGTCCTAATGTGAGCCGACCCATAGTGTAAATCAACCGAAACAAATTATGGCCGCCTCGAATTTCCGCCCAAAAGAAAAACCTCGTTCCGAACAGCGAAAGTCGTGGCGCTGTGCAGATTCAGGTACGACCGGACGCGTCCGGACGGCACGGGACCCAGAAAAACGCTTATATTTTTGAAATTGGCGCTGCCCTTTTCGGATGATACTTCATTGGCCGGTACCCCACCACGAAAAATTTCTTGCGTAACGTTTCACCTATATGAGCCGACCATTATTTAAATAGTCATATTTTATTTGTTTTTTTACGATAAGATGTTTGAAAAAAAATTTTTATTTTTTATTTTTCTGCAAATCGGTTTTGATTGCAACGGATTCCCTGAGCAGGCTCTGTACAGCTGTTTCAGGCTTAGTTGGGCCTTCATCAGCAGAACCGTAGCCCGAGAACTCCTCTGCAAACCAAACCGATATGTCCTAGGGTTATTCGCCAATGCGATGTGAAAGTAATGGACATTTAAGTAGCGAATTTATTATTTTGAAAATGTATAAAAAAAAAGGGAAAATTGCTCGTTGTTTGTTTTATGATAAAGAGTATAAAAAAATGTCGATGACATGTTAGGATAAGATATCACAGTCAGTCACGGACATACACAGTAAAATACAGTAGAAAAAAAACTTAAAAAAAAGATATCACAGTCGTTAACTTATTAAGTTATTTAGGTAGCAAACTCTGTATTAGGCTAGAAGAAATTCATCTATTTAAAAGGAAGATCGCTTTGTCTACACAAATCTAATCCTTCTTGCTTTAATTCTGCCACCTTGAAGACCTTCGACGTCAAATTTGACACAAATTAATTTCGCACCAAGCAGACTTGAACTGCAAAATCTAAAATGTGAATTCAAAAACGTTTGCTCCATTTCCATTAAACATAACACGAACTTATAGGTAATAATAATCATAAATAAAAATGTTATCGCCTGAAATGTCATTATGTCACATAAAAACAATCGGGTACGATCTTTCAACCATTCATAAAAATCAAGTTATCTGCCAAATAACGTTATCGCGCACTTTAATTAGGAGGTAGAGACGTCGAGCCTCAGTCAAAAATCGGCGAGCTGTTCCTACTGATAGATACCTATACTGTGTTTGTGTAATTTCTCAGGCAGTGTTGTAACATGATTTTAGGGTAGGTAAATTTTTAATTCATTCTAATTTATTATTTTTTCCCCTAATCAGTGACGTGTATTCTCTTAGTTGTTTTATTTCATTGCGTGTAAACTCACCCTGTATATACCTTTTGGTGTGCTGTTCATATTCATACAAAAAAAAAGATGATAACTGCATAAAATACTTAACGTGCTATGATGGTCATAAACAAATTACGATTCGTAATGGTTTCATGAGTTTCAATAATTTGAAACGTTCTATACAACTGATACTTTGATGTATTGGGGTGAAGGGGTCGTTATTTACCGAGAATTTACGATTACGCCCACATAAAAACAATCGGGTACGATCTTTCAACCATTCATAAAAATCAAGTTATTTGCCAAATAACGTCATCGCGCACTTTAATTAGGAGGTAGAGACGTCGAGCCTCAGTCAAAAATCGGCGAGCTGTCCCCACTGATTGATATCTATACTGGGTGTGTGTATTTCTCAGAATCTCAGGCAGTGTTTTACTTATAACATGATTTTAGGGTAGGTAAATTTTTAATTCCTTCTAATTTATTAACTTTTCCCCTAATCAGTGACGTGTATTCTCTTAGTTATTTTATTTCGTTGCGTGTAAACTCACCCTGTATATACCTTTTGGTGTACTGTTCACATTCATACTAATAAAATATGATAACTGCATAAAATACTTAACGTGCTATGATGGTCATAAACAAATTACGATTCGTAATGGTTTCATGAGTTTCAATAATTTGAAACGTTCTATACAACTGATACCTTGATGTATTGGGGTGAGGGGGTCGTTATTTACCGAGAATTTACGATTACGCCCACATAAAAACAATCGGGTACGATCTTTCAACCATTCATAAAAATCAAGTTATCTGCCAAATAACGTTATCCCGCACTTTAATTAGGAGGTAGAGACGTCGAGCCTCAGTCAAAAATCGGCGAACTGTCCCCACTGATTGATATCTATACTGGGTGTGTGTATTTCTCAGAATCTCATGCAGTGTTTTACTTTTACGTTTTTAAATCACACCTACTGTTCAAACCAAATATGTTCGAACAATTTCCAAATTGTTCAAACACTTGCTCGATCGCTAGGATATAAAAACGCTAATAGGTCATTTATGTGTATGTACATAACCTTAAATTTTAGTTTTTTGTTGCTTACGTAGTTTTGTATCTACATAAATAGGTAACGAATTTAAATGTTCATTTCTATGACATATAAACTTTCTTATAATGTTCTGACGATGAAGGCGAAGTATCCATCGTGTTGTGTGATCGACGTACTTCAGAATTTTTAGGTTATGTTTATTCAATTCCCGCCACTGTACTTCGTCCACTTCCTGCCGAGTAGGTGCAAGAGAATACAACTCGAACACTTATGATCGAACAACTCGGGAAATTTTAAAACGCTATCTAGGTTGTTCGATTTGTATTTAAAAACGCCTTTTTACATGTTCGAGTACACGAACACTTGTTCGTACACTTTAAAAACGCACCCAAAGTATATATCATAAGCCCGTTCGTGTTCTAATCAAACATTCCTGCAGGCGCATTTACTTGAACTTTGATTTTAAAAAATGTATATAAATAAATAAACGTCATTATCTAAGCCACACTTTACGTCTTGTTAACAAAGTAATGTCATAAGACCAACTAGATGCGAAGTTTTCAAAAATGACTCGGTAGTTATTTGATTGAAACGTTTGTTTCTTTCGTTAAACTCGTTTGATTTTGGAGTGCCCCAAATCCGCTAATCACTCGATAAATGCGTGGCGTTTTTCCGGCACGTGGATTAACTTGTTTTCGCCGATCATTACTCGTTCCATACATCGAATCGGTTCTGATTGAAACTTTATCAGCGGAACTGAGGAATATTTTCACTCTCGGAAAATAAAACGTTTCTATAAATATCGCGCGGCACGTGTTTTTCTTGTGCCGCTTTTTTTTTCGCGAACTGCGCGTTTTGTTATTTATTTCTTGCATGCGATACATCGGGAAGCGGGCGGGCGTGCGGGCGGCTAAAAATACGTGGCGCAATCTTGTTAAGGGCCGTTTGCAGCAAACGTCCGGAACAGCATCTGATGTTCCGCAGAGTGTAAATAACTTGTTTGCAAACATTTATCAACAGCCGGGAGATTTCGCGAAGATTTCGGGACTTTGTTGCGCACAGAGTTCAAAGTTCTTACAATCGAGATTGTTGTAATTTTGAATGGTTTAAATCATCATTGTTGGTTTACTATTTACAAGAAAAGTCAATTTTCAGTTTACAAACGACAAGAAAACTTACAGATTAACTAGGGGCAATAAGCTTTTTGTACACACCTCGTATGTAATTTTTCGTACCTATCTGATCATGTCAAACTCGAGTTAATTTGTATCGTCTTTATGTGTGTATTCAGGATCTATCTGGTACAGTGCATAGTCAGTGTTGGGCAAGTACTCGAATCTTTTACTCGAATTTTGCACTTAAGTACAAAAGTACTCTTTTTTGAGTACCTGTAAGTACTTTTCGTTTGGAGGACTTAATACTCGTACTTGTTGAAAACATTAGAGTATACTCGTAAAAAATACTCGTCAAGTTGTGACTTTTTTACGAGTACGGAATTCCCGAATTTTCTTCCATATTTATTCTCCCTCCACTATTTCAAGTCCGCTGATCGTTGAAAGCGGACTCCGATTGGCGAGTAAACATATACCTATACGAATTAAAAAGATATATAAGAACGGCGTTGCATCGCACGTCGGAAAGTCTTCATTTGTTTGATTAAAGATGTTGTCTGATTGCATAAAAGCAAAAAAAAAAAATAAATAGTTTTGTTTTATGTATCGTTAGGAATGAAAATATTTTTGACAGCTGTAGTTCTTGAAAATATTTTTATTTGTTTTGTTTGATTGAATTAAAGCTGTTGTCTGATTACAGAAAAGATTTTTTTTATACTGATTTGTATAATTAAAATATTGGTATTAAGAAAAAATAAAATGCAAATTTTTAATTAACATAGTGTAACGTTTTTAAAGGTTCTATTATTTTTATTTTAATCAAAACACGAAATAGTTAATAATCTAATTTATTAACAAGTAACACTAATTAACACTAACTTAAACAATAATTTATTTATAGACTAATACGTAATTTATGTTAACAGCCGAGCGAAAGTTTATAACGCGACTTCGATTCTGAACTGTCCAATGCAGAATTAATTTCGAACTGTACCACGTTCGGCTGCGTGCATTTTTATATGCTGGGGTTGTTTCTCGCGAACATTCTCGCTCGCGACGGAAAGTCTCAGATCATCGCTGACGTGATGTCGAAGAGTCCGAAGCTTCTCGTCTAAGACGCGTCGGTGTTGACGCATCAGACGGGCTGGGACCGCAATCATCACAATAGTATAATTTTAATAATAAATACGAGTACTCGTACTCGATTACTCGAATTTCTGATGTTTTTTCGAGTATTACTTGTACTTATACTTTTTATCGTTACAATACTTACGAGTACCGTACTCTTAAGTAAAATTTATTGATACTCGTACTCGTACTTTTTTTTAGTACTCGTCGCAGGACTGAGCATAGTCCAATTTTTTTCTCTGAGAAACTTCCGTGTAACATGAAAAGTTCACTTGAAATCCAAACAGGAACCGATTCATTCATTAATGTGAAATGTCGCGCGAACTTCATGGGTTTTCGTTCGCCAGATGTGCGCACGTCATTGCATTCGGTATAATTTCACATCGTCTCACAATTTGGGGAAAACCAATCGTTGTTTTTCAGTTCTCTCGCAAAAACATAATTGATTATATAAGAACAAACGTCAAAAATAAAAAACGAAGTTAGTTCTTCGCACACCTTCTTTCCGGAGCAAGTAACTTATACCTAACTCATTTTGGTGCCGTTTATTAAGTCGCTTGTTTTTACAAGACGATGAAAAAATTTATCCCTAACGGCGAAGCTGTTTGACTCAATATAGGAAGTAAGTGTTTAAAACAAAATTTATTTACACCATTAACTTTCGAACTTAAAGAACTTTTTAATACCAACTATCAGTGAGTGTGATAGAACCAAGCGAAAAACCAACAGATCGAGTCTTCTAGGAAGAACTAGCCAAGCTATTCGTGACTTGGAAATAGGATTACGGAGACTTCTAGAAACGACTTCGTTTCGCATCTAGTGGTCCCAATAAATAACTCGGTCGAAAAATAAATTCATCAAAACCTACTTTAGTTTTGATCGATCCAAATCGCAAAGCGCATCATCGTGCAGTTTTGAAGAAATGACATAATGCTTCGAAAATGCTTCTAACGGGGCGCATCAAGTGATATTAAAGTATGGAACGAGACAAAGCACCTCACTCTTACATAATAAAACCAAATAGACGGAAATTCAAAGGAAATCGAATCGATTCATTCAAGAGCAGAACAGAGTAATTGGAAGAAAATTAAATTTCTACGTGAAAGAGGAAGTCCATTTCATTCCAAACTCTTAAACAGGACACCTAAGTAAAGCAGAATACTTCAATGAAATGGATGAAAAACCAACTGGTTGAAGAACCACAGAGTTTCTAAGACTTTTTGGATATTGTCTACTCTGAACAATAAAACCTGGAAAAGCCCCTGGTTGTGACAACATAACGGCTGCTATGGTAAAAGCAGGAGAGAATCAGCTGTTGAAAGCTGTGTATTTAATCATAAACAAGATCCGCAACTCAAGCACAGCACCAAAAGACACTAAGGAATGCAAAAATTACAGAGGGATTACACTACTCAGCTTAATAGGGAAAAAGACTACGACAAACATTAGAAGGAACACTGGAAGACACACAGTTTGGATTCAAACCGAAACGGGGGCGATTTTCATCATAAGGCAGTTAATCGGGAAAGTAATGGAAAGAGGAGAAGAGCTTCACCTCTGTTTCATAGACATAGAGAAAGCATACGGAAAAGAGGAGTCGACGAAAGAACAATTAGTGACATAAAGTGTTTGTACAAAACAACGAGGAGCGCGGTTAGTATGCACCATGAGGAATCCAAACACTTTGTGACGACGCAAGGGGTGAGACAGGGATGCATCCTAAACCCTATACTGTTCACAGCAGTTCTTGACGAAGCAGTTAAGGAAGCGAAGAAGCAGGTGAAAGAGTACAACATAGGATATTGGAATACGGAAATGATACGAATAGCGGAGTTGGCTATGTACTTTGTACTAAGGGCAAAAGACTATGAAGTGATAACAATGATGTGGCAAGTATTTCTTCGTATGCCAATACCTCTAGAAAAAAATGAACGAATGAAAAGAGGTAACCAACAACAACAGTACATAAATGTAGTTTTCCTGGTCCGCATGATTACAACGCCGCTGTATTTATTTAAAACGGTCGTAGTATAGTATAAGTCTGCGTGGGCTTACCGTCGAAAATAAACTCTGACTCGCTGCCAGTGACGATCGTATGTATGTATTTAGGCCCGCACCGATTGTAATTTAATTGTACGGAACGCCCGGTGCATAAGACGACGCAACAGTCCAAGATTCACTTTGGCACAATTCCTCAAGTCCACTCAATTTTTACTTATTTTTAACTCGTTTAATCACACGTGTCTGTAACTTAACAATCCCAAAACTTGTTTGTTTTGTTCGCAAGAGATCAAAACAGTAATTATGAGAAGACCTCGGTGGAAAATAAAAGAGTTCCTAGATGGCGAAAGTAATTTCCTCCATGGCCTGAGCTTATGTTCTTTTGAGTAGAACGTTTGGGCACGTACGAAAAATGTAAATGCAATTTGGTGTGAGCAACACCAGCTACGAAAGCAGAAGCAGAAGAGGAAGACTTGATTGGAAAGTATGGAAATTACTACTGATTACAAACTGGAAAATGTTTTTAAAAAAAACTTCTAGGGGAGCTGGTATTCAAACAGCAAAGTAATTAATGAAAAAAGAGAGAAATAACTGAGAGATGAGGGAGGAAGTTGAGGAACCTTCTTGGTGAGCGTATATTAGAACACTGCAATGTCGGAGATTTGGTGCAAGAGATGAGGGTGGGGCTTAATATTGATTAGAAACTGAAAATGGAAATGGGGAGCGAAATTCAGATAAGAGATGAGGGAGGAAGATCTGTGGAGCTCTGCGCTGTTGACGAACTTTGGTGAGCTTGTATTCAAACAGCAGTATTGAAAATTGGGGGAGACACTTCAGTAAGGGATGAGGAAAGAAGGTCTATGGAGCTCAGTATTGATTGGAAATCGCAAAACACTGACGAACCTCTTCAGCGAGCTTGTATTCAAAATAAGAATATTGGAAATGGAGAGGGAGGATCCAGTAAGAGATGAGGGAAGCAGATCGGCGGATTGGAAACCGGAAAATGTTGAAAAACCTACTTGGCGAGCTTGTATTTAAAAATACGGTCAGAAATGGAAAGAGAGAATCAACTGAGAGTCGAAGAAGAAGGAGTATCGATATTGATGAGGATGTATTCAAAAGTAAGACTATAAAAGGAGATATGAGGGAGGAAGTCCAATTGAGATTATTGATTAGGAACTGGAAAACATTGAAAAATCTTCTTGGTGAGCTGGCAAGGTCTCCCCTCCCCCAACATATTTCGTTTTGGATTTCGATTTTCCCAAGATTTTTAAAATTATATCATCGACCAAAATAAGTGAAACTTGTAAATGACTTTCGTTTCTATTTTTCTTGCTTGCTTCTTGTACATGTGCACATAAATCCGTCCCTGTGCGTTGACATACGCGGGCGAGAGTGTATTAGCACCAGGAATTTTTCAAATTTCTCGCTTCCTATTTATACATCAACACAATCGTTCCGATCTTGTTGGCAAGCGCATTATCTAGCTGCGCACCGGCTCTAATTATATAACGACGTAATCACCCGAAAGAAATTTCGAATGACCGGCCGGGGTGTTGAACTCTGCCCATGATGTACTTTCGAGGCTCGGCGTGTCAGCGAGATACGTCCTCGAGGTTATCTTGCAGCAGCACTTTTTTCGCCGCCTTGGAATCATCTGCAGTTGACTCGCGCAAAAATTGTGCGCTCTGATAAATTCGCCGGACGACCCCGGAGATAAAAATACTATCTGCGCTTGAAGTTCGTCGAAAAACCGACACGGTCAAAGAAATCTGACCATGGTGGTTCAATAACAACTGAATTCTATGCAAAGATAAGTTTGGACTGGAAAATCTCAGCAGTTGAAAGCTGCCTTAATCTAAATACTACTTAGGCTTAAAGGTCAAATACATTCGCTGTTGTTTAAATGGGAGAAATCGTGTACCTACCTCATCGAACATATTGAGGAAAGTAAAACCCAGCGATTTAATTCATTAGGAACAAGACGAGGTGTTCCTGAATGAAGGGCGGAGAGGGCAAACCAGATCGAATCCAAGGGATTCAAATATTGGCAGAAATTTGGAAAGAAATTGCTTCTTCTTTGCTTTCTCAAGGAGTTTTCAAGTAACTATAACTATAAGACCAGAAATGTAAAACTGGAGAGATGTTCTTTTGCTTTGAAAGCTCATATCCAATAAGCATGTGAATTAATGATTAATCTACGGAGTGATCCTTAAAGTAAAGAAAAAAATAAGTAAGAAGCTCTCCAGAGGCTACGTCATCCTTCTGAAAAGAAATTGGACTTACTGCATGCAGAAGACCTAGGGGTAATAATGGAAGGACGTTGTGAAGGAAATTCAAAATATTCAAGACCAACAATTCCAATTATTTTGGAAAGTTATAAAATGAAAGTAGCGTTTTCCATCGTGAAATGTTCTGTGTCTTCGGAAAATTTGGTGACCCTTTGGATCGTGGTTAACATGGTTAGCAATAATTGTCGTTAACCAATTAACGACATCTGGTATATACAACAGAAAACGTCGGCGATGAGAAAAGAAGAAGAAAATGCAGAAGTAACTCTAAATAAAATGCTAAGTAGATAAGGAGGATCTCACCAAAAAGATTCTTCAATGTTTTCCGGTTTCTAACTTTACTGATTTTCTCTTTCCATTTATTAGCTTGCTTTTTGAAAATAAGCTCAAGATTCAGTTTTTATTTTAACTTTCTTTTTTTATACCATCTCACTAAGAAGATGTTTCTAACATCATCCGATCCTAAACAGTACTAAGGTCCATAAATCTTCCTTTTTTTATTTTCTCTTCCCAATTTAATCTTTTTC
The DNA here is from genome assembly GCA_958336345.1 of Dorcus parallelipipedus. Classification (NCBI taxonomy): domain Eukaryota; kingdom Metazoa; phylum Arthropoda; class Insecta; order Coleoptera; family Lucanidae; genus Dorcus; species Dorcus parallelipipedus. The sequence goes on from OY284475.1 coordinate 18,546,573, forward strand.
ATCTCCTTCAATGCAATGTGATACTCACTCCAGGTTTTGTTTATGTTGCTTGCACACACCCAAACATTTTGTTCAAATTTGTTCTTAAATTATGGAGGGAATGACTTCCGCCTTCCAGGAACTATTTATTTTCCACCACTGTCTTCTCATAATTATTATTTCGAAACCTTGTGAACAAAACAAATTGGTTTTGGATAAAAATTGTAAACAGAAGGAAAACAGGTAGGAATAGTAACAACAAGTGAAGACGAGAGCAAATTAGTAAATGCGAAACTGACAAAAGGGGAAGAGCCTAATCGAATATTGACGTGTGATAAGAATAAGTGAAGAGATTGTGATCTTCTGTGAGCCAAGGCTGATGAAGGTAAGGAGGAGAAAGGCAATTGAATTTGAAGCTAATTGCAAATATCCAAGGATAAGCAAATGATGGATAAAACAAAGCAGTAAATACAAGTTGGTGCACTTTCTTATGGAGAATTAACATTATGAAACAAATGTTTATGTATGGTTGCCTATCGTTGCTCTGATAGGCACTCGTTGCGGAGGCAACACTTGAGGGTGAGATGGATAGATGAATGAGGCAAGCAGGAAAATAGAAAAAGTACATGCAAGCAGTTGGTAGAAAACCAAAGAGCTTATGGTGATAGTAAATTTGAAAAAAACAAGTGGCAAATACGACGGAAGCAGTAAAGTATATCCAAGGAAAAGACGTCAGTAAAAGGAAAAGTAAAGCAAAGTATCGAAAGTGAAAAGTAAAAAAGGGAAAGTCGTACATAAGAGAAAGAGTAAAGGGAAAGAGTCGAATGTGATGGATTTTATAGGGGAGCTTAACAGCCTCAGTTTTCTTTTGTTATTCTTTGATTTAATTCCGTCTCTTCTTGGAATTTATTACCTCTGACTTTTCTACCATTTTCAATTTGTATCTTCATTTGATTTTATTCTTCCTTTACTATTGCATTGTTTGTTTTAATTTGTTTCTGCTGCACTTTCCAGCCTTCTAAATGAATTCTTTTGTGTTTTTTTTTGGACGTTTAAATCATCTGCATTTTATTATATATCTACGTATTGTCAATGAGTAGTAATATTAATCCGAGAATTCTCTCGGATCTTATATGTATTCATAAGATTAATTGAAGACTACAGAAAGTTATCCGGCAACGACTTTATTGCGTAATTCATTAATCACTTAGTGTTTCTTTTTTGGTTTAATAAAATGTTAGTAGGATTAAATTGGAAAGAGGAACATAAAAAGTAGTAGAATCAAGAATAAAATTTTTTAAATAAGTGTAATAGGAAGATTGGAAGGGAAAATGAGGAGGAAACTGAGGAGTTAATAATAAGTGAAGGAAATGGACCTCCTACTTCTTTATCCATATTTTCATTTGATTAGATTCTTCTTTTATTACTGCGTTTTGCTTTTGCTTCTAAATGAATACATTCTATTTTTGTTTTGATAAGTTCTATCACTAATATTAATGGTTGAAAAAGTTGCTAGGAAAAAGTATGTACTTATTGAACATTCCCTTTGTCATGTCTTAAAAAAAATAGTTAATAGATTTTGCTTGAAAAGGAAGTAAGTTAGTAGAAAGGAGATATTTTCCACCTTTATCTTTTTTTTGATTTGATCCTTCTTTTATTATTGCGTTTTGTGTTTGCTCCTTTTATTTTTTATTGCACTTTCTTGCAGCATAGTCTTCTGACCAAAGTTGGAAGTAGATGGTCACCTTTTGATAAAAATTTGTCCACGTTCCTCTAAGCCACATTGAATCCGGTGGGCTCTAAATGCAACGCTATTTTCATCTGGATGTGTACAACAACAAAACCTAACGAGCTGGAATTCTTGGCAAACAAGTAATTGGCTTCTAAAATACAAGTTGTTTACATTTGGATTAAATCATCGTCTTTACTTTTGTGGCAAAATCCCGAATGATTTATCCCTCTCATCTACGTCCTGACATCGTACGTAGTATGTACTCGGTGGTTTCATTTAAAAGTGCAACAACGCAAACGAACAAAAAAAGCTTTTTCGATTGAGACGGCTTCGAGAGAGAATAAATCACCATCCTTCCACCTGTGGATTTCTCGACGCGCGCAGAGAAGCTTGTTTTCTATGTTTATAGCTGTGACATTTAGGCTGACCTTTACATTCACACCGACTCCAAATTTATAACGGAAGTACTATGAACTGGCTTGCGATGTTAATTCACCAAATAAAAGAATTCTGATTTAATCATCGTCAAATCTTATTGAGTCTGAAGAAATAAAAATCCCCAAACCAAAGTAAAAATAATCTTTTATGTCTATTCCAAGCACCAAAATTACATGTACGTTTAATAGTGTTTTGAAAACGTCTCGTACGTTTTGCAAACATACATTGGAGATGTTTTCCTGACGTCGTGGTATTATGGGGGTGATCTTTAAAACGAGGCAATTTTTTTCAGGTGTCTTCTTGAAGTAAACGTTGGACGTGTTCTTCGGGTTGTTAGTTTACTAAGTACCACCCCTCCTCATATTTGGCCTTAATATACTAATCCATGGAGACTAAAATTTCTTTGGATTGAGGGGCCCTCAGTAACTAATCCAATATCAAAATATTTCTGCAAATGCAAACCGAAGTTTTCTTTTCCCCTTTAGGGATAATTTTGGCTGTGCTCGTGGTCGTTAATTTGTTGAGTTTCACTACTTCGTCCGCCCACTCTTCCACCCACTTGCCCATTTTATTATGTTTTGTTCCGAGTTTTGCCCAAAATGCGCAATGCATAAACCAAACTTTTCGCCCACACGAAACCACAATCCGAAACAAAAAAATTACTTCCCAGCCTATTTTTATTCGTCCAATGAAGTGAGCCTGTATCTTCTTGAATTGGAGAAAATAACTTGAACAGGTTCTAATAGAAAACAAGTGATTCACGGCATGGGTGACGCAGGAAGGCGTAATTTTTTTTTACATCGTATCCACCGTTTACTCGTTGGGCGTCATTCATAGCCTGGATCCGAACGATAAATTTTTATTAGTAAACTTCGCCCGGTAAACACACTCGCGAACGATGAGATTTAATTGTAGTAAACATCCGCGTCAAGGTCGCGTAATAGTAATTCCTCGTTCACTTGGCTTCCTGGTGGAAAGTGGAAACACAGGTGTCCGCAAAAGTTCCAATCAATAGAAGATCTGATTGTATATGCTAGGAGTTTTCCAAATCAGGTCCAAATCACTTAATACTTGGTCTCCTTAGTATACCTATACAGGTATCCATGAAACTCCTAAGGAAATTTCTTTGAGGACCTGCATAACTTGAGGTAGTTTTGACAGACCACTACTTAGAGTGCTTAGAACATAAACATCTTACAATACTCCTTTAATTTTACCCCCCAACGTTAACAACTTACTAAATTTTGCCGTTTTCTTCAAACCGTTCTTGTTTCGGAGTTTCAATGGTGTCAAATGATTGATTCCTTTTCTGTTCTCCTTGTTCACTTCTGTGTATATTAAAAAGTTAATATCTTTAATTTGTTTCTTTTTTGGTTCGTCAAGAGGTTAGACGTCCTGCCCCCTTAATTTATGTAATTCTCGAAATTCTTAACGAACGGAATCCGGTCTCAATTACACGAAATCCCTGCCAATTAAAATGAAAATTGCAAGTTCTTCCGCTCGCAGGAGTCGTGAAATTCACGGGCTCCGATTTAATGGGTGCAGGCGTCGTCGTAGTCAGGATCAGATCAAGTCGCCTTCGGCAGTTCAAGGACGCTCGCGCGGCGTGGCGCGTTCGTTTATCTCCGCTGACATCTCCAGGACTTGACGTCCTCATAAATTGAGTTCGGATTTAGCTGGAAGTGTTATGCAATAGTCAAGGGACTCACACGATACTGTATATAAAAAGGGTATCTAGTTTCACATTTCTAAATTATGATGTCAAGGTGAAAAATGAAGCAAAGACAAAGGAATAATATAATTCCTGCGCCTTCTCTTAATCATCGCTGTTATTAATCGCTTATCATCATTATCGTCAAGGTTTGTAAGCTAGAATATTAAAAAGTAAACAAAAAAAAGGAGAAATCCAAGGATATATAAAAGGGGACCAAGGTTTAAAAGGTGATGGCGTCAAGTTAGAAGAACGAATAGAGGCAAGAAGAGGAGAAAAAGAGAAGAGTAGGCTGGTTGTAAAAAGAGTATAACGACTAGTAAAAGGGAAAATGAGAAGATTGTTGAACTAATAAGAAATCACGTTTATCATCTTTTCCCCGACAAGTTTTGGCAGTTTGGGGCTTTGATTGATTGTTGAAAATTGATGTTTGGAATAAATACAAATGAAGATAACATGGGATTTGAAAGGAATACAAAAAGTATAGTAAACGCAAGAAGAAGAAGGCTCGTTCGTCTTTTTCTGTTCGTTATGCTTAGGACTTGGGGAAGCCCTAAAAAAAGCGTAATGAAAGTTCAGAGGGAAAATGAAAAAGGTAGTTCACGCAATGAGGAAACAAAACCGTTCCCGATAAGCTTTGATAACTTGGGGCAAGACGATATTAAAAAAATTGAAACAAATAAGTTGAAAGTATGATGGGGTCGCTTTCAAAGAATATGGAGTCGGAAAATAATATCCAGCGATTATGTATTGAAAGCAAGGAGTAGAGAAAAGGCCCCGGAGAAGAGGGGAAGAAACAGGAATACAAAAGCAAAAAAGAAAAAAGAAGGGTGGGGAGATCCAAGGAAAGTGGATGTAGAATATAATGAAAGTTGAGAGGGAAAATAAGAAAACAGTTGAAAAAATGAGCAAGCTAGCGGAGGGAAAGAAAAGAATGAAGGAGTTGGATCCTCCTTGTACAAGTTGGGACCCTAGCAGACAAGAGGACATTAGAAATAGAATTGGGAATGATACCTTCAAATAGTTGCGCGTACTCTTCAATCAAATTGGAATATTGGGGTCATGTTATCGGGTCGGATCATGACGTAAGCAAAAAGAAGAAAAGTGAAGTCAAGGAGATATAGTTGTGAACTCAGTGAAGTTCGAGTCAGAAAGGGAGAAAACAGTTAAACCAGCAGAGAATTAAAAAAAAAAGATTTCGTTAACAGATACGAGGACTTAGAAATAGATTGAGAATGTTGGACTTACCCTTCAGCTGAAATGGATTGGTGGCATCATATTCGAAGGAATCAGAAAGAATGCAATTATAGTGGAAGCAAAAAGAAGAGAAGGGCGGGGGTCAAGAAAATTGGATGCGAATACAACGAAGATCGAAATTAAAAAGAGGAAGACAATTGGATCTTCTTATTTAAACAATGCCCAAATACACCAAGAAACTTAAGAAATGGAATGAGGATAGTATCTTCAAATAGTTGGGGTTTTCCTTGGCCGTGGTTTGAAAAGGTTTCCTTCACGTATATTTAAATATGAATGTTTAGGTGATCAATCGTAACAAAAATGAGGAAGAAGCGTTGACGTAAAATTACTTGGACACGCAGAGAGTAGAACATAAAAATACGCACGCTCACCCGATTTCATAACACGGTCATATTTATTTTCGATCGAATGCGAAACAGAACCGCGTTAGCCGAGGTTAGGCCAAAATATACAAATGCAAATAAATACGTGAAATGACTGGAGGACGAAGCCTGGCGGAACGCAAATATTGGTTTTAGAAAAGGACGGACGCCACAGCGATCGGATTTCGAAATGAGATTTAGGCTATTTGCGGTGATGGCGACCTTTGTAGCCGCTACCGGTTTATAATAAGTGTGCCCTTGGTGTGCGCGTTTGCAACGGAAATAAAGTGCATTTGACGGTCGTAAATAAGCGCGGCTCCGTGGATGTAAATTTGCTCAATTGGGCGAGCAGGACACTCTCTGCTGTAGCAATCAAAACATTCCACCATTGAAATTCCTTTAGACTTTTCAATTCAGAAAATAACTGAAAAGGTATTTAGAAGAGCAAATTGAGTTGGAGTTCCATTTGACAAAAACGGAAGCGCATTGATCAAATTAATGACAATGGTGCAAATGGAATGGATAGAATGATTAAAGATCAATTATCTAAAATACCCAGAGATGGGGAAGAGACCCGTGAGAAGAGGAAGACGTCCATTTAACTCTGAAAGTAAAAATGGGTCGTCATCAGCGAAGTAACCAACGAAAGAAAATAAAACCCATCGTTGAGAAACGACGAAGCTTTCCCAGGTGGTAGACTTTCGATCGGACTGGATAAATAGGTTGGTGACAATTCCTCACAAAATTGAAGAATACTTAAGAATGAAGCGGAAATATGGTGACCACCGGCATATTTAATAAAGACGGGAGTAGAATAGATAGGATGATTGAAGATCCATTTACCAAAAGTAGGGAAATAGATACGTAAAACGTTAAGCTTTTCTGTGTAGGTGCAATCTGCGGCTTCATTGGCGGAATTAGGCTACAATTCTTCACACCAAACACTTTGGAATGAACCCAATAAATAGCAGCAAAGATGGAAGGTGAATGGTCAGGATAAATGAAGGCCGATTACCTAAAATAGTCAAATATGGGAAAGAAAAAAGTAGGACGCTTTTCTAGGCATTGAAAACATCGTCAATCCAACTAACATTCAAGAAATCAGGGAAAATTGGATTGGAAGCTTATGTGGAAGGTTAAAACTTTTTAAAGTTGCCGTAGCTTAGTGCTTAGAAAGCCCGGGCTAAAGGTCCTAAATTCGATCCTTACATAAAAATGAATAAATTGGAAACAACTGCTTTTTCAATACAAGGGCCACCTGAAGATACTAGCAGACAATTCGCTGGTGAAACGTTAAATTGCTATAATTCCAGAAATGGAGGAGTAACCCAATTGGAAATTCCAACACAGTTAGAGTAAAGTTTAGGTAAAACTGATGGTCACTGCTAGTTTCTACCTCAGGGATGGAAGGGCAAGGGTAGAGGGGAAGAAGTTTTGTTGTGGTTTAGCCAAAAAGAGCGGTGCGGCGGGGAAAGCGATTAAGTGAGGTTGCCACACTTTTTGCTAATTTTTTTCAACCCCTAAACCCCCTAAACGACATTCAGTTGCCAAATAAGACACCTTAAGCAGTAAAGTCCAAAGAATCTGACAGTGATGTCGAATGCTGGCTGGGATTTCAAAAAGTTCATGTTTTTGGTCTTTTAAAAAATTGCAGAGGCCTTATGTACCGATCAATTTGAACCAAACCTGGAAGATGCACACATACATGTGAACTCTGCCTCTCTCTTTTGACGTAAGCGAAATCGATTTGAAAACTGCATGTTTTGTTCAAACTGGATTTGATTTCCTTAAACCATCATCAGAAGTGGCATAAAAAGTTTGAAACAATTCGAATTTACAAAAATCAACAAATCTGGCAATGCTCTTCGCGATTGTTATTGTTTGTCTAAATAAAAACAGAGGACTCACTTTAAACAGACTTGGTTAATTTTAGGCATGAATCACACTTAATCGAAGTTCCTCCAGCAATTACTTACATACCAACTGAATAATATCTGACTCACACGTACACACACATAATTATCTAAATTTCGGCAAGAAAGATTGCAGACCGTATACACAAATACAACGAGGAGATAAAGCGTGCAGATCAAAGAGGGGTGTTTCGCCTGGGCGAAAGTTAGCCTGATAAGTGCGTCCATATCTGGCGGGCATTTAAAAATATCGGGTGTAAAGTCCTTACGATGACAGTATTTGTCCCGAAATAATCGCGGTTTAACGCTCGCGCAATTAAGTGCGAAAGAAAAATACGAGATTAATTAAATTTAATTGCCTTTAATCGGGCGAGTTCACAAAAAGGACCGCGAGCGCTCCTCCAGCACGATTCGAATTGAATTTGAATGAGTTTAATTTTTTTTTTGTAACTCGCGCGTTAATTGAATTGAATTGAAGAATTAAACAAAAAAATAAAAATGTAGATTTAAAGGCGTTGCCAGACAGTACGGTAAACTTAAGACGGGATAGTGTTATAATTATTAAGTGGGATTATTATATCTTTCAAGGTTATCAGTCAGAGGCGTACTAAATTGCGCGAGCCCATTTCCATTACCCATTACAAAGTAGTTGGTTTTTACTCGCATGCTAACGACTAATTTTTTGGATGCCGCTGACCGACTCGAAACATTGCATTTTGCAAGCATTTCGCTCACCGATAACCTTGAAAAATGTAATATTTCCGCTCAATAGTTATAATTGAACAGCGGATGGTTTGACCTTCCTACTCCCGGTCTATTCCCGGCGGCCGTCCGCTGCTTAGTTATAATATAATACATAGTGGTAAATGAGACGGCACAAATATCTGCAATGTCTGACCGAACCTTAACAAGGAAAGAAAAATCACTTTGAAATTCTGGGTAGAGTTAAAATACCCACACTGAATTCTGAGAAGAAAAAAATAATGAGAGAGTTAATTGAGACAAACTGTAAGAGCGTATTCATTCTGCTTAGGGTTGGACTACCTTAAGAGGGAATTTTCTCACTCTGTCCTCTTCTACTTGCACATCTTCTTTGTATTCTTTTCTCAATTAGTTTTTCTTAATTTTCAACTTTTAATCCAAAGAATTTCACAATTCTTCATCATTTAATTTTCAATTGAAAGCAAAATCAATGCTGGTTTGAGTTTAGTAGATTTTTCTGCTGTCAGAATAAGAAGTTAATAGTGACATAATTCTTCTTGTATTATTTTAGATTAAACTGCCTTAAATTAGAGTTTCTTTCAGTACCGCGAAAAGCAGAAGTTCCAGTGATGGCCTTGATGGTACACCAATCCTTATATTAGGTACCCAGAAAAGTCAACAAAGATTTTGTCATCTGATCAATTCTGACTGCAAGCGCCATAGCTGAGTCACCAATGTTCAGTTATTACATTTTAAAAAGTAAACGCCAAGTTGCGCAGTGTTTTATAACCTCCAAGACAGATTAATCGTACATGTTTATTGTACGAGTTCAAACTTCATCAGAGACTTTGTCCAAAAATGTATATCGCATTCGGAGAAGATGCAATAAAGGAATGAACTGCTCAAAATCGGTTCTAAGAATGAGGGAGCTTTGGGGATGTACTCCGATCTGGAAAACCAACTTCCTTAAGTGAGACTGAGGAGGATTTGAGGAGTGCAATCGAGATTAATTCGAAATTGACTTGCAGAGAAATTGGTAATGCTGTTACGAATTCGTAGTTCGCAGAAAATTGTATTTTAATTTAAGAACACAAGAATAACGAACTGCAACATTTCTATAACTTCAACGTTCTACTATTCGCTGTATTCACACTTATCGCCTTCAGAATAATAACCAGGTTTACGATTTCGGCCCACGTCGCATTTAAACATACTTATTGAAAATTTTCTATGGGCCACGCGATCGCAGTAAATAATTAAATAAAGTTTAACATAAATCAAAAAAGTATGTAAGACAATATTTACTACCTGCTGTGTTGTGCGAAGCCGGGGAATTTACAATCCAATATGTTCGAAGTGGACCGAAATCGTAAGCCTGATAATAACTAACTCATTCAGCTCGGCACTCAGCTTGCCAGGTTAGGGCCTTTACAGTAGAGATCCTTTCTTTCTCGAATTTTCTAGCAAACGTATGGAACCATCTAACATTTGACTCACTGAAAGTTCGAGATGTCAAATGTTAATGAAGAAACCATTACAAATTTGACGCCTGACAACAGACTGCAACGGCTCAAAATATGCTTTTCTCATCTTCCACGGTCGAAAGCCAACCTTTATTCGACCGAATTTTAACGTGCGATGAAGAATTATCATGTCTTCGAATCACAAAAGATTTAATCACCAAATGACTCTTTGCCACAAACACCAAAGATTCAATTGAACCCAAGACCTGATGGACTTCCGCTGGAATTATTCATTTCGAGTTCTCAGAAGTGGGAAAAACTGATACTGCTGACATCTGTTGTGATCAGTTAGAAAGAAAAAGTTCACGAAAAAAACAGGAAGAAAGTTTTGTTTATTTGTGGATTCCTTTAAACGAACACTTCGAAAGCTTCATCATAAAATGAACATTGACGAAGCACTTTTACTATTCCTTGCAACTTACCGAACAACACCAGCAGAAGTTATTTCTTATCGAACTCCAGCTGAATTATTTTTACAACGGAAAGTACGCACTATGTATGATTTAATGAAACCAAATGAAACTGAAGATTTCAATAAACGAAGTATGGAAAGAGAAAATCAATTTAATCATCACGGAACGAAAAATCGAGAATTCAAACCTCAAAATGCTATTTGTGGAAGAGATTATTCAAACCAGTAGAATAGTCCACAGTAATTCGAAATGATCCATTTGCTTTCTTTACCACGTGAATTGGTGCTGCCCAATTTGAATCATTTACTTTTTTAATAACACCAAGGTTTTCTAAACGATCAAGTTCTTTTTCAACAGCGTCTTGATACGCATAAGAAACTGTACGTTTCGGGCAGAAAATAGGTTGTGCTCTTACTTTCAAATGAGCTTGAAAAAGTTTCCAATGTCCGAGTCCAGGAGAAAATGTTTCAGGATAAGTTTCAATTATTGTATTCAAAAACTTTCCTTCTCATCTGTCTAAGTCTTCGGATAATGTATGCATTTTATTTAACTTCGGTGATCCACTACTGGAGTTTCTTTCTTCATTAACCTTTGTTTCTTGATTTTTTTTACTTGAAAATGTGTTTCCAATGCAGCAATGCTGTCACTTGTTAAATCTGGTAAATTGCAAGAAGTTTATTCTGTACAAGCTAACAAGTATGCAAGACTTGCTTACAGTTAAATGTGAATGGAAGATTAACTTTTCCTTTAAGTCGTAAAAATGTACCATTAGCAACTCGAGCTTTACGTGTGGTCGGCAAAATTTGGATATTATTGTTGATTCGTTTAATACAGTTTTCTGGTAAAAGTGTAATATCTGCACCAAGATCTAGTTGCATTGTAACCAGCGTATCTTCAATTGAAAGTGTGATGTAACGGCGATTTTGCCAAGAAATTTTATTTATGCAAGTTACATGATGTAATTTTGACGAACGAATTTTTGTTTTATTTTCTGTTTTTCGTGGCTGATTCTGTTGCTTTTTCTTGAGAAAGCAAACAGATTCAACAAGTCCCGTTTTAGAACAATAAGCACATACTAAGCTTTCTTGTTTTTGTTTGCATTCAGAGCGATAATGTTTTCCCCCACAGCGAGTGCATTTAATATTTTTCGTAGTGTGAGTTCTGTCTAAATTATGCTCTTGAAATTTTTTTCTAGATTGAAGAGAATTGATTGAGCTGTGATTGACAATTTCATTATTTTTGCCAATGAGTTTGACATCTTCTTGAAGGCACAAATATTTTTGACAATGATTAATTAATTCGCTTAATTTTGACTTTGGATTTTCATCCATATACTTAAGAGATCTCGTTCGAAGTATAGCATGCTCGGTAGCACATAAACTTGATGTAAAAAGTAAACATTTGAAAGATTCTGCATCTAGTTTTTCTATTTGAAAACGTTCTACCGCATCAGATACCAAACCAGCGTGAGTTAATAAATCGGTACCCAATTCAAAGCGCATCTTTAATGGTTGATAACGAGTAGCAAACAGTGAGCGAAGTGGACCAAAAATATTCTTAAGCGTTTCTACAGTTTCAGCAAAAGTCAATTCTTTCGGCTTTTTAGGTAAAATATGACTTTTATATCGATCATATTCAGTTTGACTAATTTTAGAAAGCAATAAGCGAACCTTAGCTGAATCTTCTAAACTTTTAGCGTCTTCTGAGAAAAGATCGACATACCTGTCATACCATTCTTCAAAAATTTGATCTTGATTTTTGTCATAATGAAATTCTGTTATTCTGTTAGATAAGAACTCCATTAATCTTTCTGAAGATATAACTGATTGCTTGTTTGTCGCACATAATGCCATTTGTACTGCTTCAGACATAATGAATTTAAATTCTTCAACAGTAAAATTCATCTTGCCTTTTTCTGTTTCTACCATAATATTCCTCTTGCGTAGTTCGAAAACTTCTCGTCGCCAATTATTGTGTTGATGAAAGGGGCCGAGTTGCTTATTTTAGAAAGATTTATTTTAAATAGTGGACATTGAGAGCCCGCGCAAACTGCAGATTTTCTATCGGCCGATAGTTTATTCTGAATCAAGTTACGAGAAGTGTGATTACGTGGCCTATAATAATTTAATGTACAGCCACGTATCACATTTTTCGTAGCTTGATGCAGAATAAACTATCGGCCGATAGTAAATCTGCAGTGTGCGCGGGCTCTGAATGGGATATTATGTCCCATCCAGATCCAGATCAACAGATTTTCACTTGTGTCAGAGTCTGGATAACTATAGGAGGAACAAACAGTTCAATAATGAAAGTGATCTGAAAGAAGAAGTGACAAAAAACTTTTCCGTGGCAACACAATTTTTTTTTCTAAGCTTCGGAGACATTTATTTATAGTTATTCCTTTTATAACACTGCCTATTTCAAGCTTAACTGTACTCTTGGAGGAATAATAAAGGTCCTAATAAATAACCTGACGGTATACCAATGTTTCCTTTTTCTTTCAAGATCATTTGTGATACAATTTTCATCGGACAAGAACTTGCTTGAATTATGAGTCGTTATTTTTGTTTCTTGTCTAATAAGAGTATCAATCTATTTTTTTTCTGTTGTTGACTTTCTTACTGCTTTCCTCCGGAATTTTACTTTTTTGAAAATACAGTTTGTTCGTTCAGCGTTCGAACTGGAAAGTGCGGGTATAAGAAGCAATCTAAATTGGAATCAAGAACTTCCTAACATGCAGAACCTATAGACTGGAAATCTTGAACAATTATAAGCATTGTTCGCGGAGACGTTCCGGACTAGTTCAGAACCTTCGAACCCCATGCATTTATGAAAGTTGTACACTTGTTAAAATCGATCATTACTTCAGCGGGCATTTGATTTTAACGGTTCCAAACTAGTCCGGAACGTCTCCTATTTAAAACACTTACAATGTTCTCAGTGGAGTCCCGTAAGGCTCAATTCTTGGTCCTCTTCTATTTTTGTTACATAAAAATGATCTGAGCAGCACATGTGCCCTATTTGCTGATGATACCGAGCTAACGGGTTTTCCAAATAACATCAGGACGACCTGGCACAAATTTTCGTCTGGACAGAGAAATGGAGTCCATCTCAATTTTGATAAGTGTGCCATGCTGCACAGAGGGAAGAATAATTCCAAAATCCAATGCTATACGTCAATGGAATTCATGTGAAAGAGGTAGACTTCCAGAAGGACCTTGGAGTTATTATGACTGAGACCTTAAAGTGGCGGAAGTTGTGAAGAAAGCTCATGATAAGAAAAGCATTCCATAGAATTTCTGAAAAGATTTTCCTCGCCATTTATGAAACATACATTGGGCCTTTTTGGAGTATGGTCATAGTACGAGTATTTGGAATCCTTACTTCTCCAAGGATATAGAACTCCTAGAAACGACGCAGTACAGGGCCGTGAACGTCTCATCCATCTGCGTCTTACAGCATTACACGGACGAAGACAAAGAGGAGACTTTTTTGAAGTATATGAAATTCTTTCTGGGTTTTACACCTGTAATTTGGACTAGAAATTATAAAAAAATCACAACACCCAGATGAGAGGTCATGAGTTCAAGCTTAACGCAAGAGAGATGGTCTTCCAATCCTAGAAAATACTTCTTCACTAATCGAGTTGTAATGGAATGGAACAAATTACCTTCCAGCGTGAATGGGACAATTTTGAAAAGAACCTTGCCAACTTATACATCTAGTGATAAGGTTTCATTCCTTTGCAGTTTTTACCTTTTAGTGTATGACTAAGATTAAAGTCAGCTCTTACCAATACTACTGACTATGACTATGAATGAACATAGTAATATCAAATTCACGTAACTTGAGCTCTGTGTCATCAATGACCAAAGTGATAATCGACAAACATTTCAGTATTATTTCTTTGTCAACGGTGAATAATTTTATGTTTAAAACAATAATTATCATGATTTTTGTTTGGTTAAGTACATCCGAAGAGTAAATCATGTTTGTCGTCGAGATTGCAGTGGAGTTCTCTAGTTACTCTTCTGCTGAAAAGGCCTCAATTAGAGCCGAAATAGCTATATGTATACAGGGTGTTTCAAAAGTGATGGTAAAAAATTTAGGAATGAGGAGTATGAATGAAGAGAAACAAAAAAGTTCCAGTAAACATGATTCCGGAAATTAACCGTTTACGAGGTAATGTCATTTTTTGCTGGTTGTGGCATGCTGAATATTTACTTACTAAGTTTAAGAAAAATAGTGAAAATTTTATTTAATTTATCATTGATGAGAAAACAGATATTCATAATTTCGGCTAAACAACGTGCAGTAAAGTATGAGCATGTTAACTGAATTATTTTACAATAGATGTTCAAAATGCTGACCATGCACTTGAATGCATCTATCTAGTCTTTTCCGTAAAGACTCGCAAATGTGTTCTAACAATCCTAGATCATTCTTCATTTGCTGGAAGACATGTATAATCCGATGCTGCAATTCTTCAGGTGTGACAATGTCAGCTGCATTGTAAACTAAACATGTACAAAATTCCAAAGGATTTAAATCCGGTGATCTAGGAGGCCACGGTACAAAAGACAAAGGGGTTGCTATGTACATGAAAATGCTGTGCAGTCGATACGTACAGAATCGTGATTTAATTTTGAAAAGGTTTTGGAAAGATGGCAAATTATGACAACGTGGAGTACGCAGATATGCACTTCATGTAAGGCAAAGCCAGCGGCAATGCATTTGAGGCTGCGCGTTTGTATACAGAAGCTTTTCCTAATAGAAGTCATCCCGACAGTCGAACTTTCAGCAGGATCCATCAACGCTTCAGAGAAAATGGGTCCTTTAGACACCTAATGTAGAAGAAGCAGTGTAGAACGTGTAGATGTAAACCCAGGAATTTCGACTAGGAGGATTGCTATAACATAGGGAATAAGTGAAAGTAGTGTATGGCGAATCTTACATCACTAATTACTGTACCCATACCATCTCCAACGTGTTCAAAGTCTTAAAAACACAGATTTCCTTCCTAGAATGACTTTCTGCGAGCAGATACAACAACAGAGAGCTAGACCCCCAGTTTTTAAACAATGTTTTGTTTACAGACGAAGCTGGGTTTACCCGTGACGGCATTTTTAATTTTTACAACTCTCACGTATGGGCCGATGTCAATCCTAATACAATACATCAGGCGCGACATCAACAAACTTTCTCGTTCAATGTCTGGGTAGGAATACTCGGCGACTGTCTAATTGGACAACATCATATTTTCTACCACAAAGGCTAAACGGAGAACTATACTTGCGCTTTCTGGGGAATGATCTTCCAAATTTGCTCGAAGAGGTGTCCTTGCAGCAACGCCAGCAAATGTGGTTTATGCACGATGGAGCACCAGCACATTTCCTTCTACGTATAAGACAATTTCTAAACGGACGATATGGTGAACGGTGGATAGGTAGAGGAGGACCTGTACTGTGCCTCCTAGATCACGGGATTTAAATCCTTTGGATTTTTGTGTATGGGGTTATGCAAAAAGCCTAGTTTACAATACAGCTGACATTGCCACACCTGAAGAATTGCAGCATCGGATTGTACATGCCTTCCAGCAAATGAAGAATGATCCAGGATTGCTAAAGCGCAAAAAAGACTAGACAGATGCATTCAAGTGCATGGTCAGCATTTTGAACATCTATTGTAAAATTCTTCACTTAACATGCTCATACTTTACTGTACGTTGTTTAGCCAAAATTATGAATTTCTGTTTTCTCATGAATGATAAATTAAATAAAATTTTCACTATTTTTCTTAAACGTAGTAAGTTAATATTCAGCATTCCACAACCAGCAAAAAATTACATTATCTCGTAAACGGTTAATTTCCGGAACCACGTTTACTGGTACTTTTTGCTTCTACTCATTAATACTCTTCATCCCTAAATTTTTTACCATCACTTTTGAAACAGCCTGTATAGGGCCTCGTTGCAATACAGCCCAGCACTTGCAGCCAAAGTTTGCAAGTTTGCGATGACATTGGCCACATTGTGTGTGATAGATTATGAGGCAGCAAAATTTTTTTTATTTTTGTGAATTTTTCACGAACTTTTCGGTTTAGTTTTCCCGATCAGTTTCTTTTCGCATCAACGCATCGTTTGAGTTCTAATGACTTTTGAATAAGAGAAGGGATGGAGTTATGCTTTTTTTGTCTGATTATGCAACGTCACACGCTTTTTATTTATGACGCAGAGCCTCTTTCTCTTATGAAAAATTCTATAATAATAAGTTTAGAAGTAAGGTATTTCGTGCCAAATGATGTCATATCATCGATTTTTAACTAATGTAACCCCGCAACATTTTCGGCCGACTTTTATTACTAAAGTTCACTAACTGTATCCCACTCTCACCATCAATATCGGGCCATTAAGCCAACACAACAAGATCTGCATACTACTACAATCGCAGTAGCCTTGTAATTTTACAAACCCGACATCGCATTCAGGCGCCTGCAAACCAGACCGGAACAACAGATAACAACAGCGGTTTCTGCCGATAATTCAGAATCGACTTATTTCTGTTCTCACCTACATACATACATTCTCTGAGCCCGGCGGTATGCAAATTCTGCGGGTGACATTTTCGCTGCTCTGCAAACTCGTTTGCACACCGGCGCTCATTGAATAATTCATCTCCTCTTGGGCCCCATTAAATTAGAAATTTGTGCGCGCCGCTTTCGAAAATTTTGGGGCGAAATGGTCGGCGAACAAATTCCTTTTCCGACCTCTCCGCGTCCTTCGCTCGCATTACACTGATCACCCATGATATCCTGTTAAGAACAAAACCGTTTTAATTGAAGTCGCTGGAAGTGGAAGGTCAGACGGACCGCCAATTTGTTTTCGTGCGCGTTCTTCTCTCGGAAAACGCCATCGTTTTCGCCCGACGTGTTTTTGCCGTCTCTATTATTGATCAATAAACCCGTCTGCATGTTGTACATTCAAAGTTGCAGATGAGGAATTTTTTTTTGTTTTGTTATGCCGAGGGGGAATTGTAAAAACCCGTTAATTTCCTCCACGGTTTCAATTTTTTTTTTTAATTAATATGAAATATTCTTCTTTTTGTTATTTATTAAATGAACGGATTAAAGCACACGTGTCAAAAGCGAAAACCAGCGTTCAAAAAGCGAGGCGCAAAGTGAAAAATTAATTTTATCAAGCGATCCGTCTTTTTTTTTCTCGTTTCCCCCCCAAGCTCGGATAATCCCCGGATAATCTTGAGGCAAGAAGAACGAGCCCTTCCCAGTTAACGTAATAGCATTTCACCCTTCGGGCTACGCAGGCATTAAGGCAGGTCACGCAAATCGAAAATCGGCTTCCAAATCGAACGCATTCGAAACGAGTCCGAGATAATTCGGAAGAGTGATTTTTTTACGTCGCGTCGTCGCGATCGTAAACACAAAACGCGATAACCTACTTATTACATTCGCATTCTATTTTTGTCGTTTGATATCAGGCCCGGCAAATCAAATTATATCTAGCGAGCCCGCTCGCGATTTTCGCTAATCGACTGGTTTACATTTCGACTGACCGACGGTTCATAATTAATTGGCGTGTGCAGTGAAAGCGTAATCTCATCATCATCATCAGTTCATCACCAACATCATCAGCGTTGGATGAATTGTTGTCGTGAACTGCGTCACCGGTTTGTTTATTAACAACGTACGTAATTGAAACACGTGCGATCCTGGAATTTTTGTGGATTGTTTTTTATGCGCTTGTTTTGATCGTTAGGTAAACAAGCTCACTGTAAATACCATGCGATCAAAAAAAAACTTTGTAATGCTTCACTTGTTAGTACAGTGGCGACGTTTTCCTTTTTTCTCGTGAAACTCCAATCTAATTCAAAATTCAAAAAGAAGAAAACATTAGTAACTAAAGGTTTGTTCCAACAGCAGTTCCTGACTAGGTTTGGAACCGTCATGCGTCAGAATCATTGCCCACCGTAATAATGATCAATTTTAACAGCGTCATTACGTGCACAATTTTGCTGATGGAACAAACTTTAAATATTAGCATTGGACAAGATACTCACGCGTCCGCTCGCTCAATTTGATGCGTACTCTATTGATAGTAGCGGCGATCATTAGTGGGCATTATGCGACAACACATCTTAATGATAATTACTTAATCCGAGTAACTCGCAAAACGTGTGGGCGCCGCAGAGTCAACGTTTATTGCTACTATTTATGTAGCCAGAAGTCCTTAATGATACCATTCATCCAGCTTGCCATGGGTTTTATTTATTCGAGCGCTTGCTTGTTTCTGCGATTTCCGTGCGCGCTTTTTTTCTGCGCTTTTTGACGGTTCCGCAGCAGTCATGGTTGGTATGAGATCGCCGGGCTCGGTGCTCAAGGACTTCGCATTAGCCAAGCGGAAAATAACCGTGAATGTATTTTTCTGCGGTATACAGGGTGCCACAACTTTCTAAGTCCCTAAATTAAGCAGATTCGTTCGTCATTTTAAAACCCACGCAAATTGATTATGATTGGCGCCCCCAAAGGGCTAGCTTGGATACGAGTCGGTTGCCTGGGTGGGTAGCCATTGCGTCACTAAAGCTTAATCTTTAACGCCTCCCTGCTCTTGCGGGTGTAAGGCCAGAGGAGTTTAGTCCTCTCATCTTCCCCTGTTCTGTGTCCTCTGCCTTATTTCTAACCATTTTATGTCTTCCTTGGCTCCACGTTTTGTAAGTCTTCTTCGCTGCTTTCTTTTTCTCGTTCTAGCTTCGTATCTTCTGGTTACCGTTTTATCCCGACCCCATCCTCATTAGATCCATCTCAGTTGTCCTTCTTCTGTTGTGAATTCAATTATTTTTGTCTGTACATCGTGTTTCTTATCTTATCCATCTTCCTGACGTGTCTCATTTTGACACTTTGTATTTTGCTACTTCAGTCTTTCGAAAACGTAAGAATTGGGGTAACTATTTTCTTGCATATTTGTATTTTTTTGTCTGTTTTGGTATATCTTCTTCGTGACTAGGAATGTATTTTGGATCCCATTAAAAAGTCTCTGTCTTATTTCCTCGTCCATTGTTCCATTCTGTTATCCTTGTATTTAAAGCTCTTAACTTGTTCTAATTTTGGTTTCATTATTTGTTTATAATCATTAAATATTTTGGTTTTTGTGTTATTTATTTTCAAATCATTTTTTTCAATCAAATTTCTATCGTCGCTGATAATAAACACTGCCATCTGCGTATGCAAGTTCCGATATTACTAACTCTTGTATATTTCAGTAGGTCCACTCTATATTGCTTCTCTTCAAAGATTCCAACCTTCCAAGTTGAATATCTAACGCCCTAAAAGCTTTCTAATTGCATTTAATATGGAAGAAGTCGTCAATTCCTTGTGTTTGTTTAAAAGAAACGCATATGTGAAACAACGTTACTTTCGATACCATGTCTGGAAGTACTTGCTTTTCTTCTTGACCTTCTTCTACAAGGTCTGCAAGATGGCGTATGTAAGCACTGTAGATGTCGGTGAGATGTCAATGGAGATCTGGCCCCCTACAAACGGAATACGAATGTTGGTAACACCCCCTCATGGGTACGACCCACTTCGGTTCAGACATTTGATCGTAGACCTTTCGGGATGGGCAGGTGTCATCTTGTTAGTCAACGATTTGACGTTTGTGTACCTCAAGAAGGCATGACAGACAACACCAAACCTGTCCGTGCTGTATCTGGGGGAAGTTACGTGCATCATCCCCCCACTTGCCAAAATAACTGTCCTCAAG
This sequence comes from Dorcus parallelipipedus, assembly GCA_958336345.1. NCBI lineage: Eukaryota > Metazoa > Arthropoda > Insecta > Coleoptera > Lucanidae > Dorcus > Dorcus parallelipipedus. The sequence continues at coordinate 18,566,375 of OY284475.1, forward strand.
ACAGATCATATGTGCACATTTTACAAGATGGATTGATGAACATAATTACATCAATTGCTGCATTCGAAAATTATACGTCGGATGTATCTGGAGCGTATGATCCATAGATTAATAAGGTATGATCTCATTTTTCTCATCACGATTTTTAACCTATTTTGCATCTTGCTCATCCGCTTAAAAAATCTTGTGTATATACTATTTCCATGACAACAGGCGATCTTTCACATCCCACATTTAAGTAGGGTGTGAAAAGATCGCCTGTTGTCATGGAAATAATATAAACACAAGATTTTTTTAAATGGATGAGCGAGATACAAAATAGATTAAAAATCGTGAGTGAGAAAGATGAGATTATACGCTCCAGACACATCCGATGTATAATTTTCGAACGCAGCAAATGATAATTGGAATTGCAACACCTGGAAGGGTTCCAAAGCATCAAATCCGAACCCTCCGGGGTTACTAAAACGAAGTTACCAGTTGAAACCCAACAGAGAATATGACTGAATACGAATACCCCGAAATACGAAATACGAAAGACCGGCAGGTGTCATCTTGCTGGTCAACGATTTGATATTTGTGTACCTTGGGAAGGCATGAAAGACGACAGCACCAAACCTGTCCGTGCCGTAGCTGGGTGAGGTGATGTGCATCATCTCCCCACTTGACAAAATGACTATCCTCAAGACAGATCATAAAGTGCAAATTTTACAAGAAGGGTTTATGAACATAATTACATCAATGATAATTGGAATGGCAATATCTGGAAGGGTTCCAAAGCATCAAATCTGAAGCCTGCCGGGGTTACCAAAACGAAGTTACCAGGTGAAACCCAACAGAGAATATGACGTGACTTAAAACGGAGGTCCTGCGAAGTGATAAAGAGAACAGGGAGAAAAAGGAAAAGAAACTGGAGAGAAACGTTGACTTTCCACTTCTAAAGTGGCGCAAAAATCTAGATCTAGATAATTCGGGGATTGATAGCCACTAATGTATGTTTTAAAGCGCGCGGAAACAGCTAGATTCCGGGAGCGCTTATGTGAAGAGAACAAGGGGGTTGGTTCCAGCTCAAGATATTGTTCTGCAGCAAAAATTAAAAGCCGTGCAGTCAGGCTCTTTGGGCCGAACATTGTCATGGGGAGAAGCAGACCGGTGGTGATGTTCTTTTCTAATCTGAAATCCTTCATCATTTCGATATCGCTCCGCCGTATTCGTAACATTTTCTCCTTTGCGAACAGATCAAAATCCACAGCCCCAATTAACTTACGCGTATGTTCTACTCTTTTTGGACGAGGAAATTGTGGCAGTTCCTCTCTTATCTCTATCCAAAATTAGACCGGGGTTCGTTCAGATGCGGCAAACTCTCATCCACCGCCAACGGTTGTTGTAAATATATCGTCCGTACCAAGACTGTAATTCGAAAAGTTGTTGATTAGTAAACAGAATGTGTAGGTACTTGAAAAACCCAGAAATTTCGGTGGTTATTGAAGTTATTAGAGTAGTAAGGAAATATGTAAAGCAGAGAAAGTAAACAGTACACAAGCAGAGAGTACTGAAGGAAGCAATGTAAAAAAAAGATGGAGAATAAAGAAAAAGAAGTTGAAAATAAGAAAGTATTGCTTACTTCCTATGAAAGAAGAAGAGAGTAATGAAGTAAACAATGCAGAAAAGGAGGAGGATAAAAAAGAAGCAAAACAGAAGTGGAGAGAGAAGCTGTAAAGGATGATGCAACTAAATATGGTAAATCTAAAAGCAACATTATGTTCCAAATAAACGCTAAGCAGAAGGTTCTGCATCCACTTTTACTGACTTAAAAAAGAAAGACACGATTAAACCTTCTAATTATGATTAAAGATCAGGTTTTTGAGATATAATCCTGAAACTTCAGGAAAGGGCAGACTACAGTACGCCACATACGTTCGTGAAACTTCTATCATCTCATACAGGAAGTGTTGGTGGATATGAAACTATCTTCAGACTGAAAGTCACGAAAAATGGATGTAGAACTTTTTACCATGGTAGGGACGATATGTATGCTATGACCCCTAAGTCATTCTAATCTGATTTGCTAGTTCCTACTGCCGAGCATTGTCAGGGCTGCACTACTGCTACCATCGAGATTGCAACTTCTTAGCACGTTGCTAAGGGGATACCATCGTTGCTAAGTTGCAGCTCCAGTTAAACCTTAGGGGTCTTCTAACCGGAGTTGCAACCTAGCAACGATGGTACCTCCTTAGTATACATATAACGTTTTCCAACTTCGTCAATGCTCGGAAGTAGTAAGATACTCCGATGTAACTTACAACTTTGGTTAGATAATCCCCTTATGGCCGATTTCTTCACCATGTTTAACCTAAGGTTAATTTATCTAACAGTTGGAAGTGACGTACAGTTGGCATTACACAAACTATGTGTCACATTCTAACTGACAGATAAATTTAACCTCAAGATAAGACGATGAAGAAATACGAGCTTTCATTCAAAGATGAATTTTGAATGAAATGACTTGAACAAGTAAAACGATAGATTTTAGACGCTTCGTGCTTTTTTTAAAGACTTTATTTCTTTGTCCCTCTGTCAGTCACATGGGGATCCTTCAACTTGTCTCTTATTGTGGGTTTTAGATATACGCTATTTAGGTTTGCTTAAAAAATTTCTGTGATAGAGCCAACTATTAATTCCTGGATTTTTCCAGCAATTAAAAGACAACAACTCTTAAATTATTCATGCGCACTGCACGGACAGCTGCGAAATGGTCGTGATTAATACGCCGGCTAATTCCGTTCTTTCACGGTAAACACGTCCGAATTCAACGTTTATGTTTCTGTGGAAACAATGATGTGAATTCGTTAACTTCATTCATTCGGTGGTCAGAATTTGACCCGCGTTAACTTGAACCAAGGTAATTTTAGTTCATACAGTTTGATTCTTTATAAAGTCAAATTCGATTTCTTTTAAATGCTTTTAGATAATAATTTACTGTTTGAAGTCCAATAAAATAGATGTAATTTTAACTTTTAACAATAGGTTTGTTCCATTAGGAGGTTCTGAATAGTTCGGAATCGTAAAAGTACGCATTCAACAAAGCCGAGTAGCTCAGCGGTTAGCTTAGCCGACTTTGAAAGTCGTAGCGCTACGTGGTGTAGGTTCGAATCCTACCATGGCCATGATGTGTCATGACTGAGACCCAGTTGCAAATACTTAGCAAACTGTGACATTTATCGATAAGACAAAAAATCATATTCTGCACAAAGCAAGCAACAAAGTTGTGCACTTGAAACCGATCATTACTTTGGTGGGCAACCTAATATAGAATGGTTCTGTGGATTCTGAATGGAGTTTGAGGTGCGTTGTAAATGGCATTTGAAAGCAAAAAAGAAATTCACGCACTTCGTCACTAATCACGCTGATACAAAACATCATTTGTAACATGAATTGCACAATCCATGACAATTGACTCAAACCAACGTTCACCATTTTGAAATCCGGTTTGAACTGGAGCAAGAGAGTAAATATTCTTTGGATATTTAATGCAAGAGAAGATGGTTTAATAATCGCAAATCTTTTAACAGCATCTGACGCTTGAACGGTGAGGAAGTTGTTTTCGTCTTTGCGTTCCATTTATCTGCATCATCGCGCCCTCCGATTGACCAGAAAACTACAGGATCCATTTGTCTGTGTAATTAAGACAGATGAAGAAGAACTGCTTACAGCTCCATTTCGATGCTCTTGGTAATCCTCATGAAACATCGAGGATTACTATTATATGCAGATATCAATTCAACAACACCTGATGTTTGGCCCGAAAGCTATTTGGTCTTTGTCTTTCATTGATCTGCACTGATCAGGTAGAAAACTGAAAGTTTCTTTCGAAAAGACCTTTTCTGGGCAATTGGAGTGAAAGTGGAATCGCCCTTTAAACTGCTTACGCCAGTGGTTCCCAAAGGGAAAGTCGCGTTAAAGAACTGGGACGGTCGCGAAAGGATTTCCGAAATAAAACAAAAAACGTCTTAATAAAAGATTTATTTCTGTTTTCCCCAAGTAAATAAAAATATATCAAACAAAAATAATGCTGTAACCCTTAATTTATGTTAAATGTTCTTCTTTATTTGTTTCGGTAAATATTAGACCAAAATCAATTTACTGCATATCAAAGAATTCAGAAAAAATTCTCTGTCAAACAATATAAAGAAACAAAATGAAACTCTTATCAATTATTAGTATTTAAGGAGCCATTTTATATGATTTTTCGCTGATTCAAATCGGACTATAAATAACAGAGTTATGCCTGTGGCATTTTTTTATTTCACATCCGGTATAAAACTAAATTGAAATTTCTAGAAGGCTCCACTGTCTTCTAGCACTTTCTCGAATATGGTGAAAAGTTTCGGAAACACCAAGAACAAAGAAAGAAATTGCGCTACTTGGTGAGAGATGGCGCAAATAACAAATTTCATTACATAGTGATAGATGGTGCTAACAACAAAGAAGAAATTGAATTACTTCGTGATAGTTGGCGCCAACAATAAAGAAACAAATTGAGCTACTTGGTAATAGATGTTCCCAATCAGTGATGCCAACCTTGAAGGATTTATACCAAGGATTCATAAATTGGAAGAATTGAAGGACTTGTATCTAATTTTGACGGAAAAAGGAGTTTGCGGTACTTGGTGAGAGATGACGCAAATAACAAATTTCATTAAGTGGTGATAGATGGCGCTAACAACAAAGAAAAAATTGGCGCCAGCAATAAAGGAACAAATCGAGCTACTTGGAGTAGATGCTCTCAGTCAGTGATGTTAACCTTGAAGCAAATTCTGCAATATGAAGGACTTATACTAAGGATTCGTAAATTGGAAGAATTGAAGGACTTGTATCTAATTTTGAAAAAGGAGTCAAATTCAAAAACGAAGCAAAATATGCAGGATTCGAAGTTATTTATAGGTGGTATGACCAAATTTACTTTAAACTTGACAGCCTCAACCTTACCTTTTCCGGGTGACAAATTCTGCTGTATGTTCCCCCAGCTTTCCCCTTGGTTAGCAACAGTGAGAAGGGGGTGGATCTAATATGATGTTAAATTATTAAGGCCGCCAGGACGGATTGAACCCAGCTGATAGACAAACAACCTCGTCGGTATCCCCGAGCCGACTTGATCGTGCAGAATGCCAAACGAAAATAGAGGCTACACTTGACTCACTGGTACGTGAAGGAAGGGAACGCAAACACGCACTTAAAGTTAACAAATTCAAGCTTTATTGATAGTCAGAAGTTCAAGCGAATGCAAGTTATAACACACACCAGGTGATACAGGTGCGTGTTTACAACAAACAAAATTCAAACAAGTAAACTGCGAACAATCTACGGTTGTCAGTTTATTTACTCAATGACAACAAGAAACTATATTTAGATATACTATCTGCATTCAGCCGAAAATTCGCTTTCCAGAAAAAACATACAATAGTTAAACGACGATACGCACTTGCTAATAAATTAAATAATCAAACTCACGACCTATCTGTCAGTACACGGTTGAGAATGTCAAATTCGCTGGTCTACGCTGTGAAGTTAGCGGTCGCAACGCCACTTGCTGGTAGTGTCCGAGCCGGTAACTGGTTTGAATCGGTGGACAGGACTGCGAATATGGCGGACATACGCTTCTCGTATGCTCGGGATCGGCGTAGAGAGGTGGAATCGACTCGGTCCGAGTCAGATCCAAACACCACGGTAAAACTAGGCGGGAATTTGACGAAGCATTAAGACTTGAAGTGAAACCAAACGTAAAAGCCTGAATAGAAAGAAATAACATACTCGTTAGTGTCCAAAATGGCGTCAGTCAATTCGCACAATTTTTACCTGAGATTTGTAGTTTTCTCAAGCTTGGAACGGGGCTAAAATACCCCAAAACTCAATCGGTGGTGCACTAACGAAATTCCGGCAGGACCGTCAATAAGCACTTCCCAATTCTCTGAGCAAGGCCACGATAAACGTTTCTACGTGATGAAACGCGTCCGCACAGCACCACTTGTCGATGAGGAATGAATTCAAGTGCAAAAGCGAAACGGAAGGACGCCAAAGATGCAAACACGCCATAGGCGATAGCCAATAGAATAATTATGACGCCAAGAGTTTTGAATAAAAGAACCAATGTGAAAGACGTTTCCGGCGCAGCTTACAGTGTTGTCGCATGTTCAGACAAGATATACATACAAGTGACGTTGCCACTGTTGCCAGCTCGCTAAAAATGCGTCGCGAACTCGCTTGTAACAGTGGAAAAAATGGAATTTTATTAAGAAATGTGTATTTGTTGCTGAAGTGGGATCAAGTTGTGTGGTCACGTGGCTCACGTGATCATTGACGCGGGAGAACGAGAGTAATGAACCCAGGAATAGGTTTGAAGGAAATATGAAGGGTTTCAGTGGTTGTTATTGACGGATTCTGTTTTGGTCAGGTTAGCAACACTGTTCCTAGTCATTTAGTCGTGCAGTTTTATTGTGAATGAAGTTGAGTACCGCAAGAGCGGGGAGTCACCAACAAATTCTTGCGAAATCTCGGCAATGTTCGGTGGTAACGGTTATGCAGTCTCGATAATGCTCGGAAGTAGGATCATACCAAGTTGTAACTTTCAACCCCGATTAGAATGACCCCCTTACACATTGTTGAGCAGTCTTTGGCGTCCATTTATCTGCATTGCTGCGCCCTCTTCTTAATCAGAAAAGTGCGACTGCTTTTTTTCTAGGGCAGTTAAAAAGACTGATGTCCCACCAATAAAAATTGATTACGATTGAATAAAATTGATTAATAAATCGAATAGTCAGATGAACTAAACTTATTTGACCAATATTAGTCGATCAAAGAGCAAATCCAACAAGAATTGTTCTTCGGTTAAGCGAACGGAATCAAATAAATGTGAAGTATAAAACAATACTAAAAACGATAAGTTAAAAAATGAAAAATACTTTTTACTTTAAGGACGATTGAAATTTTCCAAAAAAATTTTTAATGAAATCGAATGAATTGTTGGAAGGTTGTTGAACAATTGAGGGGGCGACTTTATGAAGTTGTTTTTTTCTTCGTCATCGATTTACATATCTGCATTGCTGTGCCCTACGGTTAGCCAGAAAACTGCAGCTTTCATTAGAATGCACTTTTTCTGGTTCAACTAAAACAGACGAAGATTCGATTGGTGCCTCATCAACAAGAATCGATTATGATAGAATTGAATTGATTAATCAAAGCATGTCGAATAGTCAGATAAAATAAACTACTATTCGACTAGTGGTCGATCATAGAGCAGAAAAATCAACTTTGGCATGTATTTATTTGCATCGCCGCACTCTACGATTAGCCAGAAAACAGCAGGTTTCATTCGAATGTAGTTTCTGTGCAATTTTAATCAATATTAATCAAAAAATGAATAGATGTGGGATCAGAATAAAATAAACGTAAAGACCACAGTGAACATAAAATTGTAAATATTTTTCCTAAAATATAAGGTGTATGAAAGCAGCGTAGCCTGTGAGTGAATTATTGTAAGGTCGGTGGGTAGCTGAGTGGGCGATTTTATGAATAACTCCATTTGAAGCAACTTTCCTATTACATATTCACACAAAACACGCCGCTGCTTTCTCCTTCAAGATGCTTGCAGGTCTGTTAAGCCGGACTCAGACGACTGGTGTACTTGGCCAGTATACCAGCTCATAAAGACCATTTTACGCAAAGGCGTTCACACGATGTGTACAATTTTTTTTTAAATACGCCAGCGAATTTATACAATGTTGGCGGAATAGATAGAAGAGTGCTGGCCATCATGGATAGTGGTCATTCTGAAAATGTTGTCCCTTGTGCAGCTTTTTAGTACTAATTTGTGGATATTATTTAAAAGTAAAAAAAATCAAGAAATTCAAGTACCACTTGATTAGACCACTCCATTTAATTTTTTTATAATTATTAATAAACACTTTACCTTTTCTATCCGCTTATCAATACAGAACGAATAGTAGTTGCAAAGCAATACACAATTATATTAACAACTCGTGTGAGCGCAACTACAAGTATGAACTTGTCAAGTTGACCAATAATTGTGATTCCTTTGACTTGTGCCATTTTTACCGACAGACGATGGGAAATTGACCAGTATTCACCAGTGACAAATAATTGTACAAGTAAACCACTCACACGGCATGGCAAGTATACGCCATTAACAAATATTGACAAAGTACACCAGTCGTCTAAGTCCGGCTTTACGCAAGGAGATCAAAGAATGTCGCGAAGAAATCGTATAAAAACCACGCCAACACAATTGAAAATTTTATTGGTTTATTTTTTCTTTTCTTTTAAATTACGCAAATTTTCAAGCCCCTACAACCTCTACAGGTTGCTGCAGTTGATTTACGAAATTTGCTTGAAATGGCAGGACATTTTCAAATTTAATAAATTACCAAGGATGTTATAGTTTAAATTGTCTCGTGCAAACGAACAAGGAGAAACGCAGTATCAATCAAAGCATAACATTCGCATTAATCACCGTTTAATATTTATAACGGTCGTAGTTAATAGTTGAGCGTAAACATTTCATTGTTACGCGGTGTTTACTATTTTTCACTTCCTCGCTGATTATTAATTATTATTTTACGTGACGGCTTACGTCGCCGAGAGCTCACAATGACAATACATAAATTGTGTGGTGTAGAAAATTAAGTAAATAAAATTTGAAAATTCCGTGTTAGATTCGTGCAACCACAGTTGCACTTCCTCGTTTTGTAATTCGTGTTGTAAACAACGGAAAACTTCCTGGAAAATTATCTTTCTTGAGCAACCGTTACTGTAGGTACGTGAAACGAACTTGATAGTTTCTGTAAATTAAACGCCAAATAGAAACGCCATCTCGTGACAGATTTTTAGAATAACTTTGTTACTAAATGGAAACACAGAAATCATCTAGGTTATTACTAAAAATTATGAATTACATGTATGAGTCGTGGCTGAGCGTATTTATTAGTTTTTTTTTTTTAATGAATGAGAATGTAAACGTAAAACACATTCACTTTTATCTGTGTAGTCGGAGCCTCCGCGATTTATTAATATAATCCTTATCGAAGTTTTTCGCCTTGAAGGATTTTTATTTTAATCAGTACTACGCTGTTTAATAATCATGCTCCATATGTATACACTCACACACACACACACACTTGCCCACACTTTGGCGTCGATCGCTGCTGCATTCTAAATCGTAACACGGTGCACCTGATCCTGCGTCAGAATTAGTTCTTGATTGGTAAATAACGACAAAAATAAACAATCTTAAATGTGTTTGTGCTCACTTACGCTATTAGTATGTATATTACGTGGCCGTCTCAAGGTTACCCGTATACAACCTTATTGTTCGACACATAACATCATCGCTGGATGCATTAAGAGTCTGTTGCCTACCCATACGACAGCTTTTTTTTCTCAATAAATCAATTTACATAATCCGTCTGGGTGCTGCGCTATCTCATATTGAATTCACTCGGCGCGAAAGCAAACTTAAAAACACGAAAAGGCAAAAAAAAGCCTTGGAATTATAATTAAAAAAAAAAAAAAAGAGAAACGACTCTATTAGTGAGAGTGAGTGAAATCCAAATAGCAGATGCTAACAATATAAAACCGAAAACAAGTAAGCAGAACATGCAAGAAATACAACAAAAAATAGCAGAATAATCTTTGTTCTGGTTTCGTCCTTTTTCGCAATGGGACTTATCCAGGGTTACTGCTACTGCTTTGGGGAATTGATTGAGATGCGTTTCACTCCCTTCATTTGTAGGAATGGTATTACCCTCACTCGTGCCTATAAATGGAGCAAGTCGCATCACAATCAGTTCCCACAAGCAACACGTTGGGCAGAGTGCAAAAAGGAAACGCAAACATCTCCTTCTTGTCTTTAGTATAAACACAAGAATCTGATTTAAATCCCATATTCCGAAGAGCTTCGTCTAATATTCCACAGTCGTCCAGCTTGTTTCAATTCATAAATAGCCTTTTTAAGTCTGCAGACATTTCACTAATTTCAGCATTTCACGTGCTTTTCTGCCCTTACGATCTTCACGTTCCAACCTTATCAACATTTCTTCCAGAAGTTCTGGTTTCTCAATATGAATCGTAACATCCATGAACCCATTAAGAAAAGCTGTTGTAACATCTAGATGAATGATTTTCATCCTTATCTCTGCTGCTAATGCAATAATAGTTATGAAAGAATTAATTCTTGCCACTGGGGCAAAAGTCTCTTGAAATTCTAATCCAGGACGCTGTGAAAAACCTTTTGCAACTACTCGTGCCTTCTTCCTTTCTATCGTACCTTCTAACGTACCAAGCGCATTATATTTGTTGCGTAAAACAGTACGACAACCTACAACTTGACCAGGAGGCCTTGGAACAAGATCCCAAGTGTCGTTCATTGTAAGACTCTTGGTTTCCAAGTAGACTGCATTCCTCCAATCATTACCTTCCGGACCATCTACAGCTTTAGTAAAAGGAATTTCAGTAGCGAGTAATGCTAATTATTCTTCATGTCCTTCATTTGTTTCATTACTACGATTTTCAATTTCCATGGTTGAGTTTTCCTCTCTCGTATTTTCAAATTCATTCTGCACTTGTTCTTCCTCGTTTTCTTCCCTATTCGATTGATTTGTTTCTTGTTCAACCTTTTGAAAGTGATATTTCTTAGATGGCCGGCCCCTCTTTCCAGTTTTTACTTTTGTAGGACGTCCAGGATCTCTAATAGGTGGAAGTTCTACAATAAAGCAGTGGCATCAATCACAAAACAGCACTAACAGTAACCTTAGTAAGAAAGGACGAAACGTCGGCAAGAACGAAGAATTGTGACGCGATGTAACCCGAAACCAGAAGAAGATGGGCGAAGCCTTCAAATTAATCTGGGGGTAATAAAGATGGTGAGGAATTGGAACGAAACCGAAGAAAAAATTATAAAATTATGGGAAGAAGTAAACTGTATTAAGTAACTTCTGCAAAAACTGAAGACTCGAAGTGGCTTCTAAAGCAATGAGATGTAACGGGGATGTGATGAAGAAAAGGTTGTTGTAACTTATTCCCGTTATAAGATTTAAAATTTTCAACGCCTTACGGCTGAGTTTTGACTTAACCATAATCCTTTCTGGTTTCCCTTATTAAAATCGTGGGAATTTATCAAACGTCATCCTCGATTCGTCATAAAGTCGGGGTTAGCCAAAAATGCATACCTTGTTTAAGAATCTCCTCCACATTTTGCATTGCACCAAAAATTTTTATACAGAGTGAGACCGTACAAGAATTTTTGGTGCACTACAAAATGTGGAGGCGCTTCGTCCTGTTGCGAAACATGTTGCATCTCCTTTTTAATGGAACATCATCGAGTAAGTCCATTAAAAAGATCTGCAATATATAAAGGTATATTTCACCTGTTACATTATTATAATAGTTCATCCTAAATTCCCATGGTGCGCGACTTTTACCACCCTCTATATAAAGTGTCAAATGGTTGGAGTACTGAGCTTCGACATCAAAGGCACTTCTGAATGCAGATTCCAAGAAGTCAAGGTAGCCTTTTAACATAATAAACGAATCCACACAAATAAAGAAGAGGATTCAACTAAGAAAACGGCGGAATTAAACAAATGATAAAAAGTTGAAGCAAAGCTCAACCAAATTTAATGGACATTAGAGGAGTAAAAAGAAAAGAAATGGCATTGGCGAAATACAAAGAGAAGATGAATAGAACATATTGAGAATTACAGAAAGGAAAAGCACCCAACAGATGGAACATGAAGTACATATAAAAGAAGTCGTCTTGGAGATATTAGAAATGTAAATGAAAATTTAATGCGTGTGAAATTTAGAATAAAGGAAAAAGAACGAAGAGAAAGCATAAAGTGAAAGCAACAAAGGCAAAACTAAATTCCCAATAAAAAGAAATAGTGATAATAGTGATGTTCGGTAATAAGAGATTTAAATAGCCAATGATGTCCTAGATTTACAAGACAGCTTGAGAAGAAACTGAAAAAAAATGCAATGGTAGAAGAAATGCACTTCACGTCTAGACGACATCTCCACTAAGACACTAACTTTTTTTTTCTAAACGTTTACTTAATTGTTATTTAATGAAATCCCTTTTACTTTCTGTAGACTCACCTTCAGCCAGTGAGAAAGAATTGATGGTCCCAATTAGTTTTTTATTCCTTTTTCTTACTTATCTGTTAAGTTGTTCGAAAAGTAACTTCGTTGTTTTTTTTTTGAAAGATTTTGTTCCAACATCTTTACTGCCTTCTTTTAGATTACCATCTAAAGGATTTTGCAAAGATCAGCTTAAGTGATAATCAGATGATTGTGCTGAATGTGATATTATGTCCCATCCAAGTTCTAACAGTTTCTGGTGAGTCACCAAACTTATATGAGGTATGTTCATCAATTGGGGCTTCTTCTGCTTGATGGAATCATACAATGTGTCCAATTGTTAGCAGTACTCATTCAAATCAGTCGCTTAGCTGTTTGGTAGCTGCTCTAAAAAATAACCATTCCTTTCTAATCCCTACAAACGGGTAGTTTCACCTTTTAATGGATATAAGCTTTCGATGGGCTCTGAGCTGGTTCATCAACTCTGCTTGTGCCTAACTACGCCAGTTATGATTCGCTTCAGAAACGATTGTTTACCTCATTGCATTTCAAACAAATCGCAAGGAATCAAAGATAGACCAATTATGACCTCATCTGCTTGATGAAATCATATAACTTGTCTAACTGTTGGCACTACTCATTCGAATCCATCGTTTAGTTGTTTGATTGCAGCTCAAAAAAGAAACATTCCTTTCCAATCCCACCCAACAGAGAGCATCACCTTTTTTTTAATGGATATCGAGGATCATTTTCCTCGTGTTTCAAACAAATCGCAACGAATCAAATCTCTTTCTTTAAGACCATGTGGAACGTCGAATGAATCAGTTATTTGAGAAACCCCATAAGTCACATGTTTGTCGGAATCAGGTTATTGTCAAAAATTGATTGTTGTAGTGAGTACTCACCATTTAACACCATCAGTTCAGGCCATTACGAGCCAGCAGTTGGGAACAGAATTGTACGTTTATTTGAGAAACCCTATTAGTGAGTGCTTATGGGAAAGATCCCAATCACTAAGAAAAAAATCAGCGACACGGAGAAGATGGGGAGTTACATTTCGGAAGATGGACCTTTATAGTGAAATTGTGCTCAATTGGCCAACAACAACAACCTGATGTTCGATGATTGACAAAGCAAACTTATCTTGGAAATTTCCAGTCCAAGTCAACATCAGTTAATTTGAGAAATCCCATAAGTCAACGGTGTTCGAAATTTATTCTATTCAGAGCACACAGATAAAAATCTGGAGTTCCAGATTCCAGAGTCTGGTGTTTCCTCGCGTCCATCCGTTTCTGGTGTTAAAATAAACGGAGTTAGGACGTTTAACTTTAGAAAGTGTTAACGTGGTGTATAAAAGTAGCATTTTAATCGTTGCGGTAGTTATTTCTATATACGTATTATATATATATATAATTTTTTAACACCTATTTTTAGACGCATTTTAATCAGGAAAATATTTTAATATCACTAAATGAGATGAGCTTTACAACTTTTCAAGTAAAACTCTATCCGTATTTTTTAACACCGATTAGGAGGAGAATATTTTATCCCAAAAATTTTTATGTGTGCAGAAAATGAGGTTGAACGGTGTATTTGGGCATTGGACTAAAGGACTGTACCAAAAAAATGTTTGTCCTCCCTCTCGACTAACACTTTTTGGGACAATTTCCCAAAAGTTGCTGGCAATTGACTTATGGGGTTCCCTTAAGTAACCGATTCAAATATCGAACTTTAAAAACGAACACAAGTCGTTTCAAATAAAAAAAAGTTCTTTTAATTCATTGCTTGTTTTCATCTCACTTCATGGTGCGCCTTGTTTCCTCCAAAGAGTGTTTTCAACAAATGTAACGTGGATGTTTGCGCGATGGTAAAATACAAAGGAGAAACCACATTAGAAGAAAGACAAAGTCTGCGACAGTCAATTATGGGGATTCGCAGTATTTGTCATTAAAGCACTTGAGTCAAATATGTTTATCCTTTTGTCTTGCTCATGATGATGTTACAGAAACCGGTTGATATCAAATAAACGTTTGAAACGATTTTGTAATTTGTACTATTTGAGTTTTCAAACGCTTTCTATATCTTGCAATGTTCTGGATTCATGAATGTCGGTTACGTTTCGATTCTGCTCGACTTTTTTCCTCGACCAAGGCCGTTCTTCCGGTTAAAAAATCTCAACGCCCACCTGGTAGCTGCCGTTCACTTCTTTATTGGCTTACCTGCAGCTTCGTTAAGCCAGCTGATTAAACCTCGTGCAGCGAAATCTTCCCACTTGTTGCATTCGTTTCTTTCCATTCATGAAAATCAGCGGGTCGGGGAACTTTGTTCGCAACATCCAATTTGCCATCCACGCGACCCATCGATCGATGGCAATTCCGGCAGTGAGCGATTTCCGGACGAAATGAATTGTATTTATTTGCATAAGCTATATGATGGTTACGGTTTACGTTTATAAATACCTATTTAAAAAAAACTCCTAGTCTGGGTTTCAAATACATGCAGCATTGGAGTTTTTCTGATTTCTTATTTTTGTTTTTAGTAATAGCCGAGAAATGAGGAACAAGGCGGAGAAAATGCGGAGGGACAAGCTGAACTCCTTCATCGGCGAACTAGCAACTTTAGTACCTATGGTGTCGAGAAGTGCGAAACGGATGGATAAAACCAGCATTTTAAGACTTACAGCCACACACCTACGTATATACCAAAGTAAGTGCGAATCGATAAATCATTTTTAATCAATCCGATACATTTAGGTAGATACTACAAGTTAAAAACAAAAAGCGAAACGAGTAACTGGCGCAAATAAATGATTTTAAATTCGCTGGTCAAGGTACCGCGAACCTATTCGATAAATCGCGCGCTGCAGTTTAATTGAATCAGGCGGAATTGCACATAATCTGCCGAGCATTTTTTTGTTTCAAAGTTCATCGCCGATGATAAGTGGGTCGCAAAAAAATCCATCCGCTGGATCCATGTGTTTCAGATAAAAGAACTGCACCAATTCCAGCTATGCTTGTTGAGACTGTTAGAACATGAAATCAAATATACTTATAATTTGAGTAAACAGTGGTTGTTACAATATAGCCGGATCCAAGTGTTTCAGATAAAATAACTGCACCAATTCCAACTATTTTGCGACTGTTAGATCGTGAAAAGAAATAAATTTGTCATTGGAGTAGATTGTGGTTGTAACAATATAGTTGGTAACACCGACTAGTGTCGTAAAAAGCCTATTTACTGAATCCACGTGTTTCAGATAAAATAAATGCACCAATTCCAACTATTTTTGAGACTGTTAGAAATTGAAATCAAATAAATTTGTAATTGGAACAGAGTGTAATTGCTACAGTACAGTTGGTGGCACTAGTTAGGGTTCTTAGATTTGCTCGACAACTAATCTGAAAAGGTTTGAAAGCAACCTGTCAGAATCTCCATCGTTTTGAAAGCAACCTGTCAGATTCTCCATCGTTTTGCCCACGTGGTCATTTATACTATATTTTATTCTTCTTAGGCCCGATCTTTCCATCTCCTGATAAATTTATTGGGCAAATAACTTTACGAATCACCATGGAAACCATTCATAAAAATCAAGTTATTTGCCAAATAACGTTATCGGGAACTTTATTAGGAGGTGGAAAGATCGAGTCTTAATTTAATAAATTTCTAAGAAAATACAAGAAAATCACAAATTATTTCAACCCACGTGACCCCGCCGTATAGGTAACACATTTGACTCTGTTGGTAACAATACAGTGCTGTATATTAAATCGTTCGAAAATCTAATGCTTGCGATTTGCGAAGGTATCGCATTTTACATCACCATCTGGGAATGCTTGGTTAAAATGGTTAAACACAACAGAACACCTACAGGCACGAAAGTGAATGACAAATCCACGCTAATTTGAAACAGTAACCTCACTTTTTTCAGTGTTGCCACTTCTAGAAAACAAAACTTAATTCAAATTGGTCACGTGGGTTAAAGTCATTTATGATTTCCCTGTAAAATCAAATGCTAATGTCAAATCAGGTCAGCCAACGTATATCTGAAATTAGTAACAATCGTGATGGTGTATTTTAAAACCGTAGCAGACAAAATAAGTGTCAAAGTTAGGTTACTCTAACATTGTGTAACAACAGTTTGAATAACTATCGAACTTATCCGCTTTCGCCATTCCCACAGGTGGCGCTGCAATCGCTGCTTTTGTGGCCGCTCAAAGCAGGGAGGTTAGGGCCAAGTAAAGTACATGTAACATGTGATGACTTTTTTAACACTAACCAAAAATATTTTAATATATTTTTTGCATTTTTTTAGTTTTTAAACTGCTCTCTCGTGATATTCAAAGTGGTCAAGAATCACTGTTGGAGTTGGCAGTGCGTTGTGAAATTTCTGATCTCTTTTTTGAGTACTTGTAAGTACTTTTCGTTTGGAGGACTTAATACTCGTATTTGTTGAAAACATTAGAGTATACTCGTAAGAAGTACTCGTCAAGTTGTGACCTTTTTACGAGTACGGGATTCGGCGAGTAAATATATACCTATACGAATTAAAAATATATATAAGGCATTAAGAACGTCGTTGCATTGCACGTCGTAAAGTCTTAATTTTTTTGATTAAAGATGTCTGATTGCATAAAAGCAAAAAAAATAAATAAATAGTTTTGTTTTATGTATCGTTAGGAATGGAAATATTTTTATTTGTTTTGTTTGATTGAATTAAAGCTGTTGTCTGATTTTTTTATACTGATTTGTACAATTAAAATATTGGTATTAAGAAAAAACAAAATGCAAATTTTTAATTAACATAGTATAATTTTTAATAATAAATACTCGTACTCGTACTCGATTACTCGAATTTCTGATGTTTTTTCGAGTATTACTAGTACTTATACTTTTTATCGTTACAATACTTACGAGTACCGTACTCTTAAGTAAAATTTATTGATACTCGTACTCGAATTTCCGCAAGTACTTTTTTTTAGTACTCGTCGCAGGACTGTTTGCAAATTATATTACATTTGTATAAGGGTATCAAAGAGAATGGCGTTTTTTGTTTTTGACACTGACGTTTAAGTGTCCCTACTGAGTACTTTCTTATAACTGTGAGCAAATAAAAATCAGATTAGAGCAGGCGGTGCAAAGAAAATGTATGTCTGTGATTAAATGAAAAGTCAATAAATTTGACAGTCCATGAATGTATTACATTAATTAATTCAGTTAATCACAGACATACATTTTCTTTGCACCGCCTACTCTAATCTGATTTTTATTTGCTCACTTTTTACTACTGTGATGTGTGATTTATCCTTCGGCATTGCCAACTTTGTAACAAAAATCATAGCAATTAATCTCCTGATGATGATAATTCTGAGTTGCTTACTGAGGTGGTTTCTGCGTACGTATTTATTTTTCTTGCCAACTTATCAATTAGTATTGTTTTACACGATACACTAAATAGCAAAATTAACGCACCACTAATAATTTTATCTTTATTTTATAAAAAAAAACATAAATATTTGAATTGCTACTTAAAACATAGGACAGGATATTAAGTATCCAACGAGTACTGTAATTATAAGAAGACCTTTCCACATATTTTGGACAGTATTCGATAATTTTGCAATCGCTGGTATATTTTTTCGGAAGGGCTAACATATCGCGAGATCGGAAGAAGGCTTGGTGTGTCTCACACAACAATGTCTAGGGTAATTCAACGTTTTACTGACACAAACGATTATTCCAGAAGACCCGGACAAGTGCTGTAGAGGGTCGTTTTATCAAGTAAGCACGGATACCGTTAGACGAAGACTTGCTGAACAAGATTTGCACCCTAGAATATCAGCGACAGGTTCTAAATTGACGGTGGCGCACAGTGGTCGGAAATTCTTAAAACCTGGCCAAAAATCGAAATTTTCAGTGTTAACTAGAAGCAATAATTAATCTTGTTCCTAAGAGGTTAAAAGGGGTCATGAATCCGTAAAAATTACCCCCGATACCCAGAAATTTATACCTGATAAAAGCGGCTGAATATGCTCACACTTTACGGTCAACTCTTCTTAAGAGAACGTGACTGCGTTGATGTTATTTTTAATTGCAAATTCTGAGTTCAAATTATTGTGTGATTCTGAAATGTTTGTCAGTTATACATTCAGATATGTACTATTACATGTATAACATAAGCGCAATACAATTTCAACTTACACATTTACACTAATAAATTTATATGTGAACGCGTTCAAATATAAAATTATTTTAAGAAAATCTGAATTCACGTAGAGATATAACAAAAGTCCAGTGTTATCCCGCTTTCGTTTATGGCTTAAATTGAAGCCAAAACGATACACATTTACTCCTTAAATTAACTTTTGCCCATCTTTGCCTATGGTAAAGAAAATCCAAAAAGTTTATCAAACTGCAGAGTAGCGCAGTTTCAGCAAAATCGCGTATTAATTCGAAAGTAATTAAATTCCTTGTAAATTAAACAAAACATTGTTAAATTGAAGTTAAATGTTATTAATTTATTAAAGGGCAGCACATTACGGCAAAAAGCTTGTCAGTAAGATAAATGTTTGACATCCTTTTTGAGAAGAAAGGTGACGGGAGATCATGTCAAATCACTCACCTTTAAAAACTTTGAGTGATTTATATGAGTTAAAAGAAGATGAAGAGGCTCTGCAGGAACTGAAAAGAAAAGTATGAAAAGTCTGTAATAGAATTTCTAAAAAATTTGAGAGATGTTCGAGGACGAAAGATAAATTTTTACGTCAAAATATCTTTGGTTGCAATCAGAAGTGGAATTAATACTGTAACACGCCGATGTGCTACACTTGTTTGTTGACTTTTACGGACAACTAAATAAGTAATAAAAAATGTCCTAACAAATAAACAAATTTAATTTATTGGCAAATTAATTGACTGGTAACTGGAGAATTGGCTGTCTGCAAGAATTTAACGCGTATTTACCGTAAGGGGTACGGCTCGGTCAGAATTTCTGAAAAAGGTCAGGTTTATTGCTTCATGCCCTACGTTTAGACAGCGCCTCTACCTGCAGATCTAAAGGGAATCCTATTGACTACAATAATACTACGCTCTGCGTCGACCTTTCTCAGACACCGAGGTAACCCTGCCAATATTTCAAAACAACTTTCAATAATTATTTCCTCGTGATCGCTAATTAGTGAAACAATCTACTTATGTCTGTGCACCCTGCTTCGAATCCTGGTGAGACGATAATAACTCTGAGATAGCGGGAATTGGCTACGTATAAATAACATACGGACTTAAATTTAATTAATTATTTATTGCAAAAAAAGGTAAAAACTCCGATTTCTAGCCGCACTGCAGTCTAGAAATATGAGCGAAAAATCTTGTCGTTTTAAAAATCCAATACAGAGAAACACACAAGAGAAAATTACGATTTTGTAAGAAATACAGTAGAATTCGTTTAACTGCTTCTCATTCGAATATCGTGACGAACTAACTGTTTTCAATTACACAGCTGGTGGTTTTATGCTTGTCCCAAAACAATGGTGGTGGGCCTTGTTATTCAATTTACATCAACAATTAAGTTGTTTTCAAAATTAGATTGGTCTTGGTACTCGTGTTTACCACTTCAATAGTACTCGAAGACCCGCACTGTATAATCAACCAGCGCACAGTGTGGCCGTGTGCCTACAGTGTACTTACTTAATAAACGTAATTAATTAATTAATCAGATATTCGATTAATTTACCGTGCGCGAGACCGACTTGTTTAATTTTATTTAATTAACTCTCAAACACTGGGATTTTAGGCGTACCGATATAAAATGATTTAACTCTACTGTGAAAACTAAATCCGAGAAACAAGTAAGTACCCCAAAGCAATTCGCCAAGCCCAATTAATACGACTGATCGTTTTAAAAGCTCGGAGATATCTGTCCGTAATTTTAATTTTCATTGTTCGGCTGAACAAAATTAATTCCCCTTCCTCCGATCAGAAAACCAAATTCAACTACCCCTTGACCAATAGAGCTGTGTTTAGCATTCAGAAAGATAAACGCCCCCCGGTTCCTGGAATGTGTTTTTCTAAGCTTTTAAACGACCACCCCGGAAGACTACATGTGCTGCCTTTCAAAGTCCACAACAACTTCTAAATTACAAGTACCCCCTTGACATCTTTATGTTTCCGCTTACTATGGAAACACGGCGCTCGCCTGCAGATTTTTCTTTAGAAGCAAATAAAAATCAGCATGTTATCCCCGGTCACGCCCTGCAGTCGATAGTTTTCAATAGCAGCATTCTCTTACCGAACTTACGCGTGTCAAATTGCCCAATTTCTAACGAACAACAGACGGGCATTAGAAACTCGCGTGACAGATTTATATGATAGTCAACTCAAGAAGAATTGAAAGTAACTCAAGTGTGACAAAAATTTATGACCCCACCCTTGTTATATTGCCTATTGAAAAACCGTAACGGCCCCGGTAGGCCTGGCGATATTGCTTCCGCTTGACAAGTTACAATTCCTAGAATATGTACATTGGTTTGGTCATTTAAAATTAAAGTTACATGCAAGAACATGCTTTTTGTTTTATAAACAAATTTGCGACCGTTTCAATACCTGTTTCATTTTCAACGACTCCATCCTCATGTGGGCCCTCCTTGACAACATCATTACCAGGATCATCATCAATGAAAGGCCGTCCAACTCAACGGTTCCATGAAAACAGTGAAAGGAGTAAAAGAAGAAAAACTGAGAATTGAGTTTTGCGACTCAAATGAATTTGCGTTCCGAAGGCAATATTGATGCTGCCAAATTAATTCAGGAAGCAACACAAACGACTCCTACACTAGCATCAAAAATTAGAAGAGCTTCGTTATCATCTGATCCAATGATAACTTCTTTGGCAAAACAGAAAGCTAGGAAGAAAACTAATTTTCCTTTAGAAGTTTTAGAACTTCTTGAAACCGAACAAGAATCAGAAAACGAAGAAGAAGAAAAAGTAGTAGCAGAAGCGGGAGAGGAGGAAAAAGAAGAAGACGAAGAAGAAAAAGAAGAAGAAGAGAACGAAAAACAAGAAACCGAATAACATTTTCTAAGGTTTTGCTCTACTTATTTATTGTGAAAAACTCTTGTTTTTAAAATTTTTGTTTAGTGCGTAATTATTTCTATGTGAAACATAGTAAATAAAATAATAAAATTAATAAGTAAGTCGTTATATAGTTCTTATCAGTTTTGAGAATATTAGATTTTTGGCCAAGAATTTAGCAATTCCGACCTCTGTGTGGCTCATCGCAGGGTCCGACTGGCATTTTCAATGGAACATGTGAATTGGCGAATGGACGACACCTACGGGAAGCAAGTTCTATTCACAGACGAGTCCAGATTTTGTTTATACAGTTCTGATCGTCGTCCTAGAGTGTATAAATGGTTAAATGAGAGATATTCCCAATGTAACATTCACCAAACTACCCTATGTGGATGAGGTTCAATAATGGTTTGGGGTGGCATATCTTTGACCACACGCACAGAGCTTTGCGTCGTTGATGGCGACCGTTTAACTTCAGAACGGTACATTACTAACATCCTAGAACCCCACCTTTTGCACCTTATATTGGAGATGGGTTCATTTTGATGCACGATAATGCCCGACCGCATGCAGCTCGATGAGTAACTCAATTCGTAAATGAAGTTACCATTCACGCTTTGAACTGGCCAGCGTG
The DNA here is from genome assembly GCA_958336345.1 of Dorcus parallelipipedus. Lineage (NCBI taxonomy): Eukaryota > Metazoa > Arthropoda > Insecta > Coleoptera > Lucanidae > Dorcus > Dorcus parallelipipedus. The sequence goes on from OY284475.1 coordinate 18,588,226, forward strand.
TAGTCCAAACCTCAATCCCATCGAACATGACATGATGGGAAAGAGGATTAGAAGTCAGCTTCCGCCACCAGTCAATCTAAATGAACTTCGGCAAGTTCTTATTCATGTTTGAGAAGAAATTCCTCAAGACGACATAAGGTCGTTAATTCTCAGTATGGGAAGACGTTGTCAAGCAACAATTGACAGCAGAGCTGGAAATACCCGATATTAAACATTGCTTGCATATTTTTTATTTTACTCTTTATAATTTTTAAAACATTTGTATTACATCGTTAATTTTTCATTTGGTTTACCAAAATACAAATTACCTGTATTCATTTTATTGAAAATTTTGAGACTTTTAAGAGGTGTGTTAATTTTGCTGTTTAGTGTATTTACTACGTAGTAGCTCATTTCCATTTCTTTCAATTTTTTATCGCAACTGAAATATGTAATCATAAATTAATACATTTCTTGTAGTTTGACCGAATTGCTGCATTCTTTCTTCAACCGTTCCTCCCTTGTCACGTTTTGATTTTCGTCTTTTTTTCTGCCATTTGCAAAAGTTTAATTGGTCGTCACGATTTCTTCTCCTTTGTTTCCGCTTTAAGTCTTCTCTTTACATAATTAAATTATTTCGTTGCTACTTGAATGCACTATATGACTTTTTTTTTCCTTGTGTTTACATATTTTCTAATTTCATGCCTGTTTTTTTTGTTTTTCTTTTTTTTTGCACTCGCATAGTTTAAAATCAACGCCACCATCTGATGTTGCGTGTGTAGTCTTCTTGTTCTGTTAAATTAAAATCATTTAAATGGGATTGCCTTTACTTAAAATAAATTTGCAGTTGGAATATAAAATGTAATTTTCGTTTTCTTTTTTAATCGTGTTTATACTTTAAAATCAACGCCACCATCTGATGTTGCGTGTGTAGTCTTCTTGTTCTCTTAAATTAAAATCATTTAAATGGGATTGCCTTTACTTAAAATAAATTTGCAGTTGGAATATAAAATGTAATTTTCGTTTTCTTTTTTAATCGTGTTTATTTTTAATCCTGTAGGATCAAGGGGGACAAAAAAGAGACAAAAACTAAAACTTTTTCTGTAGTAATAATAATAATAATAATAAATTGCCTTTATTTTTTTCTGCAGTATTTCCCCAAGTAAGGCGAAGTTTAGCTAAAGCTACTCTTACACTTAACCTTACTTAGGGACAAGTAAAATACAAGAAAATTTCAGATACAGTGTGCCAAAAAAAAATGATTATAACAAAAAATAAGAAATAACCAAAATATACATAGAAATAAATATTTGAAAGAAAAAACACATAGAGATACCATCTACAATTATTCATGGGAACGTAAAATCAACTTAACTTTCTTCTTGAAAGATTTAAATGGTAAATGAACAAGATTCTTTATTGTGCTATTATAGAGTTTCACGGCATGATATGAAAATGATCTCCGAAACATGGCAGTCGAATGACGAGGAATACTAAAGTTGTTTTTTGTCCTGACAGAAACAGAGTGAATATTCGAACGTTTTACTAGTTTCTCAAACAGAGATGAAGGTGTAGCATTAACTAATACCTTGAAGGTGATATTACAAAAGTTATATATTCTCCTATTTTTCATTGTCAGCCAATTTAGATCTTGCCGTTTAGAGGACACATGGTCATATTTACGCAAGCCAAAAATAAAGCGGCAACAGATATTTTGAACTTTTTGGATACGACCCTGATCAAAGCAGTCTAGGTGAAAGCCGTATACAGCATCATCATAATCAAAACATGAGAGCACAAGTGATTCGCACAAGAGTTTTCTTAAGGTAAAGTTCAAAAAATGTCGATTAGAAAATAAAGTTTTTAATGTTGCATAAGACTTTTTTAACAAATAATTTACGTGCAATGAAAATTTTAAGTTATTATCGAAAATTATTCCCAAATTTTTTGTGTGATTAACAACAAGTAGTTTCACATAATTTATATTTATGTTTAACGCGCCAGTCAATATTTCTTTGTTCGTTTTGTTTCCAAACAACATAACAAAAGACTTAGAACTATTTAACTTTAAATTACTTTGAGACGTAAGAGAACTGATAGTCTTTAAATCACGATTGATAATAGACTCAGCGTCTCTAAAATTTTGCATTTTAAAGTTGTAATATATTTGTGTATCGTCGGCATACGCCTGAACCTTACATTTGGATACACAAGTTAAAATATCAGCAGTATACATTACAAAAAGCAAGGGTCCAAGGACGGATCCCTGAGGAACTCCAGAGATAACATTACGTAGTGATGAATATGAGTCATCAATGCACACCTGCTGCATACGTCCAATTAAATAGGACTGAATAAAATAAACAAATTCTGAGGAGAAACCGTAATATTTTAATTTTAGTAATAAAAGTTTATGATTAATAGTAACAAATGCTTTTGAAAAATCTAACAGAATTAAAGCTGTAATATCGTTATTATCAATGTTTCTAACAATAATAATAACAAGTATGTTAATTGTGTTACCTAAAAGTATAAGTAGTTAATATTTCCATACAAAATGTCATCTAATATATGATTTTTTTACAGTTTTTTTTGTTTTTGTTTTTTTTTAATTTTTAATGTAACAAAGGTTACCCTTACATCTGGGTAAAAACGAGACAGCTGAGGTTAATAATACGACACCATTAAAGCTTAGGTTGTTCCTCTTACAAAATGATACGGATCAATCTTGATTCGCGAAAAGAAGTTTTAATAGCTTTGTTCTAGCAGCAGTACATAACTGTTAGAAATTCTATTGAACATGCGTAGTAACACTTTAGCGTTCTAGCAGTGAAAATTTTAAGTTTCTTGTTACCAGTTTGATGTTCTAGCAGCTGTGGATTGTAGTTTGCTGACAGTAATTTCACGTATTCTTTGCGAATTTCTAATTGTGACATGCGCACATCGAATCATCAACGTGCACGGCCGCGCGGTAAAAATATTTATATTAAATCAATTCGTGGACCGGTGGACCTACTATTTGTGTTGAATCTGATGTGATGGATTAATATTTCTTGCATGTAGTATAATCGTCCAAGTTTTGTATCGGTTTTATGATGTTGCTATAAAAAATTCTTCAAAGAGACCGGCACTGCTGTGTCTGTGTCTCCTCTCTGTCGCTTTTTTATAGCAAGACCATAAAACCGATACCGAGCTGGGACGACTATACACAGCATTTTATTTACAACCAGTGAAAGTGATGAGTTATTTGAGGAGAATCAGCGACAAAAAATAAAATTATGTTGAAGTAAATATATTACTTAGTCAGAGCAGCAAAACAGCGGAAAATATTTATTACATACCTACCTATTTCCTAAGCAATTTATCAAACGAGGTTATTACTTGGCGTAATAACAAGAACAACAATGTAGAGATACGGATTTAACCCACATGGCGCGAAATGTCATATTGTATCCTATATACATACAATCAGGGAAACGTTCTAGCAAAGAAAAGTTCAAAACTAATTCGACAACAGTTACGGATTACGCATGCGTATAGAAAAAGTACACAAACTATCAGAAATTGTTTGCTAGAACAAACCTAATATCGTTTTGTTGTACAATTTCTTATACTAGATCGGGTACTTCTTTTCTCGATAACGAAAACCCCCATTTCGACAATATTTAAAATTTTTCTCCCCTGCTTTTTCTTTGTTGTTCCATTTAGCCTCCTGCTTAATAAACTTTTATCGTTATAATAACGTCGTTCAGCTTCCCGAATACTCCATTCTCTTTTCCCTTATTTACTTATTTACTACAAGTTTCTCATAATTACACTTTATTTTTGTCCTAATAGGCGTCTCAAATTTACCTTTGAAAAGAAAATCTCAAATACTAAAAGGCGTATAAGATATCACTGTGATTATTTGCTACACTACCTCACTATTTTGGTCCTGCACTCGTGTTGACATTTTTATTTGTCGATCCTTAGGCCCAGGTTCATAATGGAATTTAAAGGAGACTTTAAATTTAAAGTCACTTTCAGATGTCAAAACATATATGAAAACCCAGTCACATCTGAATGTGACTTTATTTTAACGTCTCCTTTAAATTCCATTATGAAACTGGCCTTTACTCCATTACTTTAACAAATATTCTCATCGATGTTACACGAACTTGAGAGGTTATAATATGGAATTGGCCATAGATTACTTTCCCACTAATTTTCAATTAAGGTACATAACCAAAATTTATTAACCAGAAATATTTGGTAAGTATAATTCTTCCATTGATTTATGGCCAGTTGCACCAAAAACTTAAGCTCAACTTAACTTTATGCGTTACTTAGAATATACTTACACAGTGCTGTCTAACATATAAACTCTGCTTAAGTATTTGACGCAAATGGCCATTAGTGCATCTTTTAAAGTATAGATATCAGAAACTGCCTCATTTTTTCCCAAACTTTTGCATGTTTCATTTTACTCCCCTTGGCCCTACACTATACACTTAATTTCCACGCATAAGGAACACGATCTCTTTGACTTTTTACTTGTAACATTAGTTGTTAGGTCCTTTGGAGTTAATCAAATCGAAAATATTCGTGAATTATTAAAAAAATATATAGAAAAGTTTTGTTTCTTCTTTATTTTTTTGAAATCACTGGAAGATTTAAGAGCTGGTCTTTCCATCTTCCCGTTAATGTTATCCGGCGAATACCTTGATTTTTATGAATGCTTGATCAATTAACTTGATTTTTATGAATTGTTTACGTCGTAGTTATCCGAGAGTTATTTTATCAAGAGATGGAAAGGCCAGCCCTAAGTTAAATAACTTACCTATTATCGAAATAGAAATGAAGGACTTATGGCCATTTGCACCAAGCACTTAAACTCAACTTAACTTTAAGCGTTACTTAGAATATGACTTACACTATACTCATGCCTGGTTGTACCAACTTTTTAATCAGAGCTTAAATTTAAGTGGTGTTTAGACTATGACATTATTTATACCGAGTGATTTTTTAATTTTTTCATCAACTCTTGCCATGAAATCTGGATGGCATGTCTTAGCTTAAGTGAAAAGTCCGTCATTGTACACCTTTTTGCTGTTTTACAGTAAAGCTACGACATGTCGTCCAAATTCCATGGCAAGAGTTGATAAAAAATTTAAAAAATCACGCGTTAGATTTAACAAAATGTTAGTCACATTGGCTTCGTTCAGATGACGGAAAATATCATAAACGGTTTACGATTTATCATCTGAACGTTTACGCTCCAAGGATCGCGATGAAACATGTTTAAGTAGCGGACGCAATTTTTTGGAGCGATTCGATTTTACGCTACCCTAGCGAAAACGTGTTTAAAAACACGGCATCTACAAAGTCTGATATGATTTATACAATAAACGGAGTGTAATATGAAGTGTTTGGTGATAGAGAAGTTCATGAACGATTAAGCAGTTTATTAATTCTCATTTCGAGGCCATTCATTTCTGCTCTGCAAATTTTGCATGAGTTCCCAGAGGTTTATTGCGCCCAAAGTAATTATTGTTGGATTCACTTTTATTTAAATTAGCTCTAAATGCTTCTTAGACAAGACTTATACACTAGGCATTAGAATATTTAATAAAACGGTCTACGCTACCGATCGTTCAACTGAAAACTGTATTTACAGCGTAAACAGTTTATGATTAATCATAAACTGTTTACGATATTTTCTTCATCCGAACGAAGCCATTCTAATTGACACTTAAGTTGAAGTTTAAATGTCAATCAAAATGTATTTGACGTTATACTGACCACACGTAAATGTCACATTGTAAACATAACTTAAATTTAAGCTCTGCTTAAAAGTTGGTGCAACCGGGCATAATTAACTTAAGAATGTCATATTATAAACCCAATTAAATTTAAGCTCAGCTTAAGTGTTTCGTGCAAATGGGCATTGGTCCTACATGGGATAAGTAAGGGTTAAAAAAAGAAAAAGTAAATAGTCAATGTAATAATTTATTTAGTTTTTCCTTCGTTTTTTTTTCTACTATTTGTTAGCTTTTTCTTGTTTTTGTGATTCTCGAAAGTAAAATCTCTAGATTACCAAAGTACCGCGAATTTCCGCCATTGTGGCTCCACTTTCTAGCGCCAACAAAAGTGCACTACTGTGCTGTGCTACATCTTCTAAAACTTTTATTATTATATTCATACTTAATAAGGAGTCGATTGCACTGAAAATGATCATGTTAATTATTAAAACAAATCGTAAATAATATATTCTAAAATTTATACAGGCTGGTCCCGAAAGAAGGTGCCAAAAAGAAATCAATTATAGGAGATGAAGATTAAAACTCATAAAAAAAAATTCTAATAAGTCTTTTCGTTTTTGAGATAAAAATAATTGAAAATTTGTTGAAAATGTGCTGTATGCTAATGAGTTAATCGGGATTGAAGATGTTACAGGTACCGGTGCTAAAAAAATGCAAATATTGTTACCATACAACCAGAATTACTTTTCAATCCCGATTAACTTATTAGCATACAGTAAATTTCATTTTTATCTCAAAAACGGAGACTTTTATTAGAAAATTTATTTGTATATGAGTTTTACAGCGGGACCACGCTGTATTGCAAATTTTGTTATTTGATGGACCTACTCGTAAATATCGTATCTAAAAGTTTGTTCAAATTTTTCTCTCGTTTTTTGAATGAAATCTAATTTTTTTTTAATTCGTTTTTGTATGAAAACATAATAATAAACATAATAATAACTTGTAATATGACAAAACTAACTAAGAAACTATGGTAATGACGTGGTAATGACAATATAACATTAAAAGATGATCGCAATGATACCGCCATTTTGGCTCCAAAGTGCTACCGTCTATTATTATTATTTTTACTTTGTGTCATTAGAAACAACAGATGGCGCTGTTTTTCTGTCACTTGGATCCAAAGCAAAGCAATCTTTTTTTTAATAAGCAAGGGCACCACAAGGCTAAAATTTTCCTAAATCTTGGAAATTTATAGGTCAAACAATTTCTTTAATATTTAGAACGTTTCAATCCTGAACGTGTTTTGTTTTTTCTTTCTTGAATGCCCTTAATTGAAAAAAAAACCACCATAATATTTAAACTTTGCACGACGATATCTTCCTTTATTATGTCCATTGCGAAGCAACTGCAGTTTTGCTTCAGTATCGGATACGATTATTTTCGCCACGCAAAAGTCGTTCCAGATAATTGCGCTGCGCTGATCGTGCGAACTCAGCACAGCACTTGCCAGATACCACCACACCACATGCATATTTTAACTTCTTACAATTAGCTCGTGGAGAACATGCACGACATAAGTGTATTTTTCCCACGCTCCACAAGTCCACAAGTAAGCAGCGAATTCAGGATGTGTACACCCGACAGCTGCAGCTCGTGAAATTGATCTTCTTCATATCTAATGACGGACGTTTAATTAAAGAGGTCAAGGTTTCTTATACTACGTCATAAAGGCGAAGTTAATTTGTTGAATTGAGTTATATCACGTGAATGCATGTCTTTGCTTGATTGGTAGGGTGCAGTTTTTATCGTCGAAAGACCCCGAGATTTAGGAAAACTGTAACGTTCTGGCAACCTTGTTATTTGTTTTGAACAAATATGTTTTTGTTTTGAACAAAATTGAGAGAATAGGAGAAGAGACTCATTTCTATATCTATCTAGATTTTTCATTTTTTTGGTACGTACGTATCTTTATCATCACCATTTTATATGTTATGGATCTTCTTCGTCCTTCTTTCCAAAAACTCCTCGAGGCAATCCTTACAAGCGACAACTGTTGAGCTTTGCTTGTAATTTTTCTTGCTTTCGTTTTTCTAAATTCCAATGGAATGGATTTGTCGCCCCAGATTATCCTCGTTTTGTTACTAAATAAAAACTGAGTTGAATTTAGCAAAGTTCTAGCTTTATGACATGTTTGCCTCCTCGCTACGTTCTTGAACTTTATTCCCAATTAGTTTTTAATGATACTAAACAACTCAGCGGGACGTGTTTGAAACAAAACTGATCCTTCGACTTCATTAAGACCCCCATTAAATAAATTAGAAATAAATTTTGAATACAAAAAACTTTACATAAAAGAATGTACCTAATTAACAGCGATTTAATTTACCTCATTAAGACATGATTAGACGAGATGAATTTAAAATATCTTTTGTTTTTTCAGCTCTCCTAAATCGCAAGCAAGAACTAGACCTGGACATCCCGAAGAATCTGGACCAGTGCGTTCTTGAGCAACTCGTCTGCGAACAGCTGAAGGGCTTTCTGCTCATTTTAACCAGTACGGGCAAGATAGTGTTTGTTTCGTACACCGTAGAACATTTATTAGGACACTTACAGGTACCTTTTAATTTGTGTTACGCAACGGCGGCTGTTTTCGTCCCCAATTACATATGCCACGAGCGAAATGGCACTCGTCCAACGAAACGAAAAAGAAAACGTTTAAATGCAGCTTGCGCTAGTTTTGATTTGCATTTGCAAACGGATCGGCGGACGTTTTAATATTTACCTCGCGCCTCCTTGCATTTAATGAATAAAGTAAATGTGCGTCGTTAGCTCTACTGCTGCAAAATCAAAGTGCAGCTCGCCTTTTAACAACTGCAACGAGAAGTGAATCGACTCGCTTCTATTGTTATTCAAAGTTAACTTTATGTTAATGCATGGATGAACATTATTCACGGAAATGGCACGACATTTCAAACAAGTCAGAATAATTTCCTGAAGTTTTTTTTTTTGATTTGTCAACTCCCAGTCACATAGATTACTGTTTTTTTAATCTAATTTTGTAGTCTCACACTTTTTACATTAAGTAAATCCTCTCGCAGTTCAAAAAATCCCTTCTTCACCATGACACAACAATAAAATCTTTCAAATAATGAAAGTAAAGTTTTTTATGTAAAGATTATTTCATTGAAACTGGGAAAGAGGCGGGACAAGACAGAAATGCGCTTGCTTGCTAAGTCACGCCTGCTGGGTGCATAAAGAGGCAATTTAAGGCAAGTGAGTTTTCAACTCAACTTAATGATTTTTTAAATATCTTTGTATTTCTTTAAGTACCTTCTGAAATTTTTAAAACTAGAACAGAACTGAACAAACGGAACCCCAAAAAATGCTGCATCTCAAGGAGTCAAAGATATAATAAATATTAAAAGCAAGGAAACGAAGAAGAGATAATATTGTGAAAGACTGGTATTTAAGAGTAGGAAATGACCAAAATAAACGAATGTAAACTGGATAATATGTGGAAACATTTACGAATTTGACGTTTTTGTAGGAAGGACTAGAATGAAAATGTAGAAGATTCAGTTATAAAAGTCATTAAAATTCATGTTGACCCCCATTATGAAGTAAGATATTTAAAAGATGAAGTTACTTTAATATCGTTTTAAAATCCGAGCTTTGCTGGTGAACTGCGACTGTGACTGGCTTACTAGATGTCACTTCTCTTTAGGCTTTTGCTTTATATGCTGGAGAAACACAGAAACTCTAGCCCAAATGAGCTGGTACAATTTGGAGCACGTTCTGAGACGTGAATTTCTCATGTAAAATTCACCACTCCTAAGACTGCTCAACCAATTCGGCTGTGTAACTACGTGAAAAAAATTTTGGCACAATTATGAAATAAAAACACAAATTTAAAAATCCAATCGTTGAAAGAGGACTGCAAAATAAAAATTTGAAAGCAATTTGAAATAGCCAAAACAGTGAAGGAGAAATGTCAAAAAATACTAACTACAGATAGTTGACAACACAGAAATGAAATGATTTCTAAAAGAAAGGTGAAACAAAGTCAGAAAATTCAACTTGTATTAAAAGCGTTGAAGAATTTAGAAAGAAAAATCACAAGGAAAAGGCAAGCATGAAAAAATACCGAAAAAGAGGCAAGAAATTGAAATAGAAAAGAATTTAAGATGGAATAAAATTAATGATGATAATACTGATACTTGAGAATATAAAAATGAAGTGATTTTCACCAGAGCGAAAAGAAAACATTGAAGAAACGAAGTAAGTAACCACATTACATTAAGGTCCGGTCTTTCCATCATCCCGTTAAAGTTATCCGGTAGATAACTTGAATTTTATGAATGGTTGATTGATTTTTATGAATTGTTTCCATGGAAGTTATCCGTCAGTTAGTTTATCAAGAAGTGGAAAAACCGGCCCTAAACCATTGAAGTGTTAAACAGAGATGACACGAGGAAGAAGCAAGCATGAAAAAAGAGTGTACAGGAAAAGACAATAAAAAAGGAACAAGAAAAGTGAAATAGAGAAAAATTTGAGACGGAATGAAATGAAAAATCTAAAACAGAGAACACGAAAATGAAGTGATCTTTAGAAAAAGAAAACCTTAAGGAAACGAAGTCAGAAAGGTAACGCAAAAGGAACCAGGGAAATAAAGTAAAGAGGAATTTAAAATAGGGCCCAATGAAACCAAAAGAATTTTAAATAAAACAAATAACAGAAGGAAAAGAAATGAAACAAAACTGTATGGAATGAAATACATACAAAATTAAAGAGATGTTACAAAATCAAGAGATATTTAAGAAGAATTTGACTTTACAGGAAATTAGAAGATAAATGGGAATAATTTATTTTATTTTAAAGTCACTTGCCTTTTTTATAAATTCATCTTTATAATTTTTTTTGTCTCAAAGCTACTATCCCTTTGAGTAATCGCGAGTTTACATTTGCGGAACTGATTATATCTTCGTATGTAGCACGATGTTCTTGTTTCTTCTTTTACTTCCCATTTCCTCCATCCTTTCCATCCAATTTTCCCTTGGTCTATCTTTCCTTCGTTTAGGACATTTCCTGCTTCGGTTACTTTTTAACTTTAATTGTTGCACTCATTCACATTATGTATCCAAATAAATTGAATTTTCTTCCTCTCAACTTTCTTGGTCGTTTCATTTTAATGGTCATTTTCCGTATATCTTCGTTTCTTTTTTGTTCCATTTTCTTCTCCTTGCGATCTTTCTCAGAAGTTACATATCTTCAGCAATAATTGTTTTTCATGTTTCTTCTGCAATACCCAGTATTCATTTGCATGTGTCTCTCCCTTTTTAATTTTTCTTAAATTAAAAATTAAAAGTTTCTTCCCATAATAACATTTTGAATACGTATGCATTTCAAAAGCTAACCTCTCATGCTCAGTATAAAAAATCTTTTGCTGTTAAACCGGAGGTTATTTTTCTTACCATCTTTGTTTTTTCTTGTTCCCTCCATCTCTTTTTGACTTACTCTCTTTGGCCTAAGAGTTTCTCCCAGTTTTGAATCTTAGTGCACTTGTTAGTTTCCTCCTTATCTTCTATGTCCTCTCTTTGTTTTTGACTTTACCCTATCTGTCACAAGTTCAACACATCTTCATTTTACAGAAGCGAAAAGAAATCAACGATAGAAGTGGGAATAGGAAGAATACTTAGAATAAATTGAAGTGAATGAAGAAGAAACCATAAAACATTAAAATTGGGAATTTTTTGTCTTGGATGGCGTGTCAATTCTTATTCTTCAGATTTTCTTCGAAGGACATTCTCCTTATTATCTTTATTTCTTCTTTTCCCTTCTTCGCTTTTAGGCTTACCCTTCCTAGCTCTTAAGTTTTTCTAACAAGACCTACTTTGAAGCTGCGTATACATATTCTTATCTCTTAAGTCTTATCATTGCGTTTGCTTTTGGCTTTACGTTCGCTTCACAAGTTCATCATGTCTTCATTTCGCAGAAGTGAAAGTAAATCAACAATAAAAATGGGAATAGGAAGAATACTTAGAATAAATTGAAGTAAAATAAAGAAAAAAAAACACATAAAAAGGTAAGACAGAAAAGACAAGGGGAAAGATAACATCAATCCCGAAATCATGAAGCAAGTTGGACTAAAAGTCTTTTGGTATTTTTTTGTCCTGGATTCCGTATCGCTTCTTCTTGTTCTTCATGTTCTCTTTGTTTCACCAACTTACCAGCAATTTTGTAATTTTTTTGCGTGGATTTAGTAATTCCGGAAAGTATTTCTTCTATAGGTTCTTCTTTTCTCTTCAGTTATTTGTTTATTTTTATTATTTTAGTTTTATCTTGCCCTTCATCTTTTTCTTTTTATAAATATTACAATTTCTTTCTAAGATTCTCCCTCATTATATTTTTGCCCTAATCAACTTTTGCTAAATGTTTAGCATAACAAAATTGTTGCAATTGAAGAAAAAAAGTTACCAAAAAAAGAAAGCACTTAAATTTCATCTTCGCCCTCCCCCTTCAACTGTAATGCAGTGCGAAGCGAAACAAAAGTAATTTTAATATTTCCGTCTTTGCTCTCGCAATTCCGTAGATCGTCCTGTTTAATAAAGCCTTCCTGTACTTTGAAGTTCGTTCTTATCAGACACGAGTGGCGTGGCAATCGCATGCAAATAACGTGCATCGCGCATCCCTACATTTTTATCTCTATTTATCGTGTGGCATTGAAATAATCTAATCTCGATGAAGTTCTTAGATAAGCTACCGCGCAATAAATTTCTTCAACCTGACGCCGATGAATAAATAAAATTTAAATGTGCCCCCTCGTTTCTTTCAGACTGATCTCATGGGCCAATCAATATTTAATTTAATCTCGCCGGAAGACGTCGAAAGATTCCGCATGTACATAAACGAGAACGAGATTTCGAACAGAGACTGGCGGAAATATTTCAACCTGCACCTGAAGAGGGCGGGCCCCCGAAACGAATCGCCGGTGTTCGAACTGGTGAACGTGATGGGTATGCAGAGGCCGACCTGTTGTGATGCGGTGAACGCGACGATGAACGAGAGGGATTCCCCGACGTCGTCGTCGTCGACGACTTCGACTCCTTCTGCGTCCAACGACGTAAGTCTGCCCAAAAAACCAAGCGCTCGTTTTAATCGTTCTGATTTATTTTATTTAGTTGTGGGTCTTTTTTGTGAGAGTCCTCCGTACGGAATCGCCCGTGGGTCTCATGCTGGAAGCCAACAAGGAAGAGTATGTTACCAGGCACTTAGTGGACGGGCGTATTATAAACTGCGATCAACGAATTTCGATTATAGCCGGATATATGATTGGAGAGGTTTCAGGAAAATCCGCGTTTAATTTCATGCATCGAGAGGACGTCCGATGGGTGATGATCGCGTTAAGGCAAAGTAAGCACCACCTCGGTGGAATATACAAGTTCCACACGTGGACTATCATTTTTCCATCACGGTCATGCAAAATTTAACTTTCATGTCAACAATGTCGTTTTATTTTTGTTTATAACTACGATGCGATGATGCAATGCGCTATTTATAATTAATAATTACGCGATAACAAGTTTTGTACACACGCGCGAAAAATACCGGCTTTCTATTGGACGGAAGTTTGCGAGAATATCTCGCGTTATTCGAGCGCAAGCAAATACGCAGATAAGCGCCTTGCTTCAAAAATTCATTGTTACATGTTTTCGCCGCTCGCCGTCTGGCGAGCACGTGGCGGTAACAACAATAATAACAACAGCAAAACACGCGGAAGTTAATTGTGATAACCGAGTTAATTTTTTTAACAAATATTTAGAGCAAGTTGCATGAACAAAAATTAAAATCCTGCATAAATTACTTGCTTAGTCAATCTAATTACTGGCACGCGCATATACAGGCTAATTGCATACATAAATCAGTTGTTTTTGAAACGCTATGATTTTTTTTTTCTAATAACTTAAAGAAAATATGTCAAATACTCAAGTGAAAGAAGATTTCAATTTAATTTATCGTGCACTCGTGCCTAAACCTCTAACTTAATTACCACCAAATGAGGTTTGTACTTGATTCCAGTGTATGATAAGGGTGAAAGCAGAGGTTCATCTTGTTACCGACTGCTATCGAGGACTGGCCAGTTCATTTACCTGCGAACGCACGGTTTCTTGGAGGTAGACAGTTCTGGGACAGTCGAAAGCTTCATATGCGTGAACACGTTGGTATCCGAGAAAGAGGGCCAAAAGTTGATTAAGTCGATGAAGGACAAGTATTCGCCGCTCATAAAAAATTCTACACTTCCAGTAAGTACATAAACCTCAGGAGTTGTTTGATGTACACGTCTTAATACACGAATTACTCTGATTGATGTATGTGTGTTAATAAGTGAACAGAATTAGTATGAGTGGTATATATGCATTAAAAACCATGGTATACATGTGTACAACCGTTAATCTTACAATAGGTTTTTTTGTACAAGCGTTACACGTTGATGTACATATCATGTCTATTGAGTCTAATTGGAATACATTCAATAATGATCTAATAAAATTGTTGTACAAGTTGACCTGATTGAAGTACACATGTACAAACGTTAACGAAGTACCACGTACTAAATAAGTTCGTCTGATAGAAGTATGTACATGTATTAATGATTGGAGTACAAGTGTTGTATAAGTCAGTAGAGTTTGTGTGAGTGGTATACATACGTTAAAAGTCATCTATACATGTGAGAAAGTGTTAAATATATTAATACAATATGAAGTACAACTATTAAACACGAATGCAAGTCATAATGACTCAATAGGTCTGTTGTACATGTGTTATCAATTAGTCTGAGTGAAATACAAATGTTAATGATTCAGTAAGATTCTTGGACGCACATTAACAATCAGGATCTGATTGAAGTACACTTTTGTTAACCAGTCAATACAATTGTTAACGAGTCATTTAATTGGTGTACATGTACATACCATGATGAGTCAATCTAATTACCATACAGGCTGTAATGAGTCATAGGATTACCATACAGGCTGTAATGAGTTCATAGGATTATTGTACATGTGTTAACGAGTCAGATTTCTTGGAGTACAAGAGTTAACGAGATAGTATACTTATTAATCAGTCAATACATTTGTTAACGAGTCATCTAATTGATGTAATCATGATGAGTCAGTCTAATTACCATACCATAATGAGTCAATAGGATTATTGTACCTGTTAACGAGTCTATTTTTTCTTTAATACAAGTTTTAACAAGTCAGTCTGATTAAAGTACACTTGTTAACCAGTCAATACAATTGTTAACGAGTCATTTAATTGGTGCACATATCATGATGAGTCAATCTAATTGGCATACAGGCTGTAATGAGTCCATAGGATTCTTGCACATGTGTTAAGGAGTGAGTTTTTTTCGACTACAAGAGTTAACGAGATAGTATACTTGTTAATCAGTCAATACATTTGTTAACGAGTCATCTAAATTGATGTAATCATGATGAGTCAGTCTAATTACCATACCATAATGAGTCAATAGGATTATTGTAGCTGTTAACGAGTCTATTTTTTCTTTAATACAAGTTTTAACAAGTCAGTCTGATTAAAGTACACTTGTTAACCAGTCAATACAATTGTTAACGAGTCATTTAATTGGTGCACATATCATGATGAGTCAATCTAATTAGCATACAGGCTGTAATGAGTCCATAGGATTCTTGCACATGTGTTAAGAAGTTTTTTTCGACTACAAGAGTTAACGCAATAGTATACTTGATAATCAGTCAATAAATCTGTTAACGAGTCAGCTCTAATTGGTGTACATGTCATGACGAGTCAGTGAGGCAGGCAGTGATGAGTCAATAGGATTATTGTACATGTGTTAATGAGTCAGTTTCTCTAAGTGTTAACAAGTCAATCTGATTGAAGTACAGTCAACAAATAAAAAGTCGCATCCCCCACAGTCGAACAAATGAGTGAATGGAGCTTAACATTTTATGAGGGAGACGTCTTTTCTTTATTTGTGCTGGTTAGTTGTACACGTCTTAACGAGTCAGTGTACATGTGTTAATGTGTAATTCTGATTAGTATACATTGTAGATGTATGTAGAAAGTGAATTATATTTTAGATTTCGAACGTGGCGAACGATAGGGAATCAGTTGAAGACCCCCATCTGTTAGAAGCGGCAATAGCTCACCTAATCACGAACTTACCATCTCCAGATTCGGAGACAACATCGAACTCGAGCCCGCGCTCCACCATAGAGAATCAAGACTGCAACTCAACCGACAGCCATTCGTATTTGTCCACCCACTCCTCCTGGCACATAAAGCTGAAACCGGCGAAGAGACCGCCCTCCTCGAACCACACCAACTCGAACAAGCGACGGAAGGGGTCGCAGGAACGAGAGATCTTGCCCTTGTCCGCCTCGTTCAAGGGGCCCACCATCACAGAGATCACCGAGACGAGGTGATGATCGACGGTGGAACTCGACGGTGGGGCCACCTAGGGCGGTAGTAATAATTCTCGACTGTGGGACACTTTGCATCTGTGCCATTGATTTTATGAGACTGACGAAATTTTACTACTATTACATTTTTCAAGTGATTAAAGTAATTTATATTTTTGGATACACAGCAGCGCTAAGGACGAACACTTTTTTGTAAATATTAGAGGACGGATGCACATACAAACACACATACACGTTCACCATCTAACTCCTCCGGCTCCCCCACCCCCTATTTTATTGTAATTCCACAGAGCACTTAAATAAAAATAACACAGTGCCTATAAAAGATTAGATAAACTCAAGAGAGCTATGTATATGTTGCTTGATAGTATTGTGATCTAAACTTTTTACTTCAAAACACCCGCTTACAATTTCAAGAAAGCAGCAAAGCACATTCTCTAATATTATACCACGAATCCAATCTTTTATAGTCTTTTATGATATTACACACAAATCAACTGTTCATGTTCTGTGGAAATTCTTTTAATTACTAGACTTCTTCAAGCTCATGTTTTCATGCATTTCGATTTAGAAATGACTCTTAAGTTTCTTTACAAAACAAAAAAAGATGAACTTTTACTGAGTGTACAGGGTTGCAGCTAACTGAAGGGGCCCCTCACAAACCCTAAGTGATAGATATTTTGTTTAATTAGAAAAACTGCGCCATTTGATTGTGAAAGTAGGATGCAAAAAAAGGACACTTCTTTGTCTTACAAGCCACGAGGGGGTTGTTGTTAATTAGTTTCTTGCAACCCTATCCTTCACATTGCAGATCGATTCATTTCAACATGTACCCTTCACTAAATGTATACCGTGCTGTATATTTCCACCCAGGCCCGACGCCCAAGCGCCCTTGTGCAAAACATATTTTGGCGCCCTTTTAAAATTCCGAACAAAAACTAATTTTGCTGAAATAAAGTTTATATACAAGGTGCTTTTGAATAAATATTTTGCTGCTTTAATCTCAAAAGTTAATTTAATTTTTAGCTGTATCTGTTTAAATAATTAGAGATCATTTGGCGCCCTTCTGATCAGGCGACCTCGTGCGTTGCACGGGGGGGCAGTGGCGGGCCTGTTTCCACCAAAACTAACCAGATTTATTAATGTAGCTTCACTTCTATGTTACCGAAGCAGTTTCAAAGTAGCATATACCACTGTATTTATTAGTCTAAGTTTGGGATATTGCACAAAAGATATCATCAACTTGTAATTGAAAAGACGCGTTCAGAAAAGAAAGAAAAAAGACACCTTGTTAAATGAAACACGGCTATTTTTTGTCCAATATCCTTCCTTTCGTTGTAAATAATAACATCGAAGCAAACATGTTCTCACGTGCCCGAACTTGGACTGAGTATTTATATTGTTAACATAGTAACAGTTCGGGGTCATTGTGATTTAAAAAAAGAAAAAAGAAACACCTTTTCTTTTTGTAATCATACCTTAGTTATGCTCGATATTCTACATTCATTAGGCGTCAGTTGTTTACACATGCGATTTATCACATGGTGAATTTTTTTTCAACGGCTCAAAAGACAAAAGACTGTTGTTTTTGCTTAATTTCGTTTAATGTACAAATTTGAATCGCACGTGTAAACCACCGGGTCGATCCTCTGGGCATTATTTCATCATGTGTGTGTCAGCGTCGTCGATAAAAGAAAAATTATTAAAATATGTGACATGGTAGACTGAGTCGAGCTGTGCTTTAAATATTGCCCCCTCTCCCCCTTTTTTTCGAAGAACGAAATGCAAATTGTAGCTTAGGAAACTACGTAACGTCAATAAATAGGGATCGTGTGTAAAGGACGTTCCGAAGAAGGACTCGTGTAAATACAACTTGATGAATAAACGATACCTAAGTGACTGTCTTAGATTAAATAACCTAACGCAGCATCGTCGTGTTGTTGGTGTAAGGTGTATCCTGTATTTTAATATGAAACCGTAATACAAATTTATATTTTAGTTAGAGCTCGTAAGTTGTAAAGAAATTAAGTCTTGTATAGATTTTTTATATTATCGTAATTCATAATTGAATAATTATAGTGATTCTGTGATGTTATGTCTCTTTATTTTATTTTTTTTTAATTTTCATTATCACATTTACCAATTCGGATCATCCACATTATAAAAAGTTAGTTGATTAATTTGTACCGGTATACAAATGCAGTTGAGTTACAGATTTATAAACTTTTTTATAATAATTCGTTAAGTAAAGATCCCAAAAATTAGATAATTTTTAATGACACCAAGATTTGAATTGACTAGAGCCCATATTTTTGTGATGCTGGACTGCGTTCAGAATCTTTACCTCCGAGAGCATCTTTCTCACTCACGATTTGTAACATATTTTGCGTCTCGCTCATCTGTTTTAAAAACGTGTGTTTACATTGTTTCCATGACAACGGACGCATTTTTCACAAGTAGGATGCTTAGAGTGCGCTATTGTCATAGAAATAATGTAAACACAAAACGTTTTCATACGGATGAGTGAGACACAAGATATGTTAAAAATCGTGAGTGAGAAAGAGGCGATTACACGCCCAAGACGCTCTCAGAGGTAAAGATTCTGAATGCACTCCAGCGGTTTGAAGCAGTTTCGACTGTTTTAAAACATTTAAATTTTCGCGTTGATACGGTAACGTCAAATGGCGAATGTTTTGAACCGCATTCATTCTTATTTTGAAACGTTCTGTGATGACTGATGATACTTTTAAAACGTGTTTATGGTGGGAGCTTGACATTGGACGTGTTCAGCGGACACAATTGTTGAGTATGTTGACGTGATTGGTACGCTGAACGGATAATGGTTACTTCCAACATTTATCGAATTTACTCACCAGAAATAATTTACGGTGAGTGCGGTGCCAGTGAGTCATTTGTTTATTTTGATCACAAATTCTAACCTCTTTCAAATTGCTGGCTTTCTCAGTTTTCTCTTGTTTAAACGCAACATAAATGAAACACGTTTCTGGTTTTAGTCAATTGTTGCGTTCGCTGATATTTTTTTATCAACATTTCAACATCCATTTTTTCAGTGCACGGAAAACAATCTTATTAATAACGTTTTCCACTGGCTGCACTAGTGTGCACTGAGTGTATTTTCATCTCGGTTCAGCTTTATGTAATAAAACGAGATAGAGATATCCTGAGTGTACACTGGTGCAGTCAGTGGAAAACGCTATAAGAATGCAACGATTGCAACAATTGAATTTGAAGAAAAATGAACTGTTTTATACCATGTTTTATACAATGCAAATAACAGCTGGCACTGATTGAATGTTCAAGACATTGCGTTTTCGGATCCTTTTAAATGATGACGTCAGAAGCTAATACGATTTAAACTATTCGATGAATTGCTTTGAACGCGAAAATTTGCCTTATCGCGTTTTCGATTGACTGCACTAGTGTGCACTCAGAGTATCTTCATCTCTTTTTATTACATGAGGTTAAAACAAGACGCAAGTATTCTGAGTGCAACCAGTGCAGGTGAATCGAAAACGCTAATAGATTTGAGCCATTAATTTCAAGCAGCGACATCTACGGCAGCTGCCAGCATTAAAAAGCGTCATTACTTTTATTTAATACAAAAATTATAAAGTGCGTTCAATAAAAACCGTTATCAAGTAGGCTTATGTCAAATGCAAATTTTGCAAAGTCACGTCGTAACTATACGATTATATTATAAACATAACCTAACTTTTTATATCCATTTAATTACGATTTTCTAGAAAATTGATAATAAAGCGCAATTAATGAAATAAAACATTTGTTTTATTACAAGTACCTCGAAGATGTAAACAAAAACTTTGACTGTTGACGCTATTGACAGGTCGCAGTTATTCAAGGTTGCAGCATGCGTACTAAGCTACGACGTACCGTCATAAAATAAAAGCAAGTTCAGAGCCTTCTGGATAACGGATTTTTTTGAACGCACGTTATAAGTTTTAATTTCGAAAGTATTTTTTCTTAAATAAATACTAAGTGAAAAGCAATTAATTCCATTTACCGTTCAAATCTGACCTAGAATTCATAATTAGTTCTTTTTTAGTAGTATGTTCTATAGTTGTCAGCATTGGTTTTGTAACTTTTGTAATCAAAATGGTGTTTTCCTTATAAAAATTTAATTTGCTTTAATCTTTGTGTTCGCACTCAGAATATATTCATCTCATTTTATTACATGAAATTAAAAGAAGATGCAAATACACTGATTGCAACCGGTGCAGATGAATCGAAGACGTTATTAAACTTAAATTTTATGTAAAGTTACATAAGGAATTTCGAATTTGACCCAGGTCACGTGGTATCGGTATGGTGTGATCTTTGTCACATTTAGAGGATTCTCGCTCTATCTTTCTCTCTCTTATGCTAAAAGACAACGCAATTCTACTCAATCTGACGCTAAGATACATCTAACCTTATTAATCTTATTATATCCTTGGTGTGAACCGGCCGACGTTGTTCTCAAAAACGGTGAGTTTACCCCTAGTATTTAACTTTATTAAGTAAATATCAAAGAACATTTCTCTATTAATTCAAGTGAAAATTCTAGTTAACCTAATTGTTCACTTAAGTCGCATCTTTGTGAATTCAGTTTCAAACGAATTCCCACGCAAGACATTTATAAGGAAGAAGAATCAGATTCAGCAAAATAGAATAAATACAATACTCGAAATTAAATTATGTAAAAATTTGAATTTGCGCCATTAATTTCATACAGCGACATCTATGGCGCCTGCGATAAATAAAAGCCAAAGTTGCCTCATCTTATGCCTCATCATTATTATTATTTTTTTTTAATAAAAGGTCTGTGGTCTGTTCGATATACTTGCTGCGTTCGAAAATTATACGTCGGATGTATCTGGAGCGTATGATCTCATCTTTCTCACTCACGATTTTTAATCTATTTTGTATCTCGCTCATCCGTTTTAAAAAATCTTGTGTTTATATTATTTCCATGACAACAGGCCATCTTTTCACACCCTACTTAAATGTGGGATGTGAGAGATCGCCTGTTGTCATGGAAATACTATAAACACGAGATTTTTTTAAACGAATGAGCGAGATACAAAATACATTAAAAATCGTGATTGAGAAAGATGAGATCATACGCTTCAGATACATCCGACGTATAATTTTCGAACGCAGCAAGTGTAATGCGTGTAGTGTATTTATAGCGTTTTCATTTCACTTGCACGAGAAAAGTTCAGGTCACACTGGTATTACGTCATGGGTCGGTTTATCGATGCTACCAACAATGCCAATAGCAACAGTAACTGTTGCTATTCGCATAACTGTTATGAAAGTATACGTTGCCATTGGTAACAAACTGAAAGATAAATTTAACCTAGCATCGATAAACCGACCCTCAGTGGATTTAAACAAACATCCTATTTATTTAGATCTTTGAATATAGATTTAGATCCTCATCGTCTTCTTAAATTTTAAAATAGATCAAGCAAACAAGAAAGATCATGAAGCAAAATTCAATTCAAATTTGCGCCTTTACTTCATCTGGCAATGTTGCCAACTTAAAACTGCGGGAAATTGAAAATGACAAGTCATTGGGCGCTCGTTTAGCGAACGCAGCAGCCACAGGCAGCAGCTGAGAAGCAGCAATTTGCTTTGCTTACACAAATGATTCGCTAAATCGCAAATCTGCTGTTTCTGACTCACAAGTGTTCCGCCATTTTGTTGCGTACCATTATTTATTATTTTATTTACTATTGTTGATACGATTATGCTGCCAGTCAGCAGCTGAGAGATTAATCAGCGTTCTAAAACATCGCTGCCTTTCAAGCCGAATGTGCTACATAAAGCCTGGTTCATGTGAGAACGAATTTCGCGAATAAAAATGGCGGACGGATTTCGCAGAAAGTTGGAAATGTTTGAATTTTTTGCGAATTTTGCAATTTCGTGACTGACGATTGTCATCTAGGTATCAGTGTAACGTATAAATTATTCAGAAAAATGGATGTCACAGTCCTAAAAATGCAATTCTATTTTAAAATTGCCAACTATTTAGTTCATAAAGCTGTTACGAGAAGAATTAAGAAACGAAAAGGGAGTGTTAGAACAGACACAAGCTCCTCCAAAAACGCAGTATTATACCTGAAAGACCAATAGCACGTCTGGCAACGATCATCATAGACGATCATTTAGCAAATGCAGCAGTGGTAGCAATTCAACATGTTGCGTTCGCTAAACAGGTCCATTATTTTGTTGCAGTAACGAAAAGTGTCAGTGCTTTTTTGAACTTCTTTTATTCAAACAATTTTACGTTCTGCATAATTTATAAGTGAGGGGCAAGCTGTTTTATCTGTAAACTTGATAACTTGATCTTGAATAACATAGAACATGGTTGGTAATACTGTCGCACTGATGTCAAAAGTCAAAATGCCATGTTAATAAAAATTTAATTTGTTTGTGTGTGGGTTAGCTAAAATTCCTCTCGGAAGTGGTGAGTTTGCCCCCTAGATTTTAGCATTATAAAAAGTTGCCTTACAAAACAAGACTTTGAATCTGCCGATCTACCATGAATTCTTTTAAAGCTCTCACAAACTGAAACCTATTTATTAAGACATGCAGCAAAACCTACACTAGACAGAGACATAATTAGCAATTTTAATTTTCCAACTACACTACTTGAACTCCTCCACATAACATAATTCGGTTTTGGTCACATCGACGCAGACTTATCCTTAATAAATGCACACTGTTCATCACATATTTACTGATTACATGAATCATTTAGTTAGTTACTAACAGGTCGTTCCAGTATTCTAACTTCTACATAAGACATGTCATTTATTATTATTATTATTAGTAAATTGGCATAGTCAGAGATTAATTAGCGTTAGCTTGTAGACTAGTAAATGGTTATGGGTTTCGTGGAAGTAACTTTGATTTCACCTCTTTCTTTTAGTATTGTAATGAATAGTAAGTTTATTATAGTTATCTCACACTGGAGGTGTAAGTTTAACAATCAGCGGTTAAATTTAAAAAGGATTTAGATGAAGTCGCATGATGTCCCGAGTTTCAAGGATACAACGAATTTGAGGAAGCAAGTTTTTGGAGCCCAATGATTGAATTTCCTTTTTAATAACGTGTCACTCTGAGAAACTTCTTGTGACATACGAAGGTACCACTCTTGGTCGATACAATAAAAAATTACAGAGGTACTAAAAGAAATACAGAAATGGAATTATACGCAAGTAAAAGAATAGTAACAGTTCAATCTAGTCTTAACACTGTCGTATAGTTGTATGAGGAAGAGTGCCTGTGTCAAAGAGATTTTTTTAGTGGACAGTTACATCAAGACTAAAGAAGTAGGATTAAAACGGTGGTGCTTGAAAACTTAAATGTAACTTATGTAAGGTAAGAAATAATAATTATGTTACAACAATTTTAATAACACATTAATATTGTGTAGCAGTATTAGGAGCATTTTGGAAGTAACACACCGTGCTTCATGAAAGACTTTGTTTTAAACAAGAAAATGTAAATGGTCTCTTTTAGCTTTGTATCATTTTATGTTGACTTTCCACAATTTCAAAGGAATATTTGTTTGTTTGTAACTTCCTGCAGTAATAGGTTAATGCATATAAAGCTTCAGGTGTTTCTTTACTACAATCCATAAGGGTCCCAAATTTGCAAAAATGATTTTTCTAAGTTTGATAGTTTCAGCATACAAGGCAAAAAGAAATTGTTAAACTTTGCAATGTTGCTTATCTACGTATGTAGTTAATTCGATTTATAGGTGGAAGGACTCTAGACTAAGGCCTGGTCTTTTCATCTCCAGTTAACTTTATCTGACGGTTTATTCCCATAATAACAATTGTCATCACAATAGTTGCTATGGGAATTAATCACCAGATAAATTTAATTGGAGATGAAAAGACCAGGCCTAAATAAGTTACAAATATCTGGTTGCCAGAGCAATGCCTTAATTAAATATTTATTTTGATGTTTGTAACAGCAACCCAGAAAGCAATCAATTAGTGAAGTTGCTTTAATTACGTTTCGTTAATGGTAGAAACTTACTTACTGATTTAATAACAATTTCTGTTCCATTTTTAGCCGTTGGCTTCGCAAAAGTGATACTTATCTTTGGAGCGTTCGTACAAGGAAAGTATGCTACCAGAGGAAATATATGCAGTTTTACTTTTAGGAAACGTAAAGGAATACGTTCAAGCTGAAGCTTTATTTGCATTTCTGGGACACGCTGCATTTAATTTGAATAGTTTTTGAGTGATTGACTGACGCCCTAAATCTAATCAATATTTTCTCAAGTAAATTACTCAAAATGAAGGAAAATTATAAGTTATCATTAGCATTCAAAATTGTACTGAGTATGAGCAGTGCACAAAATTGGATATAAATTTCGTACTGCACATGATTTGAACGATTCAGAACTTGAAATTCGATCAAATGGAACAGACCTAATATTACTGATGAAAAAAAAAAAGAGTTAACCATATTTTTGATTAACTAAATCAAAAAATATTGCCCAGTTGAGCAATGCCAGTTTAATTTTAAGCCAAAGCTTAAACCCTTAACAACAATAATTGTTGAAATAATCATTGCTATGGGTTTAAGTTTCAGCTTAAATTTAAACTTGCATTGTACAAGTAGTGGACCTAATTTATTTATTTTATAAAAATCAAATGTCATTTTTGAATTTTTTATTCCAATAATTAAAATAGGTTGAAATTTTAGCATTTTTTGTCAGTGTCGCTTCTCAAAGTATTATTATTTACAGTTATGATCATAGTAACGTGTATCTTTCCAAAGACAAATATAAACAAAAAGAGAAGTATTTTACATATTGCAATAATGTTTAAAAAGAAGAAACGATTGTTGTATCATCAGTTTATAAAGCGTAAAAAAGAACTTAAAGAATGAAGCAATACAAAATAGTGCTTGTCAAACATTTTCGTTTAATGGGTTTCGTTTAGGGTAAGTCTGTATAGTTATAAAAATCAAATATGACTGACAATGAGTTAAGCCTGAAATAGTCTTGTGTAGATTTCTCAATATTGGAACGATCTCAGGCAGTAATCCTTGTCGAACTCAGCCTAGGTTAACTCTTCCAGGTGGGAAATACCATGGACTTTCACAGTAGACTTAAACTAGACTCGTTCACTACACACTAACTTTCTTTGGTGGTTGGGAAACTGGTCGCACAAGGTGCAGGGTTGCATGTAAAATCGCGCACTCATGTGCAATAACACATTCTAGTCAAAGATATTGCCAGTCAAAAAACAGTAAGTAACTTCGATGACTTACGCCAAAGAGAAAATCCGCAAGTACAAGTGCGACACTTGCCAGAAAAGGTTTTTAGGTAATAACGACCTGAGGAAGCACCAGCGGATTCACACCAACGAGAGGCCGTATGTGTGTACAGAGTGTAACAAGGGGTTCAGGCAGGCCGGCTCCTTGAAGAATCACATGGCCTCTCAGCATTCTCCAGGCTTGCAGAGCTCTGAGATTTTCGTTTGCAATTACTGCCAGAAAGTTTTTCCTATAAAAGAGCGATTGAGGCTGCACTTGCGCATACACACCGGAGATAAGCCGTACTCCTGCGAGCTTTGCCCCAAGAAATTCGCGCGCGGGGGACAACTGGTGCAACACATGCGTACTCACACGGGTTCAAGGCCGTACGTCTGCCACGAATGCAACTCGGCCTTCACGTGTTCCGCCAATCTAAAACTGCACCTGAAGCGCCACCAGGAAATCAGAGATTATATTTGTGATATCTGCGGCAAGTCGTTCTTTCGCAGGGACGCCCTCAAGAAACACCTCAACTGCTTCCACGCCAACTTGAAGGCTTTCCACTGCAAGATTTGCAATAAGGAACTCAAGGGACACCTTCCCCAGCACATGAGAACGCACAGGAAAGATAAACCCCACGGCTGTGCCCATTGCGGTGCTAGATTCGCGCAAAGATCTCAGCTAACGGTCCACCAAAGAATCCACAGCGGGGAAAAACCGTACCGCTGTCAGGTCTGTTGGAAGGCCTTTGCACATTCAACCGCGCTTAAGTTACACACCAGGCGACATACCGGCGAGAAACCTTTCGTGTGCGTACTCTGCGAAAACATCGCGTTCTCCCAACTCCCCCACCTCAAAAAACACATGCTGTGCATACACAAGACCAACAAGCCGTACGTTTGCCCGCACTGCAGATCGTTTCACAAGACCAAGAGCGACCTAGAGGGTCATTTCATCAAATGCAAAATCTACAAGAAACTGCCAAAGATCGAACCAGGCCTCGACTTGCACATGGTCGAACCACCGATGGCCATCGAGAAAATGAGGTTCTTGCTTGCCATACTCCTCAAGAAGATCTCCACTCCGGAACGCCTCGACGAGCTCGGTTTTAACAAGAGATTAATCGACGACGTCTTGATCGAGTCAATCGCGAGTTCCGGCCGCGATCCCTGCAAAGACATCGACCTTTCCATCGCCGAGAAACTCAAAAGGAACGTGCAAATTTTACTCGAGTGGACCGTTCCTTCTGAGTACATGACCAGGTTTAAAATCGAGCAGCGTTCCACGGAGGAACTATTGGAAGAACTGACTTCGTAATCGACATAGTACAACAAGTAGTTTTTAAGTAGAGTAGTTCTCTATTATTTGGTTTATATACGCATTGTTTATTATTTATTACCGCCGCGTTTTTTTTTCTTCTTTTGAAAGAATTCCAACTTGTGAAAATGTTCCTTCGAAATGTTTCCTTTGAATTGATAACCTTTTGGAAGTTTTCATCTTTTTCATTGAATTTCGTACTTTGATCACATCACCCCTAATATATCGTCCCTCTGGAGTAGAAGTAGCTTATGTGCCATTTTTACCAAATGTTGTTTTTACAGTGTTTGTGTTCGTTGAGTTATAGTACATTTAGTACAGAAGTATCGTAAGTCCTTCATCAATGATTAGGTTTTAATACAATAGAATCCAAGTATTCTGTAACACGTCAAACTGTAACTGTAACATTAACACAATGTTACAATAGTTCTGTTTTAAAGGGACGATATGATATCTATAAAAGATATACCATGCGATCAAATAAAAAAATTATTCAGAGCAACAGCTGGCTGCACTGACATCATAATCACAGTATAAGTAAATACTCAGTAGGGACACTTAAACGTCAGTGTTAAAAAAAAACGTCATTCTGTTTGATACCCTTATGCAAATGTTAATGTAATTTGCAAATTAGTGGGTATCAAACAAAATAGCAAATGTGACAGTTATACTCAAATGTCCCTATTGTGTAGATTGTTATACTGTGTCAGAATGCTAATAGTGACAGAACAAAATCTAACAGTGATGTTAATTGTTGCAATCAAGCACAATTAAAAAATTACGCAAAATTTTTATTGAAATTACGCATCCTTTTATATTTTATTTAAAATACCCGTCACTGTCGAGTTGCATCATAACATAACTTAGCTTTCGTTCTCTCACCAATAGCATTCCAGAGTCTAATCTGAAGTCTTGTCCGTCATTGATTGAAACCAAAATTTCGATTTTAAGGCTTTTGTCACGTAATTGCCCCCCACAAAACGGTTGCAATGGTTACAAAACAATATTTACAGTGTGATCAGTAAATCAATTCAGAAGGTCATAAAAAGAAAACAATTTGTCTTGCATTAATACATAGTACATACAAATTAATTGTTTCATGTTTGTAATTCTTAATTTTTTTTTAATTCTATGCGTTGCGAGGTTTGACAGATGATAAGAGTAAATTAATACAACAAAAACTATCATTTTGTTTAAGTAATTGATCCTACGATATTTTGACAAGTTGGCAAAGAGTAAATGAACCAAAAAAGAAATTGTTTGTTTAATTAAATGATCACACTGTACTGTACCAACCACCTCGTTAGTTTTTTAACTCCATCTGTTATTTATTAAATTATTTGATTGTTTGTCCAGTAAAAAAAGGAACATTTCTTTATTTAATTAAAAGTATAGATAGCCAGTAAGTTTTGATAAAATTAGACGTACTCTTAATGAATAAAGGTAGCTCTAATTTTAGTGAAGAAATTTCTTTAGTTTGCCAAAGATATAGTGGTTATGCAAAACAAATGTTGATAATTATTGTGTTAGTTTTTTTTTTCCTTTTTGTTTTTATATTGTATACAATTTTATGGATTCTTTTGTTTGTCGTACAATTGTTGCTTTATTACTTTAACTTCGCCCGTCTGGAATACCCATTATAAATTCCAAAATTAAACAATTGTATTTAAAAATTGATTTATTTTAGTTCATAATTGTAGTACAAAATAAAGTGTAGTAGCAACAGTTGTATGTCAAATTTTATCAATTTTATAACGTGTTGATATTTAACAGAGTGCATTGTTAACGAATATTTTTTCTGCACATCAAGCTGATGGACTTTATTTCTAACATCGCTCGTACTTTTGGTGGTGGGTAATTTATATTTCTCCCTTAACATACATTCGTAATTGCAGGTGATACATCTTGCCAAAAATTATTTATTTAATCATCAAACTCTTTTTGTTAATTAATTTTAATTTAACTTAATCGCTTGCCAGTAATACCATAGGAAGTCTTCCAAATTCTTGCCTTTTTCTTTAAATAAACTTGCATAGTTCATTACATTTTAATAAGTGCAATTATATTAACTCGTGTCATATCAGAAACTGTAGATTAAATTTAAATGATACCAAGGTGTCTAATGTACAAATCAAATATGTCTACTAGTCATAATTTTTTTTTTTACAAAAGTTCCACCATCAAACCAAAACTTACTTATCCAGTTTTAATCTTAAGAGAAGCATCGTGCTTGATTGATTTATTTATATGTGCCATATACTGCTTCATTCCTTGCAGTTGTGCTGCGTGAAATTGCAATATGTTTATATTGGTTATTGTATAAATAAAGGTTTCCTGTATCTTTCTTCCGCTTTCACTTGTTGATCACCTTGTTAAAAAAAAAAACTATTGCGCAGATTCAAACACTTTATTACTGAAAGACTTGAAAAATCATATCACATCAAGGTGGAAAAACGTACAGTTTGTTAAAAACCTAAATATCAGCTTAATTCTATTCTGTAATGCTCTAGTCAGATAAAAATATACGTATATTTTAATACTTTAAAATAAGATAATAATTCTTGGTAACTTATTTAAGACTAAATAAACTTTTTAAAATATGTAACATTAATGTTATCTCTTTTGGTTCATTGGTAATTACCAGGCGTAAGATGGCAAGTCGGGGAAAATTTGATTTATTTTGTAACTTTGGCACACTTGGTTTTTTAGACTTGCCACGAGTATTAGAGACTTGACTTTAAGCCATTATCAAATACAAAAAATGTTTGAAAATTATATAGAAAACCCTTTAGAAATTTTTTTAAGAATGAGTACAAGGATTCAGTAACAAATTTGGATTTGGTAATTGCCTAAAGTCTCTTTAAGTTTTTAAATTGAAAATGATACAAGTCAGAAACTGTGTCTTCAAATTTCTAAAGGCGACAAAAATAATCGTTTGATCTTATCATAAAATTAAATAAATCAGTGCTTTCAATCTTTGGAAATTATAGTCCATTAAAAATTACGTTAAAAAATCATTTATGAAATTAAAATCGAATGCTAGAACTATACAAATTTGAGAAACTTGTGTTTGCGCAAGGAACTATCCTATTGAGCTTTATGCAAATAATACCTAGGCCATACATCACAATATTATGCATACGATTTGGTGGACCAATTTAATAAATGTTGCGTTATTGATCTCTCTTAAATTCAAAGCGCGTACAAACGCCTAGACAGATAAATGAAAACGGATTGTGCAGACTCTTGAAGTGGTACATAAATAAACTCTTCCTCGGCATTTTACTTCCAAGTAATAAGAACGGAAGCAGAAAGACTTACATCTAAATCCTCGATTAATAAGTACTGTGAATAGAAACAAATTAATTACTGAAAACAAATAATTTCTTTTAAATTGCAAAATGAAATGAATCATGCAGATTGGGGAGGTGTTTACTTTAAAAGAGCTTAAAATTATTACCTTGTGAATTGTGTCGTATTTAAAAGTTTGAGAGACATGATTGACCATTACTTCGGTGACGGGCACATTAACTCCTAAAATTGTGACGACGCCCAAATTAGGTGGTGCATCTGTCTTACTCCACCATACGGGATTGCTCTGTAATTCCCCCGGTTTAAGCTGGAGCCGCAGCAGACAGTACTTTCGTTCCTCGATGACATCTAAAACACGAAACCCCAGTTTTTTTTGGCCATTATTTTAACTCGACCGTACTTAAAGAGTCTCCATCATCCCAATATAAATTTCCAGTTGCGCTACCATCTAGAGCGGGTGCTGCGAGGAGTTCTATTTTGGATTTGCGGGATTCCGTTGTCGTCACGTTCGGTTTTTGTTGGGGAATTATGTTGCCGCCGTGTATCAAAACGGGGATGGTATCCAGGGGGGCGGACAAGGTGAATTTTTCGCCATTGCTTTTCATCGAAATCTTAGTATAGTAATCATACCAAATACCAGCAGGAAGATACGGAGATACACTTATTTGGCCTTCCTAAAATTCATTTATTTTTACTTTTTTTTTTGTAGCAAACGTAGCATTTCATACTCACGTCAAATACTGGAATGATTAGTATGCCAGAGCCCCAAAGAAAAGAATCATCGATGTTGTAAGTGTTTGAATCATTGGGAAACCTAAAGTATTGCAGATTTTCATCAACAGCAATAGATCTATGCACTAGAGAAACACTTACTGGAAAAATAGAGGTCTTGCTACTGTATCTCCTTGAACGTGGGCTGCCCAAAATAGCGTGTAAAGATACGGAAGAAGTTCATACCTCACAGTGAGTGCCTTTTTCGCTGACTCAACCACAGCAGGTCCAAGTGCAACGGGGTCTTGATCCTAAACAAGTTCTTTTAAAACAATTTTTAATAAACATGAAACGTACTATGCCATCATCAGTGTTGTGATTCCTGGAAAACGGATAAAACGCCCCCAACTGCGACCATCGATTACAAAGAGCCGCTGTTGTGTTACCATTAAATCCACATATATCCGCACCCATCAATGGAATGCCAAACAAACTGAAGCTTAACAATTCTGTAATAAAACTTGCATGATTTTTTTTGGTAAGTTGGGACCTCAAGGGCTTACGTGGCACTGAATATCTCATGTCGTGCCATAATGAATACACATCACCACTCCAATGACCAGCGTAATGCCCCAAGCCAGGGAAACTTGCTCGTGAAATCACCATGGGCCTTTTACCTCTGATTTCTGCTAAAGCGCTGATGAAAAATATTCAATGAAATTGCCCTCTCGTGTTTCCACTTTACTTACAAGTTAGTGACGATTGCTTCGGCAAAGCCATACAAATTGTGAACGTCGTAGTGAAAACCAGCGAAATGCTGCGCAGTCATGCAGAGTGTCTTGTCGATTAATTGTCCGCCTATAACAGTCGGTAAGTAAGGAGGGGTCTCCAAACTCGAATTGGGGCATCCAGTAAAAGACCCAGATAGAAAATTCGAGGGCTCGTTCATGTCAATCCAGGCCCCATCGAATTGAAAAGCCTCGTGCATCGACCTCAACATTAACGTCCAATAATCCACAGTGCGAATGTGTGTAAAGTCAGGCCAGACGGTTGAAGCACGATTCCATACCTACAATAATTTTATTAAAAAAAGAAAACAATGTGGACTCCTTACCTTCCCAACGAAGGGTTGCCCCGTGGAATTTTTCACGAATATATCCATCTCCAAACCCTTGTCGTATGGAGGATAGCTCCCCTTAACTTCACTAGCACTCACACCGGGATCAATCAGGGGAATGTAGTGCCTGCCTGCTAAGTGCAATTCTTTAACAAACTGCGGTAGCCCTTTGAAGTTTTGGTGGTCGTAAGTGAAGTCGTTGCTGCTATTCATGTAATCCAGGTCATTCCATTGGGTATCCTGGAAAACAAAGTTAACCTGAAGTGAGCTATGCAGATATAATAAACATTTACAATCAGTATTCCTGCATCGAGGTTGCGTTGCAGTGTCAAACGAGTATTATTCAGCGTTTTGTAGCCAAACCTAAGGACAAAATTGTTAGAGATAAAACATGAAATGGCTCTTTACAGCTGAGAGACTCACCGGCACAGGTGGAAACCCAATGCCCAATAAGGAGGCAAGGTCGGTCTACCAATGAGATCTGTGTACTGGCTGATTACATCTGCAGGTGTTGGGCCTAGGAAGAAGAAAAAGTCCAGGATGCCACCAATCGGCCTGAATGTTATTGCAGGAGTCGGCTGTAATATTACATCTATAACAACAAAATAAGCAAATTGCCAAAGAAGTATGACCATGAGTGACATACCCATTGCATTACTATTCATTAAAAGCACACCGTGGCTGTTCCCACTTTTTTCAAGCGAAAGATAAAATGGATGACTGCCATATAAATTAGTCTGTGGAAAGAAAATTAAATTTTGTAGTTTAAAGACATCTCAAACCCTTACTTACGTTTTCTGTTGGAACACCGTCATGATTAAACAGGGTTAACCTCTGCCATTGCGTGGAAAGCATGAGGTTATTCCTGTGTTCTCCGATGCCATAAATGTAAGTGGACGGTAGTCTGGAACTCATCTGTAAGAACTGGTCTGAAAATATCATGTTTTGTATGCTCGTTGAGTCAAATCTGGAACAAATTGTTGCTATTTGTAACCGACTAATTGCACAGAGTGTATCACCGACTTACATGGACGTGTTGTCCAATTTCCTAACAACTTTGAAGCCTGACTTCATGGGGTCTATGACGACGGAGTAGGACAGATTTACTGCAGCTGTGTCTACTATGGGCATTTCAGGATACTGGGGTTCAAACCTGATGTGATGAGGATCTGTAAACTACAAAATATTTTATTGATTGATTAAAATGATTCAAAATATCGAAGTTTTCGCTTCTTTTACATTATTATTACCTGTTGTAAGATTTTAAAATCTACAAAATATTTGAATCTAAACTAATTTTGTTCCATTGTAAATCATTATTGGTTATGTATTAATTCAAAAATGTTTTTTGCTTTGTTACCTTTATGCGAAGCCTATTTTGTGCTTCGTATCGAACAGTCATCTGCAAAGTTTCGATGTCTCTGGGATACGGACTCCGATAATTTCTCTTCAAAAATGCGATGAACCCGAAAGCCGTCTCGCTGAAATTTACGTACTTGTAAGTGGAATAATTCGGTGGATAAAAACAGTATGGCACGTCTAGGGGTACTTTGTCTGCATTGTTGGTAGCGTTTTTCAGTTTACGACTGCGTATTGGCATCCAGCAACATCCTCTGGCCTCGCAGTTTTCTCTGTTTGAACCATCCTCTGGAAAGCAGTCGAACCTATCGATGTCTTTGAGTACGGCACATTGTGCATAGTCGGGCTTCGGAGGTGGAGGTAACGCCTTGATTTTCGAATGAGGTTTCGAGAACGTATTTGGGTCCTTATGGTGGTATTGTTGGAGCAGTTCGTGGACTGCCGAGCTAGGTGCATAATGCTCCTGCAAGAAGACATTTCTAATGGTGCGGGTGTTAGATGTTAATAAAATCTCACCTTAGCTTTTAGAGCATAATGTGAATGTTGGAAGTCTTCACGTGATACATGGATAACACCGAAACAGTGCAATAGGTATATTACAGGAAGGATTAGAAACACAGCCGATAATAAAACCAGCAACAATATTGTTGCGAGACTAGGACGGGTGCAGTCAGACAATTTCACGTTGCGTGGAGAGAAACGCACATATTCTCTGCCCTGCAAAGAAAAATATCTCGAACTGAACTGAACTAAAGTAGTCATTACCTTGTTGCACTTTGGTGAAGTTTTAAAACCGTTAGACAAAGAAGACTCTTTCGTTGTGACACTATCTCTTGGGTTTTCGTTGCAGAATGATTCAAACGATACAGAATCGCTCTTGCGGAACTCATGAGCCTGTCGCGAGCGAAATGAGATAAGCAAATCTCTTATTCTGGTCATTGTTCTATGGAGAAAAATTGTCTTACTTTTAATATTAAAAAGTGATTTTACTTACTTACACTGTCTCACGCAGTAGCTGGCATTTGAATGTTCGTTTTATTATTTATTTACTAAAGACACGGGGAAAACACCTCTCCAACTGCAGGACCACCGTAGGACAACATACACAAGGCGATACACAATTAACTTTGACATTTGTAATTGTATGCATACATATCGGTTACTTTTTGTTTAGGTTGGCAGCACTGGAATTCTATGGCGCGTCTTTGTACTTAAAAGTAAAGCCAAAACTTGTTGAAATCCTGTTGCAAGGTGAAAGTAAATTAGAGTAAACATGAAATACATCAAAGTGTTTCACAACAAGAAATGACATCCTTACTTTTTGAAACAATTGACTTGTGCATATATGACCTTCTAAACTACGTTGTATATAAAGTTGCCTAATTTCGCAGTTCTTTTACATTTTGTGTTTACTTCGTAATTTCCTGTAATACAGTAATAGTCATATTTGTTTTGCTGTTCGTTACCCTGTGGAAAAGACGTGCAAAATTCAAAAGTTTTGCCCAATTTTTTTTAGGGACTTTCGTTTCTATGGCGGTTGGTCATGGCAAGTAAGTTCGTCAGTGGCTTGGCGTCGTATGACGTTGTGTATGTTTGTGTCCTAAATAAAACGGATAATTGAAGAAAGCAGAGTGGTTCCCGCGCGCCCAAAACCATGAGGAAGAAGAGCAAGAAAAGCAAGAACGAAGAGGCGGAGAATAGCCTATCCGAAAACAACACGAACGGCTCAGAGAACGTAGATGCGAACGACGAAAATCAGAAAAGCGAGTCGGACGAACCGGAACGGGAAACCAAGAGGAGAAAATCGGACAAGCGCGTCTCCTTTTCGCCGAAGAAGGCGGCTAAGGAAAGAGACGCCAAGGAGAAGGAGCCCAGAGAAAAGGAATCCAAATCAAAGGAATCCAAGGAAAAAGATAAAGAGGTGGATAATGGAGATATCCAATATGAAGTAAGTAACCAGGACTTCCTCACCCCCCCGCCCCAAGCATTTTGCCGCTACATTTTAATACTACGCGTTTAGCAAGTTTGCCCAACGTTTTTAGCTTATTTATTTATGCACACATCATATTTAACAAAAATACTCAACTGTTTCAACGAGTTTTCAACTTTGGCCCACAGGTGGAGGCAGTTCTAGATGAGAAAACAATGAAAGGTGTCAAACACTACCTAATAAGATGGAAAGGTTACGATTCTGATGGGGACACCTGGGAACCAGAGCACACCGTGAATTGTCCTGATTTGATCAAACATTTCCATACGGGACGCAAGTCAATCAAGTCAGACCCAAACAAATCAAAAAAGAAAAAGCACGAGAAGCGAAATAAGGCCAAGAAGGACAACAAATCGGACGATGAAGAGGACTGGGATGAAAATGAGGAGTTTGAAATCGACCGCATCATCGAGGTCCATCACAAGCGAGACGGGAAGCGGGAGTTTTTGGTCTCGTGGAAGGGATATCCCCCATCTCAGAACAGCTGGGTGGAGGAGGAACACATGACCTGTAATGATTTGATTGCAAAATTTATGAGCAAAGTCGAAAGGGCTAGGGAAGTAGACCACAAAGATTTAAGAGTGAAACGTACTCACACAGACAGATTTACATTGTCGACATTCGACACAGGTCGACGCTTAAGCAGAAGAAATATTGGCAAACAGAGGTAACTATTAATAGTGCTTTCGATTGGAGTGTACTATATGCACTGACCGCACACCCAGAGAATCTTCATTTCGTTCCATTAAAATTAAATGAAGTTAAAATTAGAAGAGAATACTCAGTGCATCCCAACCGAAAGTGCTATAAATTCATTTAAAAGAAAAAAAAAACAGTGAAAATTGAAGCTTGATCTAACATTGACACAGCTTGTACCAAATTTGGTAAATTGATTTCATTTTATATGATATAGGCTGGGTTGCACAAAAGATTTAAGCCAGGACTAAATTAAAACCTAAGTTAGAATGTGACATACATTATGATGTATGTATGATGATGTGTGTCACATCTAAGGCCCAGTTGTACAATGCCAGTTTAAATTAAACTGAAGCTTAAACCCATAGCAACGATTATTTCAACAATTGT
Organism: Dorcus parallelipipedus; assembly: GCA_958336345.1. NCBI lineage: Eukaryota > Metazoa > Arthropoda > Insecta > Coleoptera > Lucanidae > Dorcus > Dorcus parallelipipedus. The sequence goes on from OY284475.1 coordinate 18,624,613, forward strand.
TGTTAAGGGTTTAAGTTTTGGCTTAAAGTTAAACTGGCATTGTACAAGTGGACCTAAGTCGGGCTTAAATTTAATCCTTGCTTAAATCTTTTGTCCAACCCCATCTTAATAAATTGTTTAATCAATCAATCTCAATGTATGACTAATTAAAAATTCTCACTTTTTATTTAATTGGCTTAATACTTGTCGACACACAGCTCATTTAAATCTGCATGAAATATGTTGACAATAATGAAACATTATTATATTAAAAGATAAACAGAGAATGGGTTAGAGAGAAAGAGGTATTATATTAAAAAATAAACAGAGAACAGAATAGAAAGAAATAGTTGTCGGGTAAATGAATATGAAAAGTGAGTGTTTTCAAAATAATGAAAGTTAACAGTAATGTTTGAGAAGGCAGTAACAGAGCGAGAGAGAGGCGTCATTTTTACTATTGATGGCCTTTTTTACATTCTTAGACACTAATTGAATAGAAAGACTGTCGAGGAAGTATACCAAGTTTCTTTTTACATCTAGAATGCTTTGTCAACATAGGACATATTATGGCGTAGATTGAACGCGCACTACATTTCTTGACCTGGCGTACTACTATTTTTTTAAATTTTGCTTCTATAATATTTTGTGTTATCAAAAATTAGTCCTTTTCAAAACCAAAATTACATTTGTGATTTAATCAAACTTTCCTGAGAGCGCTTTAACGTGAACATAAACATCTGTGCAAAAATGGTGTAATAAGCTAAGCTCTACGTTTTGCTTGAATATGTCTTGTCAGGTCTTGTTAAGAAAGGTCGCGTTCAGATAATCGCAGCTTTAATAAAGCGTTAAGCCTTCACGAAACGAATGCGCAGCACTCTCTTTGAGTGGATAAAGTTCAAACAGAAAATTAGTTGTAACACAGTGAGATAATGCTAAATTACTTTACGTTTTATTTATTATTAGACCTGAACGCGGCCAAAGTCACAGCTGGGAAGTGTATATAAAAGACACTCTACAGTTACTCTTGGCTAGCATCGCAGTCTTTCTCGCATAAATGAGTTTATGTATTATGTTTTGCTTCTAAAGGCCGATTCACACTACCCCATTTCTTGTACAAGATTTGGTCCAATTTCTCAAACAATTTAAATTATATAGTAAATTGTATCGAAAAAATAGACCGTGTTCTATCTCCAAAGCATATCTTCAGCCCAAAAATTTCTTGTTCTAAATATTTATTATAGAAATTGAACCAAATATTGTACAAGATATAGGATAGGCTGCTTTAGACTGGCCTATTTCTTGTACAAGATTTGGTTCAAATTTTTAAACAATTTAATTTGCGCAGTAAGTAAATTGTAACAAAGTTTAAATTGGATTAAAAACTATCTGGGAAAATAGAACTTGTTCTATCTGCAAATCGTATGTGCAGCCCAGAAAAATTCTTGTTTTAAATTTTTTATTATAGAAATTGTACTAAATCTTGTGCAAGAAATAGGCTACCCTAAAACGGTCTTTAAACAGGCCTTAAGAATCATAAAAGATTTAAATCAGACGTGGTTTTCATAGTCACACATTTTTTACACCCTACCTAAAAGTGGATTGTCAAAAGTTCGTCCGTTGTCATTGAAATAATGCAAACTAAAGACTTCTTGAAACAGATGAGCGAGACGCAAAACAAATGAAAAGTCTTGAGTGAGACGTCACAGGTAGTAATATTTTATGAACGCAACCCTGATTAGATGTCAAATTTAAAAAATCACTCGGTATAATACTAAGGAACTAAGATATATAGCGTTTTGGATTGATCATACTAATGCGCGCTCAGAGTATCTTCATCTTGTGTTATTACATGAGGTTAAAATAAGATGCGAATACACTGAGCGCAACCGGTGCTCGTGAGTCGAAAATGATATTAGTGTTTTATATGATCAAAGCTTTGTTAATTTATAGGTATTTATATCTGTCTGACTAATTGTTTAGGTTTATGGTAATGTTAGCTGTTAAACGTTAAAAAGAATTTAAAATACCTAGACTGGCCATGGTTTCAATTATCAATTATATGCGAGCCCTAACAACTAAATATTCGGACGAGAGCTGATTTTATAAAAATTGTTTTTAACTCTTAAGAAAATGTTTAAAACTTTTAATATAAAAAAATAAACAAAAAGACGGAATTACTGTAACTATTAATTTGTTCAAAACAAATTTTATTTTAATAATAAAAATAGAAACCGGATTTTTAAAGAAAAACTGTAAATTATGCCGACAATTTAATATGTATTCGTTGGGGACTTTCTCGCAAGACCTTTCTCATGTCATGTTGCAGGGTTTCGATGACATTTAAATCGGGGCTATTTGAGGGCAAATTAATATCATTGTCCCTGAACATTTTTTTTTGTAGATTTGGTCACATAACACGAAGCCTCGTCCTGTTGAAAAATGAAATTTTCTATTCCGAACTGCAGCCTCGCAATCTGCAGGAGGTTTCTTTCTAAAATACCTTAATATTTTTCTGTGTTTATGATGCCATCAATAAACTCCAGTTTGCCTAAACCTTTACTGTACATGCATCCCCAAATCATAATCCCAGGGTGGGATTTTATGGTTCGTTAAAACAGTTTTTATAGAAAACCTCGAATTTTGTTCTAATCACTCTGTTCCAACAATCACCAATCAAACCCTGATACATCACAAAAAATTATTTGGCTTCACATTTCTTCGGTCCATGTAACTTTAGATTTTGCTCAGTCCAGACGTTTTTTCTTTTATGCTTCGGTAAGCAGTGGTTTTTGTTTCCGCTTTTAAAAAATAAAATGTATTAAAATTTAGGTTCTCAGATTTAAATAAGTATTGAGTGCAATAAATGATATTTACTTTATAAAAACTTGTGTAACCATTATTGGCAACCTTCCCTAGATACAATTAGACCAGTTTCTTCATTCCGTTGGGACTGAATTTCTTTTAAAGTAACCCTATCTTTGCCGTTTGCAAATTTTAGTCAGAATACTTCGTTGTCTTTCTGTTACAGTGCTTGATTTTCCAGGACTTTTGCTGCGAATATCAGTGTTTGCTGTGTCTCCATATTCTTTTTATTATATCGCCAATTGTCAATTTTTTATGATTTGGCACTCGACGGGCCATATTTTTCATAAACATTTTGTTCTTAATATCAAAATCAAACTTGTGTTGATAACGATTTATGGTTTTTGTTTTCAAGATTTTCTTGTTTTTAAAGCGTAAAAAGGTAGACGTCCGAACAATTAGTTGCCAGCAAATTTTATGAATCAATCAAATTAATTATATTAAGTTGAGACAATATAAACAATTTAAAAATTAATAGACAAAATTTTAATTAGGAAATGTATGACTTCAAATAAATCTATACAATATTTTTTTAAATAATTATAACTAAAAAAATTAACAGATATTTTTGAAATAATTGTCTGTCCGAATATTTAGTTGTTGGGGCTCGTAATATGTAGCATCAAATGCAAAAAGGAAATATGTAAGGCATATTAACATTTTTAAAAATTTATTATTATTGCTGCCATTTTAGTCAATTTATTTTTTCTTTTCTTTTACAGGGTACAATACCATGATGCTGAATAATCATCTCAAGTACAACATTTACCTTACGGCATACATTTAGATATAAAAATAAAGTTAGAGTTTATGATTTAATAAGATGTTGAAGATTTAAACACTATTATTCTCTTTAAAGTTTCGTACTTTCTGCTTTGAAAGTTATTCGAAAAAAGAAAAAAAATCGTTTACGTATTTTTATGTGAATTTCCTTGAGTTTCCTTATTGCTGATGGTTATTATTATTATTGTTTTTTTTTGTTCATGTAACTTCTCCAGATTATTTGCATTGCCCTTGATTCCGATTTCTCATAACTTCATCAGACTCACCGTTCTTGGGGTTTACTTCAATCGGTGTCACCTTTTTTTTTTCATTCCCGTTGACACGGATTAAGGCGTGCAGGAACCGCTGGTGTAGAGTTAATCAACCAATAAATGCCATTTCAAGTTACGTAGGTAATCATCTGTGTACGTTAGAGACGTTAGTTTGATTTCGTAGCACAAATATGTTTCTATATGTTTGTCAAAGTTTGGGTGCAATGGTGGAAAATATATTTGTAATGAAACAGATCCCTTGTCTCATTTGAATCTTATTAGATATATTTGCTGCCGTCTCTTTTTCTCGACTAAGTTAGTCATTAAAAATGTTAATTTAAGGAAATTAATACTATTCTAACATGTAATTTACACATCATAAATTTTTCAGGTTATTAAATAAACATTATATATAAAAATTTTATTTGTTTCATTGTAACAATATGTAATTTGTTAGCACTTAACAGTATTTGAAGTGGGGAAAACGATTTTAAAATTCCCGCGATGCAAATGGCGGGCGGCGGCAGCACTTTCGTAGTTATGCTAATTTTAAAATTGGCACTATTTTTTTTTTGTGAAACGAAAAGGTAATATTCTACTCTTAGCTTTGTTCGCGGAGCAAATCCCGAACTTAACCGGAATGGATTCTAAACTGAACAACTTAAAATTTAAACAAAATTCGGCATTTTTGTTTTCCACGAACGATTTCTTACACATTAGAAACACATTAGAAAACGATTCAAAAATAGTTTGCGGAAAACAAAAATATCGAATTTTGTTCAAATTTTAAGTTGTTCAGGTTAGAATCCATTCCGGATAAGTTCGGGATTAGCTCCGCGAACAAAGCTATTATTCTGTAGCAGTTGTAACAAAATGTAGGTAGGTACTCGTTCACTTTTTTTTTAATAATTCTCTAACTGATTTAAATTATATAATTAATAATTTAAATTTTAAACCACGTCCAGTTGGATTAGTAAAGGACTGAAATTTCGAACGGAACTGGTGCATCGTAGGCAATAAGACAATGCAAAATTTGTATGCGAAATTATTCACCCGATCCAGAATATCGTACGAAAGTATATTCTGGATTGTTTGCGATTTAAAAAGAAAAAAAAACTGTCCTAGTCTCACCCACGAAAATTCCCGTACACTGATAAAAATTATTCTGTAAAATTACTAAGAAAAACGTTGGTTTTTTGTTACCTATGATTTTCCTAGTAAATTTACAGTTGTTAGAAGTGAAGTGTAAAATTCCTTTTCATATGTTTTATTCAGTACTTTTACACATTCGTGGTAATCTTCCGTGGTATTCACCAGGGGAACTACGTAAATTTACAGAATGCATTTTATTTTACCTATATTTTCCAGTAATTTCTAGTAATTTTACCACAACACTTAGGTATAATCATTAAGAAAATTTACACGCGTTCTCTGTAAATACACATACTTCAATAGTTTAGTGTAAATAATTCAATATTTTCAAATTAAAATTACATATTATTGTAATTTTGAGTTACGGTTTACTATTAATACGTAAAATGTACAACATTTTACAAGAATTAATTTTAATTAATTAATTAATTTTATGTAAAATTCAAATCGTTAGTCAATATATATAAAATTACATCAATATTCTATGTGAAAACATGTGTAATTTTACTGCCATTTTTATCAGTGTAGTGTGGCTCTACAATTTTTGAATTGAACCACAGTATAAGAATCACACAGTAGCGTCACTCGAGTATATCTGTCACATTTGCTCTTTTGTTTGATACCTACCCAGCTGTAAATTACATTGCATTTCCATAAGGGTATCAAACAGAATGGCCCCTTTTTTTGATACTGACGTTTAAGTGACGCTACTGGGTATTTACTGTGATTGAACTTTCACCGTTGCCATAAGGCGTTTACGAAAATTCACCCGGTTGATAACCGGATTAGAAGTGTGAGAGAGAACATTAAGAGACTTAGTGCATGTAAGAGTGAGAAAGATAGAGTACGGTGTATCCACCGGGTTAATTTTCGTAAACGCCTATAGTTACCATGTTAAATATTACGTCACATATCGTCACGTTGGGTGCATTCATTGCATTCGACATCACGCTCGGAGCGCTGGGGATTCTTTCTTTGTCTCACTCTTACATACACTGAAACTCATTCGCTCTCCCTCACACTTTTGCTCAGAGCGTGCCCCCTGCCCCGAGCCACAGCTCGAGCGTAATGTTGAACGCACCCGTTGTAGTTGTCGTTCTTGTCATAGACAAGGAAGGAAATAGACTACCGACTCTTGCATATAAAAATGGTGGCAAGTTTCTGCGCCATCTGTATTTGCCTGATGTGTAATAATACTAATAGTAATGCAGAAACCTGTTAAAGAAAAATCCGGGAAATTTAAATATAACCCCACAGCCATAATAAATTGTTTTGTTATTTATGAATCGTTCAGTGAACGAACAATAAGTGACTATGATGCAGAAGCATATTACTATTCTTTCACTCAACAATTCATAAGTACTACTTATAAACTATGAAGAAGTTCAATCAAATTTCATCTACAAATAATTCCATTATTGCAATGATGTCTGTAAAACGATTTTGGCTGGTAATGTAAATATGTAGTAGTAGGTAGTAGATGAAGATTTGAATCAAATAATTCTTCACAATTTTGAGCACAACGAAATACTATTATATCAAAAAAAAAAAAAAAATAAGAGAAAAATACAATAATAATAATTTATTTGCCATAATGGCAGAGATACAAAATACTGCACATAGGTAAGAGGACTTGTCATGTAAATGCAATACATATGTGATTACATCATTTAAAAATAAACAGGATAATTTTACAGCGTAAAAGAAAGTTAACAAATTAACAAAATTAATTTAATGATTTTTCTACAAATCTTAAAAATACCTTAAAGTAAATAATTCAATAGCACTGACATAAAATCTCATCCACAGAATAGAAAGCACCTTATATTAACATCATCTGTTTTTAAAATGGCAATTACATGTAGGCAATGAATATTAATCTTGATGCAGGATTTATTAACATGCAGTTAAATACAAAAAGTAGTAAGAAGTAATTAATTATGGAATTGCTTCAACAGCTGCCTAACAGATTACCATTCTGCACCCACTTTTAAAGGAATTACAAATTACTACTAAAATCAATCAAATGTTACTGTGTCACTTACATATTGAATAGCTGTCTGCATAGACTGTCTGCTCCAAACGATGAGGTGTGAATCCGTTTTTTATGATGTAAAGAATAAATTCTCTGGTGTGGTTCTCGTGTTAACGACCAATGTTCAGGGAACGATGCCATTGTGGAAGGCACACTGTGCAATGCATTTACAATAACAAACTTTAAATATTTACACTTAAAATACAAATATGCAGACCTCGTAGTTTCTCAAGTGTAACAGGTTGCTGTTGGCGTGATGGTTGCCAGAAACTATTTTCCAGTGTTAGGGGTTCCTCGAGTCCTACAGAGAAATTCCACATATCTAATTTTCTGTTTTTGCATATGTAAACTATTCTTACGAGGTAAATTTAAAGTGGGCAGTGCATATTTTAGCAATCTTCCATTTGAATCTTTGCACTGGTCAAAAATGGCGAAATTACTACGGGAAACACCGACCATATGGCGATATCCCTGTCAATTCTGCCAACCCAACCCATACCTACCCCACGTCTACCAACATCAAAAATTCACGAGTTTGGCTGCCATCTGTATTTGCCTGCTCTAAGTAAAACTTAGTACCAGGTGGTACCACCTTGTTCTGGGGCCCGATTCTCGAATCGTGCGAATACATTCGTATACGAAAATGACGTCAAAATGACGTAGACTCTCGTACAAAACCATACAAATTGTTCGAAAATTGCGTCATTTTGACGTCATTTTCGCATACGAATGTATTCGCACGATTCGAGAATCGGGCCCCTGTGACCTTGTTGTATAAAAGTTCTACCTTCCTGGTTCTTGTTGTGTAGTTCTTTTATGAAAATAAGTTCTTAAAATAGCAAAATATTCCTTTTTTTTTAACTTATGCGGCCAAAATATGCAATTACCATTACCTGCGTCTCACAAGTGCATGCCCTATGTGTTAATTGGTGTATCAACAGTCGAGATTTTTTGAGGTTATGTCATATGGCCCTGGTTTAGGCTTTAGCTTAGATGGAGCGAAACTTCGGCAAATTTTTAAATAAATGGAACGACATAGTACAGTCTTCCTGTGGAGACATCGAGAACAAGAACGTGAACCATGTGAAGAGCGAAAAGGAAGGCGTTGTACGTTTTTTCTGGCTAGATGCGCGGCAGCACTACTTGAAAAGCACCATCTACTTATTCGGCAAGTCCTTCAGGGAATCCTCGCAGTCGTACGTCACAAGCAGCATAGTCGTGAGGAACATAAATCGCACTGTGTACCTCCTCCCCAGAACACACTTCAGAAATGACCCGACCAAACCGGTCTGCTTGCGCGACGTCTACGAAGAATTTAAAGCGACAATCGCCGTCTCCCTCATACTAAAGAAGTTTGAATCCAGGCGAGTCATTCGCAGTTGTATCCACGAAGGCGAAGTCGCACGAGAAACCGAGCTTCTGCAGGTGAAGTATTCGTTTGCCTATCCGGAAATCACGCAGAGCCAGGGCAATACGTTTTCGAAAATCTTCGGGAACAATACCCACACCCTCGAGACTTTCTTGCTGGAACGGAAAATCAAAGGTCCTTGCTGGCTGGACGTCGCGAACGCTCAGTTGGAGGGAATACGCAATACCTACTGCGCCCATGAATACAATTGTTACCAAGAAACGGATGTGAGTGTCGTAGAAAACTCATCGGAACTTCCAATACCTCCACTGGTAATCGCATCAGTTAACTTCAAGGCGATTCACGCTGACCCTAAGGATGATCGAGATAGAGAGCAGATCGTGATGGCTACTTGTGTTGTTCAGGAACGCTATTGCATAGAGGAGGAGATGGCAACGGAGCAGGCGTTTCAAAAATACTTTTGCGTGTTTACTCATCCGAAAAGCTTGAAGATGCCTGCCGATATTCGTCTGGCATTGGAAACTCATAAATTCAAGCTAGTGCAGAACGTAGCCAGCGAAAAAGCAGTCCTTTACTCCTTCATAGAGAAGTTAGCAAAAATTAATCCTGATATCGTCGTCGGGCACGATTTCTACGGTAAGTTTATTTTCATTGTGTGATACCTGAAGTAACTTCGTTAATCTTGATTAGGCAAGCAATTTAACGTACTTCATCAAAGATTGGGTGAACTTAATCTGAATGCAACGGGCAAGTTGGGCAGGCTCGTTCTGAAGAGGTTCCCGAAAATATATGCTAAATTTATCAAGCTAGTGATGTGTGGACGATGGGTTTGTGACTTGAAGATATCAGCGGAGGAAAGAGCATTCGACTTGCTTACACTTTGCACGGAACTAGATGACATCCAATCCGATGAAATCCCAAAATTCTATGAGAGTTCCACACAACTTTTGGATTTAATAGCAGCGTCACTACTAGACTCAGCTTATTGTTTGAAGATGATGCACGTGATGAATGTGATTCCCGCAGCACTGAGTACGACGAGGCTTTGTGGAAATGTCATGTCGAGGACTCTCGTAGGTGGCGTGAGTGAAAGAATCGAGTTTTTGTTGTTGCATGCATTTAGAGAACGAAATTTCCTGACGCTGGAACTGTGGCATAAGAAAAGGGAACTAGCGAAAGTGGCAACTGACGTCAGAAAGACTCCTGCGTATTCTGGGGGGCTGGTTTTATCTCCTAAAGCTGGCCTTTACGACACTCTGGTTATTTACATGGATTTTAAATCTTTGTATCCATCCATCATACAAGAATGGAACGTTTGTTTTTCTACTTTTATTCAAGATGAGCGTAAAAATGCTGTGCCCTTACAGACAAGCGATTGTGGAATTCTACCTTCATTGCTTAAATCACTGGTAAGAATAATTTACTTCATTTCAAATGTGAATCGTTAATTGAATCACTTATTTGAGAAACCTGATAAGTCAATTTTTGAAAATTGAGTTTCTGTTAATCTTTTTTCAGCTATATTGTACCTAGTCATAAGAAAACATTGAAATAAGCCACATGAATGTTCCTCAATAATTATAGACAATTTTTTTCGATTATCTTATGGTTATGGGACTTTTCGGGTTTCTCAAATAAGTGATTCAATTATTTTTTACAGACAAATCGACGTAGTGAGATAAAAGCCCTGATGTCAAGCCTGGATAGAGAAAGCCCCATCTACGAGCAGTACGACGCAGAACAGCGTGTCTTAAAATTCTTGGCGAATAGCGTCTATGGATATTTAAGCTTCAACAAGTCACGATTCCGTGCGGAACACCTGGCTGCCTTCATAACAGAGAAGGGTCGAGAAATCCTAACGAAAACCCGCCACCTCATCGAACAAATGTCTTACGAAGTAATCTACGGCGACACAGACAGTTTGATGATAAAAACAAACACGTTGGACTATGATGAGGCCACTCAAATTGGTACTGAAATATGCAATGAAGTAAACAAACAATTTCGATGCGTAAAGCTGGAGATTGAAGGCATATTTCGATATCTTTTGCTGCTAAAGAAAAAGCGCTATGCAGGAGTTATTGTCACAAAAATTAATGATGAGTTTCACTACAGCGAGAGTTACAAGGGTGTGGACATAGTGAGGCGTGATTGCTCGAAAGCCAGCTCAGAAATCAGTAAGTTTTTTTTCGTTAAAAATCGTTCAGTATTAAACTTAATCTATTTCAGGTAAAGTAATATTGATGCATCTCTTTAACCATCTACCTCAAGAGCAACAGTCTCACAATATTTACGAATACTTACAAAAGGCAGCAGACGATGTAAGAAAAGAGAGCAATCCAAACCAATTCGTAATAATGCAGCAACTTGCGAAGGAGCCCACTCAATACTCGGATCCTGAGAGTAATGCGCATGTCCTTGCTGCATTAAGGATGTGCGAGTCCAAGAGACAGCTTAGGAAAGGTGACATCGTCCCCTATGTAATATGCAACGATGGAACGAATCAACCGCCGAATCTGAGGGCTTACCACGTGGAAGAATTAAAGAAATCACCAGCCTTGAAGATCGATTATGAGTACTACCTCACAAACGAGGTATTCCCAGTGGTCTCACGATTGTGTGAGCCTTTGGATTTCGTCGATAAAAAACAAATCGCTCTTTCAATTAATTTAAAATTCGAGCGGAATAGTAAAAAGGCAATTCAGAGTGAAGTGCCCAGTGAAAGCATTCGCCAAGAGCCTTTCGTATATAACTGTAGGTTTTGTAAGAGTGAAAATGTATTAACTGAAATTACTGCAAGAACATTTCTGGAACGTTGTGGTAACGATGGGTGTGTAGCTAGTCCGCAAAGTCACATGCGTTCCATACAAAACCAGCTGGGCTTAACCGTGCGTGCACTAGTTAAAAAACTTTTTTCATTGGAATTGGTGTGTGACAACTCGATTTGCAAACAAGTTACTCGTTATTTTCCTCTTAATGCGTCGATTTGTAGCAAGTGCGAGTACGGTAAAATGCAGTACAGTTACACGGTCAAACACTTGCATGATCAGTTGATGTATTTCAAAAATGTCTTTTCAGTTTTGTCAAGTTCTGTTGTTCAAAATTCGACGCTATTCTTTGAGTGCAGGAAATTGGAAGCGATTTTAGAGAATGCAATGCAAAGATATTGTGAGGTTATCAACTTGTATGAGTTGTTTGTAGTGTTCACGCCTATGAATTGTGACAGGTGTAAGCCTATCTGGACTGTGTTAGAAGAGGGCTTCTGTGAAGATGATGTAAGTGAGTTTTTTTATTAAACATGTTTAAGCCTAAAAGACTTGATAAGTTAGTATCTAAACTTGCATAAGATTTGAAGAGTCTCCTTTAGCACAGTGATTTGATATTCTAATAGCAAAGATCACAACCGAACGGCTTCTCGTCGGTGTGCTTTAACAATCTGTGATTTTTAGGCTCAGCTTTAAAGGTAAAACTATTTTTGATATTTGTATTGTTTAGTAATCTTTTACAACAAGAAGGTTCCCTTAAATAAACTGTTCTTCAGGGAAATGTGATTCACACTAAGCTAATGCCTAGTTATTTTTTGTTTAATCAAAATTCGAAGATTGCTATACCTATAAGTGAAAATGTTTATGTTACATGAATCTTAACTGTTGCACCAGCGCCATAGCTTTCTTAGATCGTCATTCTTTGATCAAGTATATACACAATACTGTCTTTCATAAATAAATCTCCAAAGTATGAGTCAGTCTTTCAAAAAATTTGCCTAATATTTCTTTCAATTAAAAAGTCTTTTCGATGATCGAAAAACAAAATTAATTTGGGGCTATCTGTGGATCTAAGATTAAATAACTATTTTGTGAACATGATGAACGGTATTTTTTTAATGAGAATATATCATTTTTAAGATAAAAAATTCTGAGGACGTTTGTTGATGAACAGTTTGGAATTGAATTTGTGTTTAATAAATTGTAATTGTTAAATTTGTGAACAATAAACTTTGACAAAAAAAATCTTTGGGGTTTTATTTCATACGCATGAAAACCGGCATCTTATAGCGTTTTCGATTGATCGCACTAGTGCGCACTCAGAATATGTTCATCTCATGTTATTGCATGAGGTTAAAAGAAGATGCAAATACACTGAGTGCAGCCGGTGCAGGTGAAACGAAAACGCTGAAATAGATCTCTAATACTGGAATACGACTGCAGCGCCATCTAATGATTAGTAGCCAAAGTTTTAGTAAATTTGCAGGTTTCTGAGCAACTTTACAGGTTTCTGTGTAGCAACTTTACAGATTTCTGTGACTAGCAACTTTACAGGTTTCTGTAACGCTGCTATAGTTCATGAGTAATTTTTAGATGATGAAGATTTATAAAACATTTATAAAGAGTTTTATTTCTCCCAAAGGGATTTCTTTCCCCGGGAGAACTTCCCTCCACTCTAACAAACTATTAAAGAATCTCAACCAAAGCTCTGCACACAACTGCTATAAATCTTGAAAAGAGGATTTAAAGTGTGTGGGTTGTATTTTGCCCACCCACCGTCCCCTAGAGCTTGCCGGTCTTATATACCTTCAAGGGTCTGGAGTTTGTATGAGAGGTTTAACGTCACATGTAAGGCAGGTTGCCTAACTTTCGACTTTTTTCAAGTTTTGAAACAACTTTTACGAGAATTACATATCAGAAATTACGATGAAAACGGAACGTATTTACAAACGTTTAAAACAATTTATAAATTCACAATGTGACTGCAACGCCATCTCATGATTAGTAGCTAAAGCTTTAGTAATTTTACAGGTTTCTGTAACGTTGCTGAAGTGTGAATGTACTTTCTAGATTATGATGGTTTATAAAATAAATAATTTTAAAAACTCCAAGCAACTGCTTAAATCTTATAATAGAGGATTTGAAGTGCCTGGTTTGGATTTTGCCCACCCACCGCCCGCAGAGCTTGTCGGTCTTATATACCTTCAAGGGTCTGGAGTTTGTATGAGAGGTTTGATGTCACACGTAAGGTAGATTGCCTAACTTTCGACTTTTCTCAAGTTTTGAAACAATTTTTACGAATTTGTATTAAAGAATGGGAAAATTTTTTTTTTTGCGTAATGTGGAGTTATTATTCATGTATTGAGATGAAATTAAATTTTGCTTTTAAAAGATTGAGTGTTTCTTTAAAAATGAAATCAATAAATTATTTAAATAATTTATTTTGTATAAGTAAAGATTGTGTCTGCAGGGATAGCAAATCCTCAGAGGAAGTCTGGTGGTCCTAAAAAGGACCGTCTCTAGTTTCCGTTGTATGAAGTCGTTCTTAACGTTGCTACATCTCCTACGTCTCCGTCCATTTTCTGTTGCACCTTGAAAAAATGAAAAAAAAAAAACAAATTAAAAGATTCATTTTTTATAATAAAAAAATATAGATAAGAGAATAAATAAAATTAAAATTATACGAATTTCTGCATTTAACTATAGTTAAACCAGTGGCGTAGATAGAAACTTGTTTCGGGGGGGGGGGGGGGGGGGGTAAAATGGCGAACAAAAAACATCTTAGTATGAATTATTACGCGGAACATAATATTTTAAAATAACTTCGGAGGGGGGGGGGCACTGAGTTAAGCATTACCTACATTTACAGTCAGTTATAATTCTACATAAATTCAATGAGTTCAAGAAAATTCGAAGTGTAACCTCACTATGAGACAATGATTTTTTATAACACAAAAAAAACATATTTAAAATCGCAATGTAACTTACACGCTATAATTTATGTTCCATTGCTTCTGGCTATCATTATACTTCCAAATTGCAACATATCGTAGGCAACCAATAATACAGCTGTGCTTTCTGATTGCCTATTCAACAGGCGTTTAAAATCTTCGTTTACCAGCAATACTATGCGTTTGACGTTGGCTTACAAATTCGAACTAAATACAGTGGAGTTCGCTCTGTATGACTCCGCATATACAGTGTCCGCCAAAAAGTTCGCACCATATGGGAAAGTTTTTTATTATTGATTTTTCTAAAAAAAATCTTGCGCCAATAGTTTGTGCATGTTCAATAACCAAATATAAACAGGACAGATCCGGTGAACAATTTTTAGTGTGGCTAAAAATGGCACCTATTTAAAATACGAAAATTAAATAGTGTTATAATTTGAAATTGTTGGACATATTAGACAAGATTTTAGTAGGAGCAGATAAGTTATTGCAAAATGTATCGCTTGGTACCCAGACAAAATTTTCTGCGGCATATTTCGATGAAAAGAAGATTTTTAATTTTTTCGGTTTTGTTCAAGATGTGAAGCGGTAAATGGGCAACTGGTGTTTAACTCTTAGGAGTAGTTAGCTTACTCATTTTATATCCATAAAAAATATTTCAAAGAATCAAATTTGCTCTTAGGTTCTTAACTGTTGCATGTACAAGAAAATTTGGCACGACTTTTCACGTTTCTGGTGCAAGGCTGTTTTTACATAAAATTTTCTGTTCTCATGTTGGATTTCTTGATAATACAGTTCTAATAACCCCAATTTAACCTAAGCAGACCGAAAATTGCAAGAATTGCAGGCACTTTTTAGTTTAGATCCGTTTAATATCCGTACTTACAAAATCGACTTTAAATATTTCATGGCTACTATGAAAAATATCGATTTTCTAAGTGCGGATATTAAACGGATCTAAAATAAAAAGTGCATGCAGTTCTTGCAATTTTCGATCTCCTTAGGCTAAATTGGGGTTATTAAAATTGCATTACCAAGGAATCAAAAATGATAACACAAAATTTTAAGTAAAAAAATCCTTGCACCAGAAACGTGAAAAATCGTCTCAAATTTTCTTGTGCATACAACAGTTAAGAACCCAAGAGCAAATTTGATTCTTTTAAATATTTTTTATGGATATAAATGAGTAAGCTAACCACTTCTAAGAGTTAAACACCAAATGCCCCGCATCTTGAACAAAACTGAAAAAATTAAAAATCTTCTTTTTTCAAAATATTTTGCCGCAGAAAATTTTGTCTGAATACCAAGCGATACATTTTGCAATAACTTATCGGATCCTACTAAAATTTTGTCTAATATGTCCAACAATTTCAAATTATAATACTATTTTAATTTTCGTATTTTAAATAGGTGCCATTTTTAGCCACACTAAGAATTGTTCATCGGATCTGTCCTGCTTATATTTGGTTATCGAACATGCACAAACTATTGGCGCAAAAAGTTTTTTAGAAAAATCAATAACAAAAAATTTTCCCTTATGGTGTGAACTTTTTGGCGGTCACTGTACAGTGTGACAGTTTTAAAAGATGGTTTGATGGGAGAACTAGAATAATGTAGAGAACGATACACCCCGACCTCTTGGCTCCAGCTACCACAAATTTGAAATTTCAAATGGCACCACCTATACTTCAGATACATTCGTGGAAAGGTCTTGAAACAAGCTTTCCCACAATACTGAAGAAAATAATTTGGTCGAATGGTTCTTGAATAATTGAGAAATTTAATTTCTTAATTTTTATATTAAATGTTGGAAAGGTTTTCTAAATGCAACATTTTGTAAACTTTTCATTGATACACATCACTTGAAATTTTCAAGTTGGGGTGGTTGTGTCTTGATTTATTATGACATGTGAGTTCCTCTTTAGAAACAGTGTTATTGTTAATAATTTTTTCATTCTTAAAAATGAAAAAAAAAATCAATTTCGGTAGAAATTATTTAATTGGAGATATGTTTAATATGTATTTTGCGAACCTTACAAATTTCTTTTTCTTTACTAGGTATTAAAGAGCAACTAAGCTCCAATTTTCTGGCGATCTTCTGAAGAATTGGAAAATTTAAAGAACTGAATTCCATTGACTCACTCCAACCATCGGTATTGACCTTGGCATTATTAGTTCGTAGTTCCTGCAGTGTGCTAAAGCGTGTCTTCCGCAGTGGTGGAGGTTTCCTGCGGTCCTCCTACGGCGCACGCTAACAATTTCCCATTCCCACCAGTTGCTGGCCGACCGCCGAAGGATTTACTGGGCGTCGTTCCCTTTTGCGCCGTCAGTCGTCGGCGTCGTGAGCGCGTGTCGCGTCGTTCCTCGAGATTTCGCCGCTTTTTTTTTCAGAGATCGCAGCCCAGCCATGATTCAAGGTAGGAGGGAAAATGTTGCGCGAAAAACCCGCATGTGAACGAAATTCAAATTTTGATGTCATCTTTTTTTTGATATCTCTGATATCTGCGTTTCTAAAATTAGCTTATGCTTTTTAATCAGTTGAAAGCGGCTCGTAAAAGTCGAAAGAAAAATGCAATTTAGGGTAATTTTTAAGCACTTAACTTGGCGGGTATAATTACTGGAAGCCAGTTGACATATTATAACACGCAATCGTCATTTACATTATGCAAATTTCTGACTACATACATGCAAATGAACGGAATTAAGAACCAAAATATTAAATTATAAATTCTCTTGGTTTGCGAATAATAAGTGCGCCTTGGCATTTTTAAGTCAGTGTGAGTCTCAACCATAAACTGCTCTAAATTTATTTAATCACTCTGTACGATGATATCTGCTCAAAATAATTTCCAAGTACAATGACCGTCGCGCCGGTCAAAAATATTTATGTACATAAACTATGTAAATGCTTTTACATCACGTGACAGCTTTTGATAACCAAACAATAGCTTCTTTCTTGTCACCAATTTAATTTTATCAAGTACTCCCTTCTGTCTGAGGCAAGGTAATCATCTCCTGACATTGACAACCAATTCTTACAAACTCATTTTTAACAGTTCAATCACAGTTCTAGGGGAATAAAAATTTCATTTCTATTTCTTCTTCATGGCTTTACAGTCCTTAATGGACGCCAGTTTCCTCTTGATCTGCTTTTTATTCTTTTTTTTGATCACTCTTTATAAGGAACTATTAATGTAAAATTAGGGGCGTGCATTTTATTGATTCTTTAAATAGGTACATACTATTAGAATGTTCAATAGTCAAAGCGAATTTTAAGTTTTAAAAAACAATTAATGACAAACTACATACAAGGATTAATGAGAAATAAGTAACTGGAAAAGAAAAGGTTTCAAATCATTACATAATTATTTTGTACTCCTAGAAAATAATTGTTTATAATCAGTTAGTCTATTTGTTTACATTAATATAAACGATAGTGATCAGAAATGATTGAATGGTCTTTTAAATCGGAGAGACCTTTAATCATTGTCGCTCGCTTCTTGTTAACTGGCTAATAAATTTGACATAAAAAAGTCCTTCATAATTCTTTCGTTCTGAGTAATTGCCACTAAAAAGTTACGTGACTTGAATGTCACTCAGCAAAAGGATAAATCAGAAAGGTCACGGGACCTTCACTTATCATTTAATGGGCTTTTGGAATGACGCTTTTCAAAAGTGTGATTAGAGATTGAAAATTATTTAAGTAACATCCTTAAGAATTTGAATTAATTTGGGGTTAGTTTTAAAAATAATCTGAATTATATAAAATGATGTACAAACAAAAATTATCACATAAGAAAAATCAAAAAAGGTGACCATAGATCTATGAAGAAATTAATTAAAATAAATACCTATATCTTAAAAGAATCTAAAAAGCAAAAGCGCCAAATTCATGACTGAAATAATTTAGAAAAAAGAAAAAAATGGGAAATGTAAAAGACTCAAAACAACGGGAAGAGAAATATTGTTTCTTTTTTTGCGTTCCTCCAATGCGAATAAGTCGGTCGCAACCAGAACTAGGCCCAGTTACATAAAAACACACCTGCTCAACAATTTTCTGAATCTTAGGCTTAAGGCTGTATATTTTTTTTAAATCGCACTCGGTATTATTTTTTTTTATTACATATTTTATTTTCGGGTAAATCTCTGTGTTAACAAGGTGGGATTGGCAAATAAGAATAGTGCCACCTTAAGGAATCGAGGACGCTGAGTACGAATCTGAAGTTTCCGTGTCTGCGTAATGGCTTTTTTTTATAGCTTAAGGGCGCAACTTTTTCAGCCAATTTATTGAAATAAGGATTTCTATAGTGCTGATGTCTACTACTACTAGGTCTACCAGGAGGAGGATCTACGTCTACTAGGAGGAGGATCAATTCCTTGCCCAGCCACTTACTTTCGTGTTTTCCTTTTATGTTTATTGTCTTTTAAGAACTAAAACGACTTTTAACAAATTACGAATATTATGTTATTTGAAAGTTTTTACTTTCTTTATATGGTGTACCGTGTTTCTTTTTTTAATTTTAATTTTCCTTTCTCTACATTAAAAGACAAACTTTTTTTCAATAATGTTTGTCTGTAATTTGTTAATAATTTCTTTAATAAAACAAAAGTTAAAAAAAGCAAGAAGATGGCGAGGCAGAAATTCGAACGAGGCCTTATTCTAGTAGGCATCAGCATTATTTTTATAAAATAATATCTAATACGACAGTAAAAAAGCGTACTCCACTCCTCACCTGAAAAAAGTCAACACGTACAAACGGACTGTAGGTTCGGACTCAGCGTCCCCGATACCCTAAGGTGGCACTATTTTTATTTGCGTCTCCGACCTTTACTTCTTGTACATTTATCTCCTGCCATCAATTTAATTTCATCCTTTTGAATCAAGGGCACTTTTTTTTGGCAACCAACTCTTTGGGGACTTCGTTCTTTTTTGTTTCTATTCATTTCGTAACTTCTCTCACATGTTTTAATTCCTTATTTGGTTCACTCTGTCACCATTCTAGAGGAATCAATTTTCTACTTCTTAGTTTAACTTGAAGGCTTTCGTGGATGTCGTCCATCACCACCAAGAACTCCGGTTGAAATGCGTCACTATATTTCTAGGAACACATGGCGTGAATTACTTTAAGCAGTAGAAGAAGTTCTTCTACCTTCTACCTGGAATTCTAAATGCTTTGGATTACCAGTTAATTTTTTATGTGCTATAAAGAGCAACAAATTTTTACTTAAGCAGAAACGCCTGGACAAAGCAATTAATTATGCACAGTCCGTTGCTTGTTACGCTTACGTTCAATTGACGCTCATTGAAGCTACTCTCTTTATACGAAGCGTAATTGCCCGTTTTAACAGAATCAAACTTCAATTAGATCTGCTACAATCCGGGCAGAAGATGTCAATTATTTTCAATGGCTTGAATACAATATTAAAAAAAAAAATCGCCCTTTCAAAAGTAGTAAGCATTCAAAGTTCAATTTTATAAGTAAAGCGCGAAAAAGAACAAACGATTTTCTTATTAAGTTCCTAGCAAAAAAATGAGTGGAAAGCTAAGTTAAATATCGTTGAAAATTGGGCACAGCAACTTTAAATTTAATTCGGCCAATTTACCCTCCTTTCAGTGCGTTAAAATTAAAGGACGAGGACGCATTTATAAAAACGCGCAGGTGCAATTAAAAGTGCCGACAATGAATACGTAATACGAAGGACCAAAAAAATTATCTTACTGTTTCGAGCTTGGATTCAGAAAGATCACCGTTACTTAAATTAAAAATAAAATAAAAGAATAATTTCATTATTTCCTACCGTCCAGCACAATTGTATAACAAACAACAAAAGAGTTACAACACTTCATTAACATTTAGAAAGACTTCATCGTTTTTTATTCGCCGTTTTAACTCGCGTACTCATGCTTTAAAGTTGTTCAAAGAAGCTTTAGGAAACCTGACTCAATTTACAATGTGAAACTCTGTAAAAGTGGTGCGTTTAGTCCAGACAGTAATTAGGTGGTTTGATGGAAAGTACGTTTAACTATTATATTATGTAATTCCTTAATAATTTGTTATATTTACCAATTACTTTAAGTTACAGAGTAAATAATAAATATGTCGTCAAACATGCAGGGTGACTGACAATTGTTCCGACAAAAAAAAACACGAAACATGCGATGTTCGAGAGTATGGGAAGATGTTAAAAAATTCTTTCTACTTTAGTTTTCGAGAAATAATGAAAAATTAACCCCAAAACGACGACGCGCTACTGGTTAAAAGATAGAGAAGCAGATTAATGAAATAAATACCCTCATAAAAGCTTTATGGTACGCACGGCGGCGTAGCATCGCTTGTAAGCTTGACCTTTAAGTGGATTTTCACGTCAACTTCGTTTTTAGATCAACGCCCGTCGCCGTGAAGTACGAACTCGAAAATATTTACTTGGTAAATGTATGCCAATCGCCTGAAGCAGATTATTCCATGCAAAGGATCACAACGGCTTTGCTTTCTTCTTCTTTATTTGTTAGCGGTTTTAAAGTTTTGACCCGCAGTGTATAAAATATGCAACTTTTATTTGTTTGTGGTCTTAAACTTTTTTCTTGCAGTCTGTAGGTTTCGCAACACGTATGTTACATTAATTAATTCCAATTCAATTAATTCAGTCTATCGTGATCAATGTTCTACGATTAGAATTTTTTGTTAGAAAAAAAAAATCCCCCTAAATACGTACCACCCGTTGATGTATCACAAAACGTTTACTCGAAACCCATAAAGAAACGTTTCATTCCGTAAATTCTTCTTCCGCCTTTAAACATGATGGCTACTAACTCGAATTTATTTCCTGCATAAACTCGATATGGTAAGAATTTGAAACGATCCTTTGCATCGTAAATTTCGTATAAATTTCAACGCTGCGTAAATATTTTTGGCAGAAAAAAAATTCCAAATATTTATCTGGACAGGCCGAAGAGATTCTTAATTAAACAAACAAATTAATATTTTTTGGGTTGTATGCATGTGTTCAAAAATTTCAAGGTCACACGCGTCATTTATGTCTGTTGTAGTAATAAAAAAAATTCCTTAGACACTAAACATCTTAATAATTATTGCCAATTATTTCAAGCGCACTACAAAACATTTACTTGATAAATGCATGCAAATCACCTGAAGCAGATTATACCATGCAAATGATCACAACGGCATCTCTTTTAACACCTGCTTTGACAGGTAAAATAATAAATCACTAAAACGAAAAACAATTTAAATCCCGGTGCTAAGAATTCCTAGTAGTTTTCTTTCATTTAATTTAAATTGTACTTATTGTAAATAAAGTTTATTTCCACAAGAAACGTGTCCTTCATCACCAGAATTTAAAACAAAATTTATAATGAGTAAGCTCATTCATAATCTGTTTCGATTGTTAATTATTACAATTTCTTTTTGTGTGTGACGACTTATTAACACAAATCTACTAAAAGTTTGACAAATTCAGGACGCGCTTGCAACTCCATAATATCTTGTGTTTTTAGCGTATTTATTCGCATTATTTAGTCAGCTGGTTAAAGCTGTGTACAGACTTGACAAAGGACGCGAATTGCCTCGTCGCGCTCTAGTAAAAATTCTGCACGAGGACGTACGAGAGTGTTCGCCGTTGATGCAGTTGTTCTAAGTCGTCAGTAAACAAATTTGGATATAAAATATTACGTCTACACTGAGCACCGACAACATTCGGATCGACCCGAGGTCGTACGCCGCGCATCCCGAGGCATGCTGTCTATATGTCGACTAATGAAATTGTAGTTGAAGCTGCTGTTTATTTATTAGGTTCTGGTACAAGACCTAATTGTCTAAAAAATTTTAAAATTTTGAAACGGAATTACAATATTTATTCTAATTACAAGGAGAAGAGTATATCTCAGAGCGCATTTGACTGTCATAAAAAAGACACAATTGCATTTGAAAATCAATACAACGATAGTTTGGATAAATCTCTAGAAACAACTTTCGATGTAACTAATGAATCAGTAAAAGTTAGTGGTAGTGTAAATAATTTATATGAGGAAAATAAAAGTACTGAATTATTACCGTTATTTACTAAAAACATATATCCAAAACCAATAAAAACTTCTCAGTTTTTGAGGGAACTTTTCATGTGTGTGCAGAAGATTTAAAAAGAATTTATGATAATAAAATTGGTCGTTTTATTCCCAAAACTTACAATTTCACCATAAAGGAAAAAATTAAAATTGTAAATAACACTTGTAACTTTGTATTAAAAAATGTGAATTATTCTCTTGATATTGCAATATATGGTAAATGTCAAGACGAAAAATGCAAATCGTTTAAAATTGTTTGTCGAAAAACGTCATTTCTAAAGTGCGATGTATTTAGTACATCTAAAGACTTTATTCTGAGTAAATATCGTAAAACATTTATGACATCCGTACGCTGTGAATTTGGCGTTTTAGTCTTAACATACCTACTTTTTTAGGTAAATTTATAATTAATTAATTAAAAACTGTTCCACAGAATTTTTTATACATTTTATCGTAATCCTGTGACATTCATCCACATATGCGATTTGATAAAAAATTCTACGCATAATACTAGCGACGTTTAAAACAACTGTATCATAATAACTTTATTGTTTCCATGCGATAACGAGACGAAGGATTTTGCCTGTCAGGCTGTGCTGCTTGTCGGGCTGAGCATTGACCCGTTCGATTACCAGTTTTAAATCCTTGCCCTTTTTTTGTGGACGAAGCAGCCAGTACATTGCGTTCTAGTAAATCATTCGCACGAATTAACAAACATTGAAAGGCTTATTGTTAAAATGTGATAAGCCACAAAAACAGAATCTATAGAAATCGGTGATTTCACTTATATTAAATTTGTAAAATAATAAGGAATATTCTTATAGTAATGAAATACTCAGATGCAATGATATGTTCCATGAGAACATTTTTCTTACAAAAAGAATATGAAACAATATGAAAGGCTAGAAAAGCAGAACACTTTATTGATTAAAAATGTGGCTTATCATGTTGTTGCTCCGGGCTAAACTTATTTATTTTTAATATGTATAAGGAAAGTGCCTGCGACACAAATTAACATGTTTTTGAAAATCTGTGAAAAAAGTGAAAAAAGAAAGAAAATTCTATGTAGATTTAAATACTTCTGCTTCTTCTTGATTTTCATCCTCTTCATCGCCACCATCCGCACATTTCAGTGTCTTGTAGAAAGTATGATGAACTGGAGGAATATAAGACAGTTGTGATATGATATTATCAAGTTCTTTCTTTCAGTGGTTCTGTGAATTTGTTCTTCAAACTAGATAAGGGTGTATCGACAGGACGACCCATTTTGGTGATATTTAATTTTTTATATTCACCAGTAACTGTATGTTTCATAAAGAATACTTTGGTGTTCTCGGATTTGAAGTGAAAGCTAAACACTCCAGAGAAATCCACATTCTCACCATGATTAATACGTAAAACTTCCTTAATGTTTCCTAGAATAGGCTCAAAACTCAGGAAATCCGATTGCTGCATTACAGTTACCTCAAGTGGTGTTTATTTGTTGGATTCCCGAATAATTTTGTGCCATTCCTCCGGTGAATAAATTATGGGTGCATACTTCCTGTGACGCTTCCCTATCAAAGCGAAATCCCTGTCAGATGGTAAATGTGTATGACCACTCACAAGAAAATGGTGGGTGATAGTTTTGAATTTTTTTCTCCTTGACCAACTGTAACCAAAGGGACATCAGCAACAAGTTTTTATTCTGTCCAGGACAGTTATCGGTGAGATCTTCTGTGTCAGTTTTGGAGCTTAAACATTTCATAAGTATGGAAGCCATTTCTTCACTCTCTCTTTTTGCTACATTTTCCGCCCATAAAACATGTGACCTCCACCTACAGTACAATTATGGATATCTAAGTTGTATAGCCAAATTTTTCTACAATAAAATGCAGGGCCCGTGGTTAACTTCGGTATGGGCATCTCCTGTTGCAGATCAAACGATATGACACATCATTTTGGAATATTCTTTGATTGTTCGGATTCTGAAACCTTTACATTTCTACATCATTACTACGTTACTACATCATTGTGTGTCTCTTGGGTAGCGGAACCTATTCTTATGTTCAGTTGGTCATATGTCTTGCATGTGTCCGACTATCTTACGATATGCATATTTCAAAACTGCTGTAATGCCTCTTTCCACACACCAAGGAATGTATGTACAGCTCTATGTATAAGTGAGAAATAGTCATGTCGTAGTTTAAGTAAAGTCTAAATTGTCATTCCTACTGTAATGACTTTGATACTTGGGAATATAATTCAGGTGATCTCTAATTGATTGCAATGACTTAATACTCAATGGACGCGACCAATGTATTTGGTCAATTTGAATGAATACCCCTCTCGTCTTTGTCAGGAATAGAAGAGTCTCTGATTTTCTTTGAGACAATACGATCCACCCTTTCACGCGAATGTTGCAGGACGTGAATACTCAAAAGTTCTTATTTACAGATTTTGACTGCTTCACCGTTAACAGTAAGGGCGTAAACAACAGTTCCTTTTCTAGAAAGTTCTTGTCGCCTTTGTTTTTTTGAGTAAGATCGTTTTTTCACCACCTCCATGCAGCCAAACTATTTCGCAGATCATACAACCCTAAATCGCCAAACTTCGTAAATATTTCGGTTTCGGAACCCTGTAGTTTATCATTGCACTGTTTTCCCGCTTGAGTCACTCTTAACCCAAATTCCTTCGAGTTTTCCATTTGATTCTGCTGTACATGTCAGCTGTTCTCTGATTTCCTCTACTTTTTGGCGTTTTTTCTGGCGTTCTTTGACTCGTTATTCTTCTCGATCCTTTCTTTCACACTCCATTTCTGAATTAGCAGAAATTTCATCCTAAAATAATAAAGCAATAATATGATAAGCCGAATTGCTCGTATGACATCCATTGACTGCAAGAATATGATATGCCACAGATTAATAAATTACGTCATGATTATTTGGCTGTACTTCATCGTCATTGGCAACATAATTCTTATCCAAGTGGCGATTCAATTTCATCGTCAGAATTCGATCTTGTTCAACACTAGCAATTTTAGTACTACATCCCAGCTGAGCAGTCGTCATTTTTGTGTCACTTATCACGTTCTGACAAATAATTTGACTGAATTTGCAATAATGCAAGACGATGCTTGATGTATAGTAAGTGCCGCCATTTTTGGGAATATAACAACAATAATTCTTATGCGGCTTGTCATACTATTGCTCACTATGAAATGGCAAATAACTCAATTCACTAAAAAAATATTTACACAAATATTTGTGAATTTGTTATCTTTATTTCATACGCAATTCTAGTTATTTTAGAAATTACTAATAATTACGTCGCATAAAATAAACAACTCAGACTTCCGTTCTCAGCTGTTAAACGTGCAATAAAGTGAAATTGAGATATGTGACAAGGAGGCATTGTTTGCAGGCAAGAAGTCAATAAAATAATAATCATAAAATTTATAGTCTTATTATACTGCGTTTATAAAGCGTGGCGTCATATTTCGTACGCAGTGCCGCAGCTTGATTTTGACGTAATTTCTTAATTAATTATAAACTGTTCAAAAGAATGTTTTAAACATTTTTCCCGTAATCTGTGGCATAGATTCTCTTATGCGACAATTGTCATTCATCCTAACGAGTGTCTAAATAAAAATCTGGTCAAGTAGGTTGTGGTCGAAAATTTTTTCGTTGCATGCATGTCGTTTCTAAGTTCAACGGCTAAGCTTTCAAGTGTAACGTCAAAGTGATTTTGCATTAAAAATAGTTTTTCTATTCACAAACTACTAAAAAATGCCCTTTTCAATTGAAGAAAAGACATTTATGATTGAAAGTTACTTTCGAAACGGTCGCAAAATTAACGGTGTCTGGTCCTATTCAATTCAAGACTGTTTGGAGGAATTCCTTGTCCAGTTCCCAGAAATAGTTTTTGATTATAAACAATTTCTAGAGTGTCTAAATCGAAGTGTGGCATTATTTCGACGAACTGAACGATCTTAGAGAACGTATATTTGATAAGTGTCAAGAAATCAACAACTCTCCGGATTTACCGCAAAATGTTGTTAATGGAATTAAAAACAGAATTATTAAATGTTACCAAGAAGGGGGTGGGCATATTCAGCATATTTTATAATAAACGTTTTTAAATTTCACGTTTTCACGTCTTTTACGGTAAAATCACTTTTAACAAGGAAATGATAATTCAGTATCAATGTTGACGTTACACTTGAAAGGTTAGCCGTTGAACTTAGAAGCGACATACATGCAGTGGATAAATTTTCGACCACAACCTACTTGACCAGATTTTTATTTAGACACTCGTTATATATGAAACACCCTATATTAGGGGACGTAAGAAATTCCTTGGGTTCTTTCATTCGTGCAAATAAATGGATAGAAGATACAATGGGCCAACTGTATCAATCTCAGAATCTTTCGCCTATTTCAACGAAGGCAAGAACTCCACTGTACGATCACATTTTTTTAAATCTGCATTCAGTCAATCAAATTATAGACCATCTAGAACGTATCCGAAATTTTAAAATGTCTGTCAATCGGTATATTGCTTATTATACTATTATCTTAGAATAGTAGTGTTTTTATCAAAATCATATTTTTCAAAGAATCTAACAAAAAAGTGACCACAGATGTTGAATGTTAACAACTTAAACAAACAGAAAATTTTGAATAATCGTGTCAAAGTTAAGAAAAGAGAAAACTGGTGAAATATATTTTCAACAAACAAGTCCATAATTAAAGAAAATGGATTTGTAAAGTTATTTCGACCAAAAAATGTAAGAAAAAAATAAAACAATATTATCAATTTTACATGCATAAAACACCAAATTTACTCAGGTTGCAGACGATTTGATTTAAGGTTCCCTGAACGTTTAATATAATTCTCAGGATTAAACAGAAATACATAAACAAATAATAGAATTATTTTCCTCTACTGTGTACTTGTTTCGTTCATAAAATCAAAGACTTTACTTTCTAGACGGACTATATTTCTACGTGTGTTGTCATTTCATTAGAATATAAAATTTCAACCCCCACTTTTAACACGAAGAATAAAATTCTATATTTTCTGGAAAACTACTAATAATTCCTTGCCAAAAATTATTTATTTCGGACGCTTCTTTTTTTAATCCAGCGTTATAAAAGTCGTTAAAGAAATTAAGCACCGATAACCCCCGATAGATTAGCAATAAATCGGCGTCGTTCAAACAATGTAAATAAATAATAGTTTTATGACTCTGACGCACTTCTAGCGCACTTGATGAATCAAATAAATTACCTCGAGCCGCTCGATAATCGCCTTTGTATTAAAAAAAAAAAAAATTACATTTGGCTCGATCCAGACGGACGCGCGTGCCTTTCCGTCACGTCGAGTCGTCTACATCAGGCTTTATTAAAATTTTATTTAAAACGCGTTAGCGACCCAAATATTTTGACCTTGACAAAGATCGGTATTTTAAGAAATTTGTGGGTTCGAAATTAGTCGACCTACATAAATGCAGCTGGTTATTTATTATTTTGCGGGAAACCTGCATTAAATAACATCCGAAACAACGACTTTGGCTTGGATCTACATGTGTGTTGTGTAGTGTACCCTTGACATATTTTTAGTGTCGGTGATGTATTAAATACAAACTACTATAATTAATTACATATTAAACGAGAATAACTCGGCAATTAAAGTTTATGTTTAATGTCAGACTCGTGATTAATTAATCATAGCTTTAAACATGGCTTTGTTTAGTTGACTTTAGTAATCTTCTTTCGTGAGTTTAGATGTTTTTCTTTCTTTTCATTTTTATTATTCTCCTATATTTGATTTTGTTTCTACAATGCCATTTATTTTTTCTTTTACCTTCTTTATTTAGTTGTCATTGTATATTTTATCAAGTTTAGAATTTAAGTAAGTTACGCGTTTTCAATGTATCCGTAAAACACGAGCACGTTTGTTTATTTTATCTTATGGTTTGGAATATGATACGGGGTGCGTCTCAGGTAGAGAGATAGAAGGAAAGAAAGATGCTAGGACTTCAGTCTCGGGGCGGTTCTTGAAGGGTAGGCGTGTTGATAATGTTGCGCTAATTATGCAGACGGGCTCGCGAGTGTTGCAATGAATTGCAATGACATGTGATGAAGGGTGATCGCTGTTTATTCGCCGATAATCGGAGAGAGTAGGGGATCACTTCACCTGCATACGGCATTTGACCATATCCGCTGCTGCAGAGGCGTGAGTAGTAGATGCCGGAAACACAACTAGTTGTATACCTGACCAGGTGATTGCATTGTGCTTTCCAAGAACGGTGATGACTTGGTGTTGACTGTGCTTGGACCGGTGTAGCAACACTGTAGGAGGCGGTAGCACCAATGATTCTGAGAACGTACGCTCAGAAGGGAAGGTATGCTTAATATCCACCTGAGGTTCGTCTTTATGCATGCGAAATACGAAGATGGACATTCAAGGATACCTTCTCCGTGAATTCGCATCCCATCAGGGAGCTTCCGCATCTAGAGTCGCCGGAGGGGGCGGGGCCGGGGGAGGGCCCCGGTGAGTAAACAAGTCCTATAGCCTTGAGTAGATGCTCGTAAATGGTTATTTGTAATTTTGCATGACATCCTTATCCAATCGAAAAGAAAAGCCCAGATGTTAAGACGTTTACCCTCAGCTCCGCAGTGGTCGAGAAAGAGAGAAAGAAAGCAGGGAAAGAAAGATCTAACCAAAGGGTGAGTGAATGTTTATTGTAACTCGGTCCTCTGACATTGTTATTATTTGAAAATGTTTAACACAAAAAAAAAATATCCTACAATTTGCTATATCATTCGTCTTTATTCTTTTCATTCCTTCTTGAGATCTCTTCATCTCTTAAACTGTAGTATCTTCCTTTTAGTAACCAAGTGTGAATACGGGCCATTGTATGCACAGTCGTGGACAGTTAAAAGAGACGTACGGAAATTTGTTTAGCAAGTCGAATTTCGTTCTGTTTTAGCTGCCTACGACTATACATATTGTACGTCAACACGAGTAATTTTTTTCCATTTCGGAGCTGCGTGATACTAAACGAATCCCTATTCATTTTTTAAATGAAGTGCTATCTGCCTAGCCTAGCATAGCACAATCGACTATAAAAAGCAATTCGGCCACGTATCGAATACGTCTACGTGACCCGCGGAAATGAAACGTCTGCCGGCGGGTTATTTATTTTTATTTCGGCGGATGATTTCGTGACAGGCACGCACGCCGGGGTTTAATGACGGGGTAAAATTTCAGGAGGGCGGAAAAAGGAAGCGCGGCGCGGCAGGAGGGCGGAATCGAACTACGTAGTTTAATGAGCGCACGCCTTTCGATTCAAAATAAAAAAAAATCATCCGTAATATTCTGAAAAAGTATTTGGTGTCGGGGTACCGTAATAGTAAAGAATGCAAAAAGAATTCATTAAGGCCCAGCTTTACAATCGTGGAATTAACTCTATTCTCCGAATAATAACTGCCAAATATCCTTTAACATTCTTCCATATCTACGTCACGTTATTCCAAGGATAGAGGTATATTCAGCTTATCTGACGAATTGTAAAATGGGGCCTAAATGGATTGTAATTTATCGTTGTATACAAAAATATTTGAATTACTTTTTCACAAAGGATTTTTGCAACGGGAACACAATTTTGTTTGCAGTTTTGACAACTGTAGGAAATAGAATGTAGGATAACAATGGTTTCCATCCTATGGTTGGAGGGTTGACGAGCAACAGCGGCGGCGGTAATAGAGAGCAAAGGTCGGCCGACGGTGTCTATTTTAGCGCGTTTTGAATCATCTGGAAATGAGATAATATTTACATGACAAATCATAAAAAGCACGTAACGCACGCGAAAATGTATACAAAGGAAATACTAAACGCCGCCGTTTCGTAAATCTCCGCAGACGATAAAATACTTACCCGATGGACGTCAAAATAGATTTAATAAGTCGGGAAGTTATAGAACCTGTTCACGTCGAAATATTTTTAAAATCTTTCACCTTAAACACTAGCCGTAAATTTAATACCGACATCCAAAAAGAAAAATAAACACGTGGATACTACTATAAGTTTTTGTCTTTCATTTTTACAAAACTCTTTTAGTTATAGATCGTTTTCGATTTCCATCCAAAATTGTGTTGCAATCAATAATATTGTTACATCCCACGCCGCGCCGTTGGAAAATCATCTATTTCTATTTTTATAATTGTGGCGCCATCTAGGAGCTATCCGATGATACGAGAAGATTAAAGAACTTGAAGTTTTTGAAGAACTTTGTACGATGTGGAACGATTTGAAGATGATTCATGGCAAGCCGAGGCACAGTCAGTCACAGAGTTCCGTGAAACGCGCAAATCAGCACATAGAAAACATGCTAACAACTTGGACAGAAGCAAACCAAATTTCGCGTTGGTCTGAAGATCTGAGGTTTGTCCAGTTTATGAAGAACAGAGCTCACCATGAAGGCATTAAGTGTAGTCCATACGAGGCCATGTTTGGTGTTACAGCAAAAGTTGGTCTTGCGACTTCATCACTGTGACGCGCCCAGTGATTAGGCTTGATTAGGCCCAGTGATTAGGCTTGATTATTGACTGTTAGTACACGTAAACAAACAATAAAGATGTACAAACAAACACAACAATTGAAATTTATGATCCCTTAAGTAACCGTATGGAACCCTTATTTTGCAGAATTCAGAGGGCTCACCAGCTGTTAATATTAGACAGCATGCGGTCCTGTCTCTACCTGAGGTTTATAGCAAGCGCTTAAGTTATGAGGGTTAGTGTCCTACTTCGGCTTACGGTGAATGCCCTCCGGAATTCTTGCGATAAGTTGCCACTCGTTCTAGTATTTCCTAATTATGGCCCGATCGTAAAGGTAACTCCGTAATTACGTCGTGATCACCTGGTTCTTTTGGTGGAGCAGTAAATAACTCTTTAGAACAAGGAATTTGACACTTTCAATAAAATACAACAATTACCTTTATTCATTATTTATTGCAAAAAAAATGAGAAAAACTCCTGATATCCGTCTCTGTGGGATCGGAGATCGTGAGCGAAAAACCCTGGCGTTTGAAATCAATACAAATAAACAAAAATTACGAGTTTCAGAAAGTACAGTATAACTCGTTTAACAGATTTCACTTTCCAATATCGGCGCGATCTACTTTCTTTCGATTCACACCGTTGGTGGTTTAATGTCTACACAGATATCTGTTGTAGAATTCTGCTCCTTAATTAGATTAATTGAGTTTCAACTTAGCTCGAGTCTTGGTACAGTGTTCGTCACTTTAATAAACCAACGCACAAAGTGTCTCAGTGGGACCACAGTGTACTTAATTAAGGGAGTTAATTAATGAATTAATCAGATGGCTTAGAGAAGTATGTGATACAAATGCCGCCTTCAGCCATCAATTTGCAAGTAAATCAGTAGCAATCACCTGTTTTTCAGGGACTCCCGTGGGAGGTGATAGTTTAACCCTATCTCTAGCTAACCTGATTAATAACGGTGCGTGTAGTGAGCCGAACTTCTTCTACTACGAGCGTTAATTAATTGCTTTGAGGGCGGTGCTCTACCCACTTGCCTGTTTTTCAGGACCCTCTGTCTGTCGCTCTTTCGCCGTCTAACCTATCTAATTAATTTATAGCGCAAGGAATTCGTTTTTGACTGCTTTATTTGCACTCCACTATGGGTGGTTTTGGTATTGCAGTCTTTAGTCAGTCGCTTCTAATTAACCGACAAATCTCTCGGCAAAGACCACAGCTTGACCCACCCCCACGTATACAGGGTGTGAGAGAAACTTTGCCAAGAAAATGGCTAGGAATGTAGTTCGAATTGTTTGGTCTCCAATTTGCCGGAGAAAATCCCCAAGGGTAGAATGATTTCTAAAAGTACACTGTATTGAAAGCCCGGGTAAATGTGGGGAATAGTTAATTGTTGTTGGTTGATTAAATTACAGAATTTGTCTACTAATTAAAGAAACACTGACCAATCAATTTTTCTAAGATGAATGTCACTAGTGAGTTTTAATACTCGCTGAAATGTAACTAAAAAAAAAGTTGATTACATTTATCTCAATGTAATGGTACCATGAACCGTACTGACTCTTTAGTCTAATTAATGCAAATCAAATTGGGAGAAAGAACCGAGCAGGATGAAGAGGAGTAAGTAGAGGACATCTTTAGCTACTTTAGAAGGGAGGATGCCATTCGTGATCAAATCATTCCTATTAAGCGAAAGAGAGAAGAGTCGAAACTGCTTTGGAGTGTCAGGAAGCAAATGTCTGAAAGAAAGTTTCCAAAAGGCCAGGTGGGAAACACCGTCAAAATCCGTGTTCCTGTTCTTCGACAGAGGAAAAAAAGGAATAATTTTGGAGGTGGATGAGGAAAAAGACTTGTATGAGATTGGCACCAGAGAAGGACGCTTGGCACAAAAATATTCCAGGAACCAATTTAACATTTGTGAAGAAAACTTCATATCGAAAGAGAATGTTCCTAATATAAGTGTGTCTCTTCGTGAATGTGTCAAGAAATCATCCATTACAGGCGGCTAAGGATTCAAGAGATGCAATTGCAAAGAAAAATGTCTTTCAACAAAATGTAGCCGCAAGAAGAGTGGAATTTTATGTAATTCGAAATGTCATGGCAGTTTGTCTTGTTCTAACAAGTGATCAGTCCGTTCTATGTAGGTACATAATTAACTTACTATTCAGTGCCACTCTAAAGTTTCTTCTATATTATAACAAAACAAGATAGAAAATTACCAAATAAAAAATATTAGGGATGTGCTATTTGCCATTTGAATGTAATGGCTAATAGTTAACGCTAACGAATTAACGAAACTTGATGGGCATCACTCTTAAGCCTTGCCTTGTACCCATTAACAATTTAAAAATTTTAATTGGCAAGGTTGGTTTTGTTATAGGCCATTTAAAGAACACTTTGATTCTACATTCAACATTGCCCAATTTTGAATTTTTTTTATTAATTTATTTGTAAACAAACAGCAGATACTTTTTACTATTACCGAATCAACCCTAGTATTTCACTGTTTTACGTTTAATAATAATCAGTTATTCTGCTAACAATAAAAAAATAAAAATTAAGTAGAGTTGTTTATTTTCTCTTGATTTTTTTTTTATTATTACTTTTGATTATAATTTATTGTGACTACCAAGCAGTCTAATTGATTAGTAAACAGAGGACAATGAAATACGGTAATAACTAATAAGTAATTGTTGTTTATTTAAAAATAAATAATAGAAATTCGTAATCAAAGGAGGTCTGCAATGTATAATCGAAATATCCTTGAAACGACCTAAAACAAAACAAAGCTTGCTATTTAAACTAACATTTAAGTTGTTAATGAGTACAGCGCCATCTGGCAGAATTTATAAAATAATTATATGCGAAAATCTAGGATGTTTTAAGCAATTTAATTTTCTGTCTCAATTTGTTTCAAAACTAATATGGAGGGAAGGAATTTTAGACTAGCACTGTACTACTTTTAACTATAAAAATTAAACATTGTTTTCCTTGACTTGTTTTTTTTTCTTAATCTGGTAAGCCCTCAAAATAATATTCAGAGTGTTGTTTATAGAAATTCATTACATCAGCCAAAGTGGTTTGGATGTTATGTATAACACCCAGTTAAAGTAATAAGTTGCAAAAAATGTATCACGGTAGCTATTCGAACGGGATATACAAAATAACCAGTTAAAGTGATAAAATTCGTATTATTTGTTAAACTAACCAGGCATTTTAGTTATTTTATAACTATGTATACTAACCGATTTATCACATTAACGGTAACATATACATTACGTCCTTTTTAATTTGGGGGACAATAAACGCGGAATTGAATGGCAGTACCTTATCAGTACAATAGAGTGTGCTACAGTTCCGAATTGTGGAGAGAGTAGGTTGGCAATATTTGGGAATTTACGGTCAACTTAGATTTTATTGTGGCAACCCTGATACCCGAATGTAGGCATGCGATTATCGATCGCTACGTAACATGTCCTTATATGGGCTTTTTCGATAACAATGGTTTCTGGTTGGTCGGAGCTGACGGCATCCGCGATCGTCTCGCGTCATCCTGTATGGCTTTGTCATAACGTTTGACTACTCGTTTAACTTTCGTGATGCTTATATCGTTGCGATTACAATTATCGGAGTTCTGCCAAGGAAATTTAGTGAAACTCATAATCGACGTGGTCGGAATTTTCACTAGTGCATCGCTAAACGAGATAAGGGAAGATTTTTTAACGCCCCTGCCAGGGCACAGAATCTGAATCTTATAACCAAGCGGCGGGGACTTCGCGGGATTGTACGGTGAATGACTTAATTAGAGCGCAAAAACTGTACAAAATACATAGACAACAGTCAGTGGCGGATGTCGCCTGGCACTCGCTAACTGAGATAAAATAAATATCCACACGTAACTTTACGTACGATCGAGTGCGCGACGCACCTGAGTAGGCGTTTAGACTTTGCACTCCCCACAGAAGTGGCACTTCAAAAGGATATTAAGAATTAGAAAGAGTAAGAAGTGCGCTACCAGTTTAAATGCGTTTTGTGTCCACTCGGCAACACTCGCACGTTTCCTTTCATCGCGTCGCATGAAAACGTAACGCGAGAGAGGCAAAAGAATGCGATATCCTTGAGTTAACATGAGATGGATAAATTTGCGTATGAAGAAGCATAACCGAGTAAAATTTCGTAACGAGAGCGTTTTAGGTTCATGAATATAATATTCAATAATACTTTTAAATCACGGACGCATCTCTACTGCACTACAGATTTAAATAGTCGATGTCATCGGCAGGTTGTACGAAAGATCAAACGTTCCGCCTCGAGTGCCGCTTCTGTATTAGTATTAGTATTCTGTGGCCAGGGGCCCGATTCTCAAACGGTGCGAAAAGATTCGTATGCGAAAATGACGTCAAAATGACGCAATTTACGAACGATTTGTATAGTTTTGCACAAGGGTCTACGTCATTTTGACGCACGGTTCGAGAATCGGGCCCCAGGGCCTGGTTTTATTAAAGTCCATGTAATGCTTAGGTTATCAGCGCGGCGTGACGCTGTCTTGTAATTAATTCTATTGTTTCTTGTTATAATTCGGGCTTTTTACGTTTGGATATTTTTCGCATGGATATTTTTTTATTTGGGATATTATTTTAATACACGGTTAATCTAACCGATATTTTGGAAGCTGTGCTATCGGAACTCATCATGCTCGTCCCGTGTTTGCAAACTGCCAAAAACCACGCACGTGCCCGGCTGAAGGGTGCATCACCGCTTTGGACTTAGCGCAGAAGACACGCCAAAAGTCGTAAAGCGTAAACGACCTTGACCCACAGGATATATTTTATTAACTGTCGCGTGACGCTGCGTTGCATTAAGAGCGAATTTTCGACTGATCTTGCGCTAATAATTGATGATAATTTATTGTAGATATAAAGAGGCGATTTGATTTGATTTATCAGTGTACAACAAATAAGGTACAACAATTCTGAATCGTTTTAGTGGAAATTCTGTTGCATCGAATTAACCTTCGTAACTTTGCAACCGTTCTTGTAATTAATTCTTATGTATAATTAAAGCAATTGTTTATTGTAGCTGCTTGTGTATTTGTGCTACTACCTTCAGCGTACAAATGAGTAAATGTTGTGATTGTTGTGAAGGATCAATTGCAAGGCCGAGACAATTTGGGAGGCCAACTTCGGATCAGCTGGGTATTTTGTTCACCCTGGCGCCTACTTTAACATCTAATTACCCACACCCATTCTTCACGGTTGCTAGTCGAGAAAAAGCAGATGGAAGATACAGTGCAGACTTGTTACCGATCTAATGCCCGATTTCTTCAACGCCTTATCTTGAGGTTAAATTTATCTGCCAGTTAGAATGTGACACATGGTATGTGTACGGCCAACTGTACGTCATATTCCAACTGTTAGATAAATTAACCTCTGGTTAAACAGGTGAAGAAATCAGCCATTAGTATGTTACATATTAGTATGCAATTAAGTCATGAGTAAAATTCAAACTAGATTTTTGTGGTAGCAAGTGCTTTGTAGAGAGAGTAAAGACTTGAAGTGAGAGTTTGGAAGATTAAGGGTAGAAAAAAGTGCTAGCCAATTAAAGAAACCAAATTAATTTATAAAGAGAGCAATTAACTTTTAATTGGTTTAATAAGCTTCCAAACCGCCACTTCGTGTCCTTGCTCTCTCTATGAAGTACTCTAGCAAGTTCTTCACTTGTACGCAGCGTTACCAACTGTCATAAAAAATTAAAAATTAATTTTCTTTTCGAAAAGCGTCATCTGTGGACTTTATTTGGGACTTCTTAGAGTGATGACAAGAATTTCGGTTTCTGCTTTCAGTTGGATTTCGACTCTCACTTTCAATTTCATGAAATGTGAAATTTTTGGCAATTACTTGGTACTTACATTTCAGAACTACTTGTTCGAAGATATTTCCGATAGAGGAAACTTCTATAAAAACAGAACCGGACATGCGATTTAAATCAGTTTCTATTTAGAGAGCGAAATCGTGGGATATTATTTTTTCAATTACTCTTAGGGTCGATATATCCATCTCCTATTAAAGTATAACTTGATTTTTCTGAATTGTTGATTGATTTTTTATGAATTGTTTCCATGGTAGTTATTCGTCTAGTAGCTATTAGCAATTGCTTCCATCTCCAACTCTTTAGGCAGCAGTGTTAATTTCTTTTTTTTTATTCTTTTACAAAGCCAACAGCGCGACAGTTATTTCAAATTTGTTTTCTTTCGATCATGTGCTCTTCGAATCCAACTCGAAATTTAAAAGTCGGATTGAAGTAGTAGAGTACGCGACTCGGATTCAGTTATTAAAATGCAAACGATCCTCGCGCTCGAACGCGAA
The DNA here is from genome assembly GCA_958336345.1 of Dorcus parallelipipedus. Classification (NCBI taxonomy): domain Eukaryota; kingdom Metazoa; phylum Arthropoda; class Insecta; order Coleoptera; family Lucanidae; genus Dorcus; species Dorcus parallelipipedus. Next base: position 18,661,751 of record OY284475.1, read on the forward strand.
ATCTGCAATCCGCGCAAATAAATAAACGCTCGACTCAATAATGCTTTAAAAATAGGCACCCCGAATCCCGCTGGCAGTGTAAACACATTAAACGCGTGTACGCAAATTGATTTTGAGCGAATTTAACAACAAAACCGCAGGCAAAACCGATTCTTTTTGAATCGCGAGCTCGCTTTTGAATGGGACGGAGATTGTTTAACTAAAGAGCAGTTTTATTTTGGAACTTCTGCCATAAAAAAATCGAGCTACTTTTCATTTTTTCAATGCTCTAAAATAGAGGGTTCCTAAGGGGTTCATATCGACCGGTTGAAAGTTGATCAAGACTTTCGGTTACACTAAACAAATAAAGTTAATTTCTTAACGTAAGCTTTAGTTTAAATGAGGTAAATTGAACAGTAATGCGATTTGCTACGTAAATTTTTAACTAATCCTGGAAAAGCAAGGCCACTACTAGGCGATTTGAAGGGTGGAGATTTTGCCCGGTATATCATAAAATTTATAAACGCCTTATGTGTGAACCACCGTTTGGTAATCTCCAGTCATATTACCGTGATTTCAAAGTCACATCCTTTTTTTTACTAAAACGTATTTTTTATTTACGTTCATTTTTTATTTTTTGGTAAAAAAAGAATTACATAATATTACGAGCGTCGACTCGATTTACTTAAATTAAACGCAAATTGTGAACCGTATGTAAAGAGAAGCGTTGCGATTGAAATTTTCATTCCGTGCATAATAAATTTTAACAACGTTGTAATAGTTTTGGACTAATGCGTTTCGTTACGCATCATTAATTTGCAAATGGAAACGAACGTGTCAGTCAAAAATGCGCGCCCAAAAATTATGATTGCGTTTTCATGCGTCGATTTACAATAAACACCGGCAATTTAATGTAATTAAAAAAGTTATAAATAAATAAATAATCATGCAGGGATTAAAAAAATGTACTGTACAATAATCCAGAGGGGCTTCCGTTTTGATTAATTAAATTAATTTGCGGCTTGTTTTGTGCGTGTGCGGGTTTTTCGTGCGACTTATGTTTTGTGCCACTCAAAGGGGGATGATTTCCAGGGATGTTTAACTTTCCTGCCCTTCCACGTGCTCCCCACAAAGTGAATCGAAAATTGAACAACCCAGTTACCGCCTCCTGACGAGATTAATCTAGTTCTGCGCGCCTGTTTTCCTTTTGTGGAAAAAGTATTATGAAATTGTTTGATCTGTTGACGCGCGCCCCCGGACACGAAATTAAAATTTCGTGCCTCTTCTTTGAGAGGAGATTAAGAAATGCATGTGCTGAAGGTCCAATTAAAATTGACTGAATATACAGTGTGATTCAAAATTGTATCCCGATATTTTCAGGGACTGATATTAGTACCACACATATGTCTATTTCTAGGGTTCAGTAAATCAATATTATTCTCGTTACATTTTTTCATTAAGTTTTTTTATAATACCTACTGATTTTTCAGCAAATCCATTGAATTTTGGATACCTAGGACTTAACTAATTTTATGTCCCATTCATCCTCAAACTCTTTAAATTTATAACTATTAAATGGCATATTATCACTAACAAAAATCTTAGAAATACCAAACGTAGAAAATTTTTAGAATTTATTGGTTTAATTTCAATCCATTTATTTAAATAATCTGCTACTACTAAATAATCTTTTCCACTGAAATGAAAAATACCACAAGCTACTTTAAGAAACGGTATAGATGGGATTTCATGAAACGTAATAGGCTCATTGGTACTTGAGTTGCTAAATTTTTCATACATATTGCTCTTCTTTAGTTTTACAACTAAATCGCTGTAGTCTTTTATAGGTAATGTCACTTATTATTGTATCAAATATTCATACTGCTATTAAATTTCAATACACACTTTTTTTCACACTTTATCATTTTCACTTTATCATTTCACTTTTTTCACACTTTATCATTTTCAAATTTCAAGTGACCATAACTTTTAAAGAATCATTTCCGGACAATGTTTTATCAGAATTTTTATCATTAATTTGATGACGACATTAAAGTTTGGCCAAGTCATTCAGTGACGTCCTGTATAAACTGATGAAATTTTTCAACGCTTGCACAGATTGCAAACATTTCTTTTTCTGAGGTGCCCAACGTATTTGATTCTCTGTAAGACTACTTCGTGAATATAATGAAACTGGTTTCCCATTTTGTAAAAGACAAGCACTTATTCCATTCTTTGTGCTGTCAGTTTGTATTATTATTCCACACCTGACACCATGTCTAGAATGTCATTTTATTGTCGTTTCTTCCTACAGCACTCTATCTATCTTTTATAAACATTACTTCATTAATACTAATATACCATGTTTTTTTAACTTTGAGCAAACAATGTAAATATTCCTATAGTTCATTTTTTACTATATGCCGATCGAACGATAAGTCAAAAAACTTTTATGTAACCATCTCCTTCTAACTTTCGTGAAACAGGCTTGCGGCTTTTACGTCATCTCGTCGTATATTTTCTTAATTCATATTCATACGATCGGCATATAGTAAAAAAATGAACTGTATGTTCAGTTTAAAAAAAAAACGAGTCAATGCACTGCAAAGTGTATCAGCTACCTACGATTAAAGAAAACGAATTTCAGTAAAGTAATTTTAAGATTTAGTTTGTTACCAAAAACATTATAGTGTAACGCGCCCGTTTTTCGACACTACACTGTGTGTATGTCTCTAGTGACTTTTAATACTCACTTCAATGTAAATAAAAATAGTTTGATTAAAGTTATCTAATTGCAATGGTAATATGAACTTTACTGACTCTTTAGTCACTAATTAATGCAAATCTAATTATCACTACGCAATTGTTACCACCAAAGGTGCGATGAAGAAATACAAATAAATGTCAATTACCTAAAACCGTGTAATCCGGGTAACACACACGCACTTCTCACTCAGATTTAAACACTCGCGTCGCGACGCTTACGTGTTTGGTTTTTTTAATTGCCCTTTCTTAACACACTGTATTTTAACCGTATCGAAATAAATGATTTCTCTAGAAAAATGAGTAAATGACTACAAGCGCTAAAGAAAACCGCTAAGCTCAGAATATTAAAATGTTCCACTGCTCGTTCGCGAGATTCGAACGTTTCTGCTCGTTTTTCGCGTCCCGTCCTTTCAAGGAAAAAAATTAAACACACCCCTCGGACTTTGCAGCTAAATTTTGAAATCACTTCGATCAATGACCATCCCTTGCTTCGAATCTCAAACTACGCCTATTCCAGATGTCCGCATGTATCAAGAGACACCCCATTAGCTTATCAGGAACACTCGCTGTTGTCTGTTGCAAAAGAAGCAACCATAACTTAAATTTTACAAGTGCCCAAGCTAACAAAGTATCTGCTGCCTGCTTGAAAGAAACCAGACTAAAGCGAATGCTCCAACTTGCAATGTAATTTGATATCTTTACCCACATGGAACATGTATCTGCAATTTTAACGCGACAAAATGTATACAAAATATAAGCAAAACAATCTAAAACGTCAAGTAGATTTGCTTTATGATGTCTGTGCAGCTATAGTGCATTTGTTTGGAGACAGAACAAACAAGCACGAAATGATTCAACATGCAAGTAATTTGATCTCTTCCTATATCTGACATGTCCTAAAATTTACAAAGTACCAAGCTACAACGTACGCCTAAACAGGGTGGTTGTGTGGTCTAAAGTCACTTGAGCCGGGACGACGCGGCGCCTCCGAACCCAAATCTACCGCTGGCAAAATCCCGAGAATCCGACCATATGTTTGTTATTTGAAATTAAACATGCAACAATCGATTTTGTTTTGAAAATAATTTCCGCGCACACTTCAATAGTAATGTTCGAAATGTTCTCCTTCATGTTTTAACAATGTGCTAAGCTATTATCAAGTACTTACAAAGTACTTCTTAAGGTTTCAGGATTTAAATCTTCACATTTCATAATTGACACTGACGACACATTTGTTTTGCTGAAGCTTGCTTCCATATTCTGCAATGCATTGACATGTTTTTTTTTAAACTAAACATAATTAGGAATATTTACATTATATGTTCAGAGATATAAAAAAAGACTCAATGTATATAACACTCTCCTCTCTCAGGACTTATAACTTTCTTATTATTCCCTTTTGCCAAAAAAATATATATATATATAAAAAGTGACCTTTTGATGTTCTATTCATCCTGAAGATTTCGGGAGATAATTTTGAATCACCGTGTATATGAAATTCATAAAATAATAACATACTTTTCCTGCTTTGCGATTACAATGAACTAACTTAATTGACATCCAAAAAATGGTGAAATTTTGGTCTCTAAGGATGACAGAATTTGCTGCATGTATCAAATTATCAACCATTATAATCTCTTGACAGTGACAGATGTCTTTTCGATGGCCTAAAGGCGCCCGGCGCTCTATTGGCACATTTTGTATCTAAGCGTTACGCAGTCAAAAAGCTAATGATTGTCATAAACAGAAGCTACCGTATTTAATAATAATAATAAATAGTTTTTATCTACGACTAAAATATAATGGAAGTATTATATGTGTGGTTTGTGAACAATAATGCCATGTAATATTGTATTAGGGAATAATGACGAGGGATTAATAGTCATTATTCCCTCTTGCTCACCAATTACAAAATTTCTCTAATCAAATAATACCATGGCAACAAAATACACAAACTCAAAACTGTCATTGTTAAACGCGTAGTGTTTCTGAATTTAATAATTTAATAATTTAGTCGTAGATAAAGTATAGTATACTACTCGCAATAATGGCTATTATTCCCTCGGAGTGTTACTCCCTCGCGCTGCGCGCTCGGTTCGTAAATACTTTTCCTCGGGAATAATAGCTATCATTATTGACTCGTGGTATAATCTACTATTATTGCCAGTACAGTCACTTGTTACAATGAAAACTCCCTAGATATTTGGATTCATTATGAAAATACGAAGCTATTTCTAATTTGATTGACGGGCTTATTCCAAAACCTTCAGGGGTTACGATTTAAAATGAGCACCTTGTATAAACGTAGATTGTAAATCATTTATTATCTTAATAACTTCGCATTCAAAATTAATTAGTCGTCATCTCAAGCGACCAAAAGTTTACGAGCTTTATCTATTTGTGAAGTGCATGATACTTCGAATACGTTTCCTGGTGTGTAGGGGCCTTAAAAATGAAAAGCTCGCGCGGATGTGTTTAACGATTTCGTAGGGAATACTCGAATCCATTTCCGTGTAACAATAAGCAAAACCCACGTTAAGATTTAATTAACACGAGGAAGCGGCTGGTTATTAATTAAAATTTGTCTGTTACGACGCGTGTTGTCCCGCAGCTTGCGGAAGTATCTCCGTCGTGGGTGGTAAACGTTGGCACTGTGCTGAAGTGTCACGCAGGCTCGTTTATCGTGGAATTTAATTACGTGCTGCAAAAAGATTAACGCCGGTCCTGATCAAAGGCAGGCCTCCACGGTAATCACGCCACGAAACGTCCCCTTTCTGACCGGCGGAGGAACGCCTCGCGTTTCATTATAGGGAATTATAGGGTTTTACGATTAGTTTTTTTCTTGGGGACATTGTAGAAAGAAAGTATGGGCTATCGCGTGGAAAGAAAGTGTGGGCTATCGCGTGGAGCAAAATTAATTTGCTTATTTATATAGGGTAGGCGAATAATATGTGACCTATCTGGTTACAAAATGTGCAAATGAAGTTCATCTCACGACCGGCTAACTCGTGGAGATGGATTGGGTAGTAATTCCAATACAAAGGTTTGAATTTACACGAAATGAAATAAAAATCACCAGTAATGCAGACTTGTTTTTATTTATGTCTTAAAAGGGGTAAACCAAGTTCCAGACAAAAATTTGTTAAATAAATGAAAACAAAATGGAATTAAAGCGCAGTCAGTTAATCTGACAGTGCAGAACGTCAAGAATCAAGTGACATAAACGTCAAAACGTGAAACAATCGGATCCGTTTTTCCGTTACGAAATTATTAACTTAACTAGCAAAAAAAAACAACAATAACTTCGCATGTCAACCTAGTCGGCACTAGAATGCGTTGAGAAGAAAAACAATAAGGTAAGATCCGACCCTCAATATCCAGCTGGAACAGCAGGATGCGTGTCCAATGTAACCACTTTCGTGAGACCACTTTCGTGAGACCACTTTAAGTAACCATTTGCGTCAACTTCAGTGACCACTTTCGTTCCAAGGAGCGGCGCCCTCTTGTGATGTGCGGCGTGATGAACCGTCGTATTATCAAACACCAAAATGGACGGCCAAAGTTGGTTTACAATGACGTCATTAAATTTTTCAGCAAGAACATCACGAAGAAGATCGCCAGACAGCTCCTAGTTAGAGGAACTCCGGTGATAAATAAATAGGGGGGAAGAAAAACCAAATTAAAATAAAGCCTAAATAAAAGGAAAACACGCCTGACGCACAACGTGACGCTAAAAACATACCTGTCATAAATTCGACGGCCAAGCTTGGAAAGGCCTAGGACTCGCCGCAAACAATTAACAACCGGACAATATATCCGTTTACTTTTTCACTCCAAAACAAATACCATTTAATGAAAATTTACATAGAAACGAGAATAACTCTCCACGTGGTCTGTTTGCAAAGTGGGTGGTTACAAGTTTGCGGAATCTCAATCGGATCGGCGTGCGACGCGAACGGTTCGCAGGTAGGGGAGAGGTTCATTGTCATTGGCCACTTTCAACATGGAACACTCTCATTACAAAAGTAAAGGGGTCGTCCAGGGTTGTTTACCGTCCTAAGCGTCGTTTATGGAACTGTTCAAGTTCCAAAGGTCAAATTCTGACGTAATTATACTTTCGCCAAGATACAGAGTCACCCGAAAGCTAGAAATTATTTGCAACGGATTTTCTCACCGTAACAAATAGAACCTTGTGACATCATCGTCTCGTATCGTGTACGTACGGAATCTTGTTTTTCCTTGTTGTACCTAACCTGAATTTACAAAGACTTTTACTTTTAGGACCAGATGGATTATTCATGATACTTTTCATCTAAAAACAGAAACCATTGTATTTTGCTTAAAGTAAATCGTACCGTACTCATAAACGCAAAGATATGGCAGACGTCAAATATTTTCTTTGTTTGTTTTCTGCTTTGTATAAAAAGAGTTTTTCGCGGTCTACCCTGTACAGTATTGCAGAGTGAAGAGTTTCACGTCGCGTCGTTTCTAAAGAAAAAAAAAAATGACAAACCAGCTTAGAACAAAATTATTTTTCGGTGCCCGAACGGAAAATTAGGGCAAATTTACGAATTAACGGGCACGCTTGCTTTTTAAGGCACCTCGCGAACTTTCCCCGGCGCGTTTAACTCGATTTACGAGAAACCGCCGCCCGCCGCGACGCTTTGCTCGCGTGAGTTTCAACCCCTGCGCCGGAGGTATGTATGCACGGGGCGATTTGCATTTTATCTACGCCTTTTTTTATTACCCCGTACTCGGGTTATTTTTAATCGTTAACTTTTTCTGTGTTTAGCATAACGCAGATTTACATTTTTCTTTCTATGGTCTTACAACGCCTGATTAGAATTTAAAAAAAGGGAGACAAATTACCTAGAAATATGTGCAGGTATTTACATATTTAATGCATATTACTAACATCTGGTATAAATAAGTTAAACTCCTTCCATTTACATTTACATCATGAATTATGATAAGTTTCATCTTAATCTTAACCGTGCAAACCATGGCTTTTCTCGTCATTCTTGCTTCTAGTACTTCTGGTACGTACCTACTTGTCTTTATAAATCAGTTTAATTTTTTTTTAATTTCTATCTCCGGTTCAAGTTCTAAATTTTCTCTTTTTGTTACATTCCTTATTCCATTTCTTCAGTTCTTTCCACTAAATAACATTCACGTTTCTTGTAAATGAACATTGTATCCACGATCTATATTTTGGTTGAAAGAAGACTTAGGTGCTTGGTCGTAAACATAAGTAGTTCGAAAGGAGCAGAACTACCAACTACTAATAACAGGTGATCAATATCTTTTCTAATCAAGAGACCTATGGAAATAAAATTATGTGTCTTTAATTCGTTTATTATTTCAAATGCCACTTGAATTACATATTTATATTGCATTCCTATACAAAACGATGGGAATGCAATAGAAACAATTCAAATGGCATTTGAAATACTGAACCAAATAAAGACAAGATAATTTTTTTCCATAGGTCACTTGATTAGAAAAGATATTGATCACGCGTTAGAACAAAAAGTGTTTAGAAAAGAGGGACACAAAATAAAGGCAATAGGCTGTAAAAAGCGAAAAGGAATCAAAAAGAAATAAAAAGAGGGAGTAAATAAATAACTGAAAGGAAATAAAATCCGCAGAGAAAAGTATATGCAGAAGCAGATAGAAGAATTTCATAAAAAAAAAGAAAAATGCCTCAACGAGGAATATACATAAACAATGAAAAGAGGCGAATTTTTTAAAAGGCAGCAGTGTAGGGAACATAATCATCAGATATAGATAAATTATGAAGAATGAAAAAAGAAAATGAAGTCAAAGCAATAACAGAAGAAAAATTTCAAAATAACGAAATGAGACCAAGAAAAGATTATTCCAAATTTGAATACTAAGCGTTCACACATTTGGATGTACAATAGTGCTCACCTAAAACGATACTCTTGCATGCAAACAGTGCCCTAATGAACATTCAGCGGAGAAGCGACAGGTAAAAACAAAATGGGACAGGATAAGAAACGAAACTTTAAGAGAAATGGCGAATCAAGAAAACGATATACTGAAAAAAGAAAACGGTTGAATTGATTTGAATCTTATCATGAGAATGAAACACAACAACTTAACGAAAAGAGTGATAGAATCCAGAAGAGTGGGGTGCTACCTACTTTCTGCCTTACCTATTTGACCCTGTATAATGATGCGAACGCTAAGGGAAAATCGTCGATGTTAAAAATTATACTTGGAAATATGCCCAGCTCAGTGGAGACGGGGTGGGCTGCAAATAGCTTAAACCTGGATGTAAAGAGAGCGCCACCAAGTAGGTTAATAAACCTCGTGGTACCGCTAGGGCTACTCATGGTGTTGAAAGTAATTGAAATTCTCACAGGTTTAAATAAATTGAAAATACGGGTTCGAAAAGAACCAAGGCCTACGTAGGCAAATACGTGACAGGATGCACAGATAAGTACCCAAAATTAACGTTTACGAAAAACAACGCAAACATATGATAAAATTTTCAACGATACCAAAACACCTCCACCGATCTACATATGTGTTAGGCCTCAGAAGGGATGCGACCCTCGGAGCATGCTCTATGAGGTTCGGCAGCTGTGATCAGGGACCCTCCTCTGCGAACACGATGTCGTAGTAGAAAGGACCTGGAGATTCATTGGCATCAACAGAAAACTCGTTCCGAAGGAACCAAACTGGCCACAAATAGTCGAACAAGGGGGTGATTCCAACTCTCAAGACACAAAAAATAAGAGAAATTCGATAATGCTGATTCGAAAGAGACTTACCCCATTGACCACTAATAATAATGGGCCTACTACAGAAGCGTGGGCGTCGAGATTCGAGCAACGCGTAATTTATCCGCTAATAAGCGTCGAAACTAAAACTTCTATAAACTTCTCATAGATATTAATAAAACCCCTTATCACAGGGTGGTCTTGACTGCAAGCAACAGCTGACTGCTTGACTGCAAGCAATAGTACAAATATATTTGACCGACGTTTGCGATGCGTATTCGTGATCTGCTAATATGGACGACAAAACCCACCAAACGTGAACAATGGCGAGCCACCACCTCTAATGTGCCGCAATTTGAGCGCGAAGAACTTTCGGGAAAAGCTGTGCTCTCAATTGTTATAAAAAGTTACCAAAAACAACTTAGTATAAGTAAAAATGAGAAATCCTAGAGTATAAAAATAAAGAGCGAACAACCGAAACCGAAAATAGATAAATAGTTTGAAAGTTTGAAGGTTAAAACTGAACCGTAACAGGCAGAAGAAAAGGAAGGAAGTAGTAGGAGCAAAAGTAGAGAAAAAATGAAAATATTAAAAGACCGGGAAGCATGACTTGATATTCCTGTTTAAAACAGTAGAGAATTGCCTTCCAGCATTTCAGTAATATAATATCGAGGGAACTTATACCAATCATCATCCAGACTATTATCTTGAAGATACATACAAACATAAATAAACTCTAAATAACCAACAACACACATATGAAACCTGTAAATGTTGATTAGTTTCATTTAAATATTTCTCTGGGATATTCTATTTTTTACTTAAAAAAAACGCCCAGATGTTCAAGTAAAAAGCGCATCAAAATTTCACCACCGAACCTACATGTTTAACTCGCCACATTTTATTGGTTTTTAAATATTTAGCGGACGCCTTTCAATGCTTTCAGTGCTTGGTGTTAATTTATTCATCATTTAAACTGGCCCTAAAAATTATTTTTTATACTTATTACCGGTGCAATAAAAATGTTCGCAAAATAAAATTCCACGACTGTGTTTGAATTACAGCCTTGGAAGAAATATTTCCTCGATTGCGCAAGGAGTAAGAAAATGAAACACTATGTATAGTTAAAAACAATTTTACGAATCGCGTCTGCGGAAATTATATTGAGATTTTTACATAAATTGTTATGTTTAATTGAATTTTTTACAGACTAATAATAAGCGTAATTTTAGGAAAAACATTTAAAGAAAAAAGCATTTGAAACCTAATCAGTAACAATATTTACAATATTTCTAAAGTATCAAAACAATACATTATCATATTGCCAAGCGTATTTTTGCTAAAAAAAGCATCTTCTTATTAAACAAGGGATAAACGGAAAAAAATAAATACAATTCAAACAAGTCTTACTTTTTTGAATTCACTCACATAAGAAAAATATTCCAAGAAAGATTTTCGGTCATAATTTTTATAAAAAACACTAGGTTTTCTTAAATTTATTTTCGTCTGATTGCATTAATTGTACAAGAAAAACTTTAATAGTTTTCGAATAACTGTAATTTTTCGTTTTCGAAAATTTCGACTTTTCAAGATCCTCGCTAAATTTTATGAACCAGAAGTGGTTGTGTTGTTTCTTGTCTTGATTGTTGCACGAATAAATACCACTAAATTTTTGTCGCAATAGTCAATAATAAAAATGTTTCCCATATATTACGAACTTTATGAATGACGTTGTATATTAATTTGTTCTGTGGAGTTACCAAACATATACGAGGAGTATGTACTACTTGAACGCGCAATCAAGTCACAATGCCTAAAGAAGATTAATTCCAAAATTAGATTGTACATAATATTATCCATTCGTTATCTATTTGTTATCGCTGTAGGCTGTAATTTTAAGCTAGTAAGTTGGTCATCATGTTAAATTAGAAAATATTAATTTGATGTCATTATAACATGTGTTAAATTGTGAAATCAGATTAGGTGGTGTTGTTAATTCTCAACTTTATGTAAATGTGGTTGTGAGTACACCTCGTGACAAAAAAAATATTGCCTATTTCGAAGTAACCTTATAACCCACGTCGACATGACATTCATTGTCAAAATTTAATTACATACATGAATGCCACATTCACACCAGACTTCCACGGCATGGTGCGATAACAAATAGACAAGGAATTGATTATAACCAAACTCTGCACATAAGTAAGCAGGTCAAAGCATTCTAGATTCGCTGTTCTAGGACACTTTCGAAGTATCTCCGTCTTCTATTATTATATGAGATTAAAACAAGATGAAAATACCCTGAGAGCAGAGAATCCAAAACATTAGTAGATAACAACATAATAATCACTTAGCTGTTAAGAAATTCCCGCAATAAATGACAAAATTTGTAAACGAATTTTCCCGTTTAGGCTTTTGTAGGCGGTTAAAAGCAAATTAGGAGCTTCAAGTTCATTTTAGGCGAAATTAAATTACATCAGAAACATGTGCAAGCTTAGCGAAATAATATTCCATAATTGGGCCTCAAAATTCGCTGCAATCAAAAACTTTTACTCGTGTTTATTCTAAGAATGAAAAAGTACTTACACAGAGTAACCCAAACTATGTGGCAATTTTAGAAAGAAAACAAAAAAAATATATGAAACATTTTTGGGAACAAAACAATTTCAGAGAAAGCTGTTCGTTTTGAAAACTCTAGAAAACAAAAGAAATCCATAAAAAAATTAAAAATGAAAACAATGGAAAGCAAGATCAACTATCGAAAGCTTTATGGAACAAAAAAGGAACTTAGGAAACAAAAGTAATATGTCAAAAAGTTTTAGAAAACAAAAAGATGTCTCGAGAAATGTCAATAAATTATTAAAAATAAGAAACAATATTTTGTAATTTCTTGGCGGAAATACATCTTTTAGTGTAGAACCAATTTAATATAAGTTAAATCTTTAAAGAATTAGAGTCCTTTTATTGTACACACAATTTTTACAAAAACTCGACTAGTTTCGGCTAAAATGCCATCATCAGGAGTAACGATCACAAAACATTTTAAAATTTTACATTAAAATGTTTTGTGATCGTCTATTTACAATTTTCTAAAAAATTTTCGAAGATTTTTCACACTCCTGATCAAGTATGTAGTTGCAAATGCAACGCCTTAATTAAATATTAATTTTACTGTTCTCTGCGCTGCTGTTTTTAACAGTAACCCAAAAAGCAGTCGTAAGTGGGTAAAGTGCGTTTTAATTATATTTTCTGTTAATAGATAAAAGACTTCCTTACTAATTTAATAATATTTTCCGTTTTCAGCCGTTTACTTCGCAGTTTTCTGTTAAAAGTGCTCTATTTGGAGGGTTCATTTTCAACACAATTTCTTTTTTAATTTTAGAGGTCCATAACTAAAGTCTTCAAAAAATAGTACCGAATTCATAGGCGCTTTGATGCGGGTAAAGAAATGAGCGCCGATTGAACTATGAATTATTTTTCCGATATAGCAAGAATATACTAATCAACTTCGTCACATTTTATTTAGTTATTCTTTGTACTTTTGAGGATACGACATAATTTCAAGAGTAAGGAATAAATACAATCAAGAAAAAATTTGTTTAGTAAAACATGTTATACCAATGTATCATAAAGCCATTATACGGCACTGGACCGATTGAGATTTAGATCATCAGGATCAGTGAGTAATATGCAATTGGGCGGATAATCGGACCTAAGATTTGGAGTCTTTATCCACAACATAACATTATTTTCATCTATATAAAGTGAATCAAAACAATGGTGCCGGGCATAACTTATTTATTTCAAATGGCACACCTTATACTACGCGTCCACCGAATTTTCTTAAATAGCATGCCCTATATTTTTCTATCCTAAATTCTTCGCTTAATAAAGTACTTTCATTATTGTTATATCTTATACCTACCTGCGATATTTTTTTACATTTTCAGATCTATTTGAATTATTTCCTTTAAAAACAAACACTTTTCTAAGGTGGCCGTGGAAAACCGGCAAATAATAAACCGGTTGACATTAATAATTACTTTTCAAAAAGTTAGGGCCAGTTTCATAATGGAATTTAAAGGAGACTTTAAATTTAAAGTAACTTTCAGATGTCAAAACAAATATGACAACAGATTTGATTACACATCTGAATGTGACTTTAATTTTAAATTAATAATAATAATAATGTCTTTATTTTCAAATTAAGTAAATAATATAGTATACAAAGTAATGAATGCTAATGTATACAACAAATGAATACTAAGATAAAGCTGTTATAAATTCATAATTTGAAAACCGCTAGGCGCGATTCATTAGACAATCTTATAGATTGAATAATGTTCTACCACCGAAACCTAGAATGACTAACTCAAGTATTTTTAGCCAATGCCTAACCTAATCTGTAAGTAATATGGTAAACTAGTATTAGTTGTGATTCTGTGAGGAGATTTTAACAAAGTGAGTTTGATATATGTGTACGATTGAATTAGCTTAAAGTATCTAACTAACTAATAATCGATTAAGACATTATAAAAAGTTGAGGAGACCGGAGAAATAAAATCTGAAATAAGAAATAGAAGTAATGTTACTGCTTATTAAACAATAGACTGCGGAGTCTTTTTTTAAACAGGTGAAGAGGAAGATGTTTGAGATTGGAGGACAGACTGTTATATACGGAAGAGATTTGATAACTAAACGAACGTTCGTATAGAGCAGTTCTGTGGAAGGGTGGAGTAATTGTGCCCTTGAATCTTATATTGAGATTGTGGACATCCTCGCGAAATCTAATTTTCCTATACAAATAAAGAGGCGTTTGATCGATAATGATTTTATGGAAGAGACAGGAACTTAGTAGTGTTCTTCTGTGGACCATATTTAGCCACCCGGCATCATAAAGCTTCTTAGATATTCGGTCAAATTTACGTATACCATAAATAAGCCGCAGGCAAGAGTTTTGTACTCTTTGAATTTTGGCACATATATCTTGCGTTAAGCACACGCCGTAGATTTCCGAACAGTAATTAAATTGCGAAAGTACTAAAGCATCACAGAGCAAAATTTTAGTTTGTATCGATAAAGAGTGACGTTGAGGATAAATAAGCTTCAGGCTAGAGTAGGCTCTTCTTAAACAATTATTAACATATGTATTAAATCTGAAAGAATTGTCAAGGGTTAAACCTAAGTTTTTAGCCTCTATTACAAGAGGAATATTAGTTCCACTTATTGTTAGATTGGTAAGAGTCCGGAGAGCGACGCAATCAGATGGTTTGCCGAATATTAAGATCGCAGATTTTGACGAGTTGATAGTTAGAGAGTGTTTACGGGATATCTCAGAGATGGAAGAGAGATCTTCTTGAATACCAGATAAAGCGCGCTGATGTTCGCCAGGATTAAAGGAATGATAGAGCTGGGTATCGTCAGCGTACATATGGATATTGCAAGTTTTAACGTATTTGTGAAAGGTGGAGGTATAGACTATATACAGCAAGGGCCCGAGAATGGAGCCTTGCGGTACTCCATTACTTACAGTTCTTAGGTTAGAGACTCCCGATGTAAGTAAAATCCGCTGGGTTCTCTGAGATAAATATGATTGCATAAGTAGGATGGCATTTTCACTAAGGCCGATGTGGCGCAAGATGGCTAGTAACATGTTATGATTGATGGTATCAAACGCTTTGCTATAATCTAACAACACCAGAATAGTAGTTTTGCCATCATCTCTAGCCGTTATAATATCGTCAGTTACATTAAGAAGGGCAGTAGTACAGCTGTGACCGGAACGAAAACCTGACTTTCCAGCAGACCGGAAAATGATTTTCCAGTAGACATGAATTAAAAATGTGTGTTAAATATGGAACCAGATATGGAAGGCAGAGTGAGATCATTCTTAGACTGATTCCGTCAGACCCGACACTGTTGGTCTTAAGAAGACGGATGTATTTTGAGACAACTGATGAGTCAACAGGTTTGAAATTAAATGAGGATGTGTGATCGATTAAACGATTTTTATTGTAGAAGTCAATTAAAGCAGCGTTGTCAGCATTTTGCAAAGGTACGTTGTCGAGGAAGAAATTATTAATTCCGTCAGGATTCTGCAGCCAATTGGGTATATTGACTTTAGAATCAGCAGTGATGCTTAATGATTTTAGTTCATTCCATAAGGTTTTACGATCCTGATTTTCGGAGACAAATTTGAAATATGCTTTCTTTTCCCTGACTATCGCTTGGTTGGTAAGATTTCGCAAGACTTTATAGTACTCCCACTTTGGAAGGGATCGATGTTTTACAAAGTCTCCTTTAAATTCCATTCTCCTTTAAATTCCATTATGAAACTGGCCCTTAGACTGCTGGGAACTTTTAATTATGAACTTATTAAGACATGAATTTTTAGATTTATTGAATTATTTCTTTAGCCAATGGTTGCATAGCCAAGCTGGTTGGGTCCGCTGGCAACGGACTTGACACTTGGTCGGGCAATTATAGGTGTGTGTTCTAATCCCCTCCTGGTACATAATTATGGGTCCTATGTGAGAGATGGAACACTTATGTGCCGGATTGTGTTCATGATTGTTCATGATTCATTTCGGCCCTTTCGAACTAGGTTTCTGCGTTTTTCCAGTTTGTAAGACGAATGCCTAAGAAAAACTCCTAGTAGGTCGGTCACAGCCGCAGCAGGCAATATTAGAATAGCCAGCTTAACGCATCCCTGACAAGCTCGTAGAGAGCTTGGGGCATGTATGATGTAAGTACAAAAAATGTATAATTGTTTAAAGGAGTCACGTACTTAAACTAACTAATGCTTGTACATTATCGTCACTTGAAAATTAATTATTAAAGTCAACAGCTTCATTTGTTTGCCGTTTTCCATGGCCTCCTCAGACAAAAACTCGTTTTAAAAGAAATAATTCAAATAAATCTAAAAATTTCAGAAAATATCGCAGATAGGTATGAGACATACTTGACAAAAATTAAAGTACTTTATTAAACGAAGAATTTAGGATAGAAAAATATACGACATGCTATTTGCTTATGAATCAACTACATCTGTACCAAAAATCTATTTCTTAGAGTGAAAAATAAATAAAATGTGAATAAATAAAATATGTAGTGGCTGCAAATGGCAGCTCTTAGACAAAATGTTAAATATCTCAAGAACAGTTAGATTTAGGTATAGACAATGGTATACAGAAAATATGTAGAATTTTATGGGCAATGCAAATTTGGTTTCATATGTATACAGGTGTCCCAGCGAGACCTTTCATTAGAAGTTTATGGGGTTCTGGCCAAAATAAAAACTTGAACATTTAGAATTAGATACAAGTGATTGCGTTCTCTTCAGCTAGAATATTTTCAGATGTCTAGCACTTCCGGTTATACCGGAAGTCGTCATCTACTTTGTTATTTTAAATGGAACACCCTATTTACTTTTGCACTTTGTAATAATTCTTAAATTTATACTTTTCATCAAGAATTAAAAATGTAAAAAGATCGATTTTTTCAAATGGAATGCCAGATTTTTCGTTGCGTAATCAAATTGGCGATAGAATTTGGCACAAAGTGGTATTATATGTTCCTATACCTAAATCAAACCGTTTTAGAGTTATTTCCAAAAAACGGAAAATTTTTCCATTATAAAAAATAATTTTTCAAATGTCAAGTTAGAAACTCATTAACTAATAGAGTTTCATTTCAAGTTGCAAAATGAATAAAAGCAACGAAAATAATGTTTATACAAATCAAGAAATTCTTAATTTATTTCTTATACACCGAAAATGCGACAAAATTGTTAGCAGAACTTGCAGAATATTTAACGAAAACTATCCACACTTACCTCAAATGACGAAAGATAAATTTAGAAGAACAGAAGCAAATTTTGTGCATTTTGGACGAATTGGTCAACTGTTAAATCGACCAAAAACTACAGTTGATAATGAGGAGGCTGAGTTGAATACCTTGGCTTATTTCGAGGCCAATTCCAACGCCTCACTTCGAGCTGCCGAAGAAAATCTGGGAATCAGTAGGAATTCAGTACAGAGGATTTTGAAGAAGCATCACTTTCACGATTACAAGTTCTCGTTAGTGCAAAACCTTCATCCTCAAGACCCCGACGACAGAGTTAACTTCTATGAGATGCTATATCTTCGAAGTCAAGAGGAAGGGAACTTTTTGAGAAAAATTATCTGGACGGATGAATCTAAATTTTCACGTGAAGGGATTTTTAACAGGCATAACAACCATGTCTGGGCGTCAGCCAATCTGCATAAGATCCGACAAAGAAACTATCAGAGCAGGTTTAGTTTCAATGTTTCTTGCCTTATGATGAATGATCGGTTCTCTTACATCATTTACGATGGCGTGTTAACGTCGGAGCGTTACTTACATTTATTACGAACTCTAGTAGAAGATTTTCTTGACAGCCTGCCTTTGAACTTGCGAAGAAGCTCTTGGTTTCAACTGGATGAAGCTCCGGCCCATTGCACCCAGAAAGTATCCCAAGAACTCATCTTAATGTTCGAAGAGAGGTGGATGAGGCGGTTAGGACCATGGAACTGGCCTGCAAAGTCTCCAGTTTTGACACTTTTAGATTTCTACCTTTGGGGATATATCAAAAATCAGGTGTACCAGACACCGTTGAACACGAGGGAGGAATTGGAAGACGCGTGCGAGCAGCATTCAACAGGCTCTCTCCTCAAGAAGTACGAACAGCGACACTTGAGGGTGTTTCTTCACGCTTAACACAGTGCTTGAATGCGAACGGCCACCATTTCGAACATTTATTATAATTTGTTTCTAGTTTTTTATATCCATTTTTGCCATCTGAAGTAAGTGTGGATAGTTTTCGTTAAATATTCTGCAAGTTCTGCTAACAATTTTGTCGCATTTTCCGTGTATAAAAAATTAATTAAGAATTTCTTGATTTGTATAAACATTATTTTCGTTGCTTTTATTCATTTTGCAACTTGAAATGAAACTCTATTAGTTAATGAGTTTCTAACTTAACATTTGAAAAATTATTTTTTATAATGGAAAAATTTTCCGTTTTTTGGAAATAACTCTAAAACGGTTTGATTTAGGTATAGGAACATGTAATACCACTTTGTGCCAAATTCTATCGCCAATTTGATTACGCAACGAAAAATCTGGCATTCCATTTGAAAAAAATCGATCTTTTTACATTTTTAACTCTTGATGAAAAGTATAAATTTAAGAATTATTCTCAGGCAAAGATGTTTATTTTAAAGAATACCTACGATAAAGGTATCTTTAAACTACAAATTTAATTAGATTTCAATTTTCTATCTCGTTTCAAATAAGAGTTACAGCTCATTTTGAAAACGTCAACCACCTGCCATGATTTCGGAAAATAATTTTTATCTCAAAAACTGTAATAGATAGACATGGTATGGTTTTAATAAAAAAGATTCAAAATTATGATTCCCATCTAAAAGTGCAAAATAGGGTGTTTCATTTAAAATAACAAAGTAGATGGCGACTTCCGGTATAACCGGAAGCGCTAGACATCTGAAAATATTTTAGCTGAAGAGAAAGCAATCACTTGTATCTAATTCTAAATGTTCAAGTTTCTATTTTGGCCAGAACCCCATAAACTTCTAATGAAAGGTCTCGCTGGGACACCCTGTATAGGGCGTTCCATTTAAAGTAAAAAAGTTGTGCCCAGCACCACTGTGTATAGATGAAAATCATTTTATGTTATACACCTCCAAAATTAAAAACAAAAATGTGTTGAACATTTTTTTATATCTTCAGTAGTTACCGAGATATTGCACAAGAACACAGTGTTTGGGACACCTTGTATATATAAAATACAATCTCTTTAAAAGTCCCGGAAAACGAGAGCAATTTTTTGATGAATCTGGGAAACAAAACCAATTTCTTGAATAACTCTAAAGACAAAGGAAATTTCACGAGGAGTTTTAGAAAACAAACGCCGTAACATTAAATCATGTTAATTAAGCCAACGATTTTTTGTTTACACAAAACTAAATTGTTTTTCATCGCTTGATTTTAGTTTAATAACCGAGACGATTTCGAGGTTATTTTGAAGTTATAGTGAATTCTAGAAAACGGAAGCAATTTCAAGAACTTCGAAATCATACCGACATTTGTCTTTGTTAAATCAATTGTTCTTTTTTCCATTTTTGTTTTTGTTAATAACGGCAACAAGTTACTTTGTTTTGTGCAGTTTTGGCATCACTGTTCTAATAAAAAGAGGACTTTGTACGTACAGTTTGTAGGAAAAAAGTAAAATTTACAAGACAATGACTCTTCACATTTCTTGTTGAACATATATTGCAGCAACATTTCGAAACTTTAATCATTTCCGGGGAAGCGCGCTTTTACAATTTAATTGAAAGTACGGAGGAAGTTCGCGGTACGCCGGACAAATTGCCAATAAAATGCACATGAATTCCGAAATTCCCCGAATACTTCGGGACATTGTTGCCGCGTCCTCTGCAGGAAAGCGCCGCGGGGGAAATTTTAGAAGAGCCGGCGAGCTCGAGTTACGTTAATTGTTTCGGACGTGGCCGTACAAAGGCTCGCGTCCGTCAGGCACTCATAATTGTTTGTACTTTGGTATTTACCGCCGGCGAAATTGCTGTCGTTTGCGAAAAGTTTCAGCGTTGAAGCTGAAATTTCATTGTGCAAGATAACAAAGTTTTATCATTAAATCGGACAGTACACTTAAGATATGGCTTAAACAAGAAAGACAACGATATATACCATGCCATTCATAAAGTTCGTAAGATATCACCAGAGTTATCACGCCAGTTTCAGGTTTTTGATAACAGAAGTAGACAGTTAAAATTGCACAGTAAAGTAGGCAACAAATTTTCGCTTAAAAAACTTAGTAAATATTTAGAGTTGTAGTAAAGCGGCCAAATTGTACAACACACTTATTTAAAATGCGTTCACTTCTAGAGCGCTGCCTGCGACTTCGATAATAATTAATCGAGGTTCCACTGTATATGAACGACGTAAGTAAAAGTGCAGTAAATCTCTTATCTCTTGATGTAAGTGAGCACAATAATAGGATGAAACCAACACGTAGAAGTGAACCCGTAAAGTTGCATCAGCACTTCTGAGAGATATTAAATGTGAAAGTACAATGTTAAATGCAGGGTCTTAAAGCCTGAAACTTGACATTCTTACGACCACTGTTTGCGAGAAAAGCAGAACAGAATTATTCAACAACAAAAAAAAACATTTTACAGCGTGAATTGTGCGGGTAAGAAAAAAGACTCATAAGAGAAAGGATGTCACAGATTACGGAAAACAAAACCCCAAAATCAAGCTGCGGCGCTGCGTACGAAATACGATGCCACGTTTTATAAACGTAGCAGTACAAAAGGAGTATAAATTTTATGATTATTATTTTATTGACTTCTTGCCTGCACACAATGCGACCTCGACACATACCTCAATTTCATTTAATTGCACGTTTAACAGCTGGGAACGGAACGGAAGTCTGACGTAATTATTAGTAATTTCTAAAATGACCGGAATTATCTATGAAATAAGGGTAACAAATGCACAAGTAATTGCCTAACTAACTGTTTGTTAATTCGTGTGGATTATTTACTAGAGCGGAATGTTCTAGCTGCTTAGTCCACAAAAAAAATCGTAAGGATTTAAATCTGGTGATTGCTGTATTCTGCATACTGGAAAAAAAGTTGAATATTTATTCTATTGGTAACGTTAGCGATGTACTTTTCAAAAAATAATAATCCCTCTTCGTCAGCATACGAAATTTTTGCATAATTACCCGCGTCGGTTTCCGCTAAATTACGCCCGGCGAAATTCTTTTGCTCTTCGACGAGGACGTTGCATAAATAACAAAGGCCAGCGAGCGCGTTTTGCAGAAGAAAAACGAACACAAAGCCCAAAAAGTAAAACGCGACGACGACGCTTTTCAAGTTCACAGACAACGCCGGAGCGTCCAAAGAAAGGGCCGAAACATCCGGGATACTAAATAGTAGCGCTCGCTCGGTATTAATTACGATTAAAAGCTTCCGGTGAAAAATTCGAAATAAAAGCAATAGCAGCAGCCAACACGCGATGACTAACGTAATATTCACGTGATCCCTTGAAAATAGAGTCAAATTCATTAAATTTAAAACAATTTTTTTTCTTGCAGACGTTCTGTGTTGTAGCAAAAATATGAATTAATATCTTTGAGATGTTTTACATTTGCATATTAACGGGCACTCGCTAATTTATTTGTTGATTTCTTTGAAAGTTTTACTCTTCGCCTTTGAAAAGGCATCCAACTACTTTGCAATTTAATTACTTGCATTCTGAGATATTCCGGTTTTCTTTTTAATTGTGTTAATGCAGTTGTGATTTATTACAAAATGTTCATAAACACCGTTGTTTAAAAACAACGATTTCTTTTAATCAAATACCAAGTTCCCAAGTCGTAAAAACAATACCTTATAACACCACCAAAACTATAAAAGTACAAAAATAATACCAAAGAGTAATTACCCTTAACTGGTATGGCAAGATCAAATTTAACCCCATAGATTTTAAAAGGGGATTTAAATATATAAATATAAGCTATGAAGGCATTTATCACAGATAACAGAGCTAAGCAGATGGCTCATCAAATGTTTTGAATTTGACGCCCCGATTTGGACCCAAACTCAGTGTTAGTTTGGATCCAGCTCATCAAAACGTGGTGGCGCTACTGTTAGCAGAGTGGAAAAACGAAACCTGTAAGTAACATGTAAACAAATTCTATAACTAAGTAGTGTGATGCAAAGTTTAAAAGGAGATTAACAACATATTATAACCATACGTCACATTATCGCATCCTGGCTCCATTTTACACTTATTTCTCTGTTACATAAAAGAGATATCTAGTGGTAAGAAAGCCAATTGAGCTTCGGAATTAGCAAACGGTTTGTGAGAAAGTGATATCTACTGAGTATTTAACAAACTATTTTTAGAGTCCACCTCGTTGGCTATTTGTGATTCTATGTGTTCTCTTTTGAGATAGGAATCTATCTTAGAAACTATCTTCAACACGTGACAGTACCTTAGAATAAATTAGAATTAAGGTCATACTTGACCCAGTCATACTTTGAGCGTTGGTCGCGAATTACAAATAAAACAAGGTTAGTACAAGGAAAAAAATGTTTGAGTTGAAGAAGTAACCAATGATGTTATGAAGCATTGTTTAGGCAGTAATGCTAAGTCTTCCGTCAGTTCTAATGAACACACTGAAGATGAAAGTTATAAAATGAAGTCATTCAATCTTTTTTATACTTAGAGGTATGGTACCTGTAGAAAGTGAAAATGGTCCGAAAGATGATTTTTTTATTGAGGAAGTGCCACTTTATGTATTGTTTTTCTCTTAATTTTTGTTAATTTTTGATTAATAAAGCAGCTAGGTTCTGTTTATGAACCTCAACAAATCCTGACATTCAGAAAAAAAGTTGAAAATTTTACATCAAAATGAAAAAGGGGGTCAAATTTGATCCCACCATACTTTAAGTGTAAAAAAATAACTGTATTAAGGGGGAAACACTATCTTGAAGGAGAAGATAAGGGTTAAGCTATTCAAGAGCGTTGGCTCGTTTGATCTTTGCCGAATAATTTCTATGACCTTGAAACTGTTGTCCTTTTAAATTGGCATAGCGAAAAACGCGGGAAACGAACTACAGAATGGGGATTTTCGATAATTGGAGCGGTGGATACACCGTACTATATTTTTCTCACTCTTACATACACTAAGTCTTCAAATGTTCTCTCTCACACTTCTACCACGGTTATAAACCTGGTGAATTATCGAAAATGCCTAATGGCGTTGGCGTGGCGTACACTCTTCACCAATCAAATTATCTGCTTATTGCCGCTGTCACAGTTTTTGTTCGGAAACACTCGATAACACACGAACGAACGTTTAAATTGGCGTAAACCTTTTCTCTAGTATAAGGTACTCCTTGCACATATGCTTATACACTGTCATCAACAATGATTGAAGGTTTGAATATGGAACATTATCAATCTTTCATTCCACAACACCTATTTCCTATCTGTAGTAATCATTTCTATACATCGTCGTGCGGACAATAAAAAATTATTGTGGAGCGGCACACTCAATCATTTTGATTACAAGCAACCACCTTTTATATAAAAATTGTGTTGCAAATCAAGAGTAAAATACTTTTTCGCATTTCATACAGGAACGTATCATATTAGTATCCTCAAAATCGTACAGTAATGGGTTACTTTACAACATAGCAACTATTACTGCATAGCAACGTTCTAACTACTATGATTTTTCGTCCTTCAATTGTGACAGTTATTAATGTGACAGTGATTAATGTCGCTTCTATTAAACATTAATAAAACACGTTACTGTATGAAATGCGAAAAAATAGTATACGCAACTCGCTAGAAAAGTGTTTTACTAAACTCATTTGGCTTTTAATTTACTCGTTCGCTGCGCTCACTCGTAATTAAACAAGCCGAACTCGTTTAGTAAAACTTCACTTTTCTTAACTTGATACGTAATATACTATTACAAATCCATCCGCACGTCTTTGTTCGGTAGGTGAGTACATATACATATTTAGTACATATAGTACATATACATATTTAGAAATACCCAACAACCACAAGGCGACTTTGTACCAAGAAATTGATATTAAGTTGAAAACCGGTATTCAAACCAGCATGAGTCATGTAACACTCTAAAAATTGGTTTTTAATGAAAATTTTCACGCAGTCATAAAGTAAACATCCATATTCATTCAATAATGCATTTGGAAAGTTTTAGCAGTCGATTTTCATTAATTACAAATTAATTAAAAGTGCACTTTCATGGTCATATAACAATACTCAGTTTAGACGCTTATATCTTATCAAGCAGCATCTGCTTAAACATTTTCTTTACAGAATATGAAAGTACACGTCGAGATCTTTTGTTTCAAGTGAACCCTGAGTTTTAGCTGGTTGATTTGAAGTAATTAGAAATTAATTAAATATGACGTTCACAGCACAAAACAGTACTAACTTTAAATGTCCATATCTTATTAACCAGCATCTGCATAAACACTTTTTACAGAATATGAAAAGGCACGTGGTGCCTTCTGAAACGACGCATATTCTTCAGAAAACCTGAAAAGATATGAACCTTGAGAGATTACATTGTTTTATGACGATAACTGCTTCTTTTCGTCACCTCCAGTTTTCAAATCGATACCATTCATAATTTTAGAGGCCTCCTAAACGTAACACTTTCATATCATCAATTTTATTTCAAATCTTACAAAAAAATATAAAGTTGCCTTTATTTTTGTTGCAAAATTCCAAACACTCTTCGCTAGTAAAAAATGAAACACCTCGAATTGTATTTTCATATTCTGGAAAGAAAATGTCACATTTTATTAATTTCTAGTTACTTCAAATCAACCGGCTAAAACTCAGAGTTCACCTGAAAGACAGATCTCGATGTGTACTTTCATATTCTGTAAAGAAAATGTTTATGCAGATGCTAGTTAATGAAATTTGAACGTTTAAAGTTAGTACTGTTTTAATTAATTTCTAATTATGTACTTCAAATCAACCGCTAAAAACTCAGAGTTCACTTGAAACCAAAGATCTCGACAGGTACTTTCATATTCTGTAAAGAAAATGTTTATGCAGATGCTGGTTAATCAGCTATAAGCATCTAAAGTGACTATTGTTATATGACCCTGTAGGTATACTTTTAATTAATTTGTAATTAATTAAAATCGACCGGCTAAAACTTTCCAAAGGCATTATTGAATAGATATGGATGTTTACTTTAGGACTGCGTCAACATTTTCATTGGAAACAAATTTTTTAGTGTGTCACATGAATAATGGCTGATGTGGTTTAAAAAGTGATTTTCAACTTAATATCAAACATTTTTTCAATTTCTTGGTACAAGGAGAATGTACACATTATACACATTGTAATGGATTAAATATTATTGATCTGTGATCGTTATTTTAGCGGCGACAGCGTTTTGAAATTTTATAACTTTATTGCCGGAATTTTACTGCTAACTTCCCACCAGTAGTATAATTGATTGTGATTATTTATTATACACAATTGATACACAATAATATCAAAATATCTATGATCGAATTACAAGCGCTTGATTTTTTTAGTTGTCCTAGAAAAAATCAACCCATCTTAAATAATCAAGGTTCTACTGTATATTAAATAATATTCAAGAATCTCTGTGTCTACTTTTCTTTTTTGTAATCGTCTTGTAGCTGGTTATCTTAGGTAGCTGGTTATCCTAGAGGGGTTAGCCTTTCTTATATAATCGATGTTCCGCAGTATATTAAAAACTTATATAATAAAAAATTAATGCCTCTTCACAGGATGATGTATTTGCTCTTCAGTTTCTTTTCTTTTGTCGTAGCCGTTGCTTTGTAGATGGTTGTCCTAGTTTTTGATTATCTTAGAGGTGGTCAGTCCATCTTAGATAAGCGAGTTTCTGCTGTATATTTAAAAAATTATGGAATAAAAAAACGAACGACTGCTCACGAAATTGCCTTGAAGCCATCTCTGATAATCTAAGTTCTACTGTATATTAAAAATTTATGCAATAAAAAATGAACGGTTCTTCACAGCATGATAGAATCTCTGTGTCTGCTCTGTGCTTTCTCTTTTCTTTTGCTTTAGTCGTTGCCTTGTAGCTGGTTATCTCAGGTTTTGATTGTCCTAGAGGCGGACAGCCCATGTTAGATAATCGAGATTCTACTATAGTCTTCAGGTTTTCACGGCCGTCGTTGATGGCTGCTTTTTGGGTCTCGGGTTCTCTGCCGTGTAGAAAGTCTGTAGAACTTGACGTTTCGATCTTCCTAACGGCAGAGAACCCGAGAAATTTTGAGTAGGGGCACTACACGACACATACAAGCGTTAATATCTCGAAAACGGTAAAAGATAGGAAGAAGCGGTTTTCACTATCGTCTTCCTCTCAACGCATTTCCATTAGATCAACGCGATTTTAGAATCGGGGTAGTTACAATTTCTTTTTTACGTAGAAACAATACCTTTCACTTGAATCTTTTAAGCATTTTGAAACACACGGGATGTGCCTTTCAATGAAACCAATTAGGCAGAGAAAACCTCAACCTTCTGTCGCTTTCCGTTCCTGATTAATTGCGCGTTTTAGTGCAACTTGGTGGGAGCACCACAAGCCACAAGCGAGTGTTAATATCTCGAGAACGGTAACAGATAGGAAAATGCGGTTTTCACTATCGCCTTCCTCTCGACGGATTTCTATAAGATTACCATTATCATTTTCTTCTCAAAACAATTTTCTTTTCTTGAATCTTTTAAGACAAAAGAAAAGTAAAAAGTGCGTTTTTGAATGCGATACCTTGCCTTCACATAATTTAAATTTATTAATGTGATCCTTGCCTGAGTGGGCAAGTGAGTTCCATTCGTATTCGATGCGTTTCATATTTTTTTTCCAATGTTTAATTCATGAAATGAAAATGGAGTCTTGAAAACAGAGCCAAATTTTGGTACTTCGAGACGGATTTCGGTACTTCTACGCACCAATCTTAATCTTGCGAAGCGATTTCTACCTTTTCAGTAACTTTTTAAACAACCCCTAAGAAGAAGTAGGTCAAGAACGCGGACATACTTTTAGAGCTTTCCTGCCTTCAAAGCAAACTAAATATCTCACTCAAGCAACACGATAACGTAATTACCGGCACATATTTTATTCAAGAGAGCTTTTGCAATTAATTTTTTTTTAGTTTACCGACGCGGAAAATGTAAGCATCAATTTTTCATGACTCCAAACGCTCGCTGAATTATGAACTTTATAATAAAAAATGGGATACGAATGTTGTCCATTACTCAAATACCGTGGAATCTTAACGTAGTAAATATTTAAAAAATTGTTTGTGTAAATTTTGCGGAACTTTTCGCGGAAAATTATGATTCAGAAGTTTCCGTCCGAACACGCCCCGTTTTGCATATTTCGGATTTTTAATTTTCCTAAGAGGATTCCGCCACGGCTATATTTAAACGCTTATTATTATTTTCACGCTTGAATATACTGACTGCATTTTCAAAAAAAAAAATAATTGATAATTCGCAAATATGAGGGACGTGTTTACTTATCAAAGTTTATTAATTTTCTAAGCGCTTTCGGATCGAGTGGTAAACCTAATTAAACTTGAAAGTTAAACGTAAATTTGCAAGTCAAAACTTAAACAAAAGCCTGTATACTTTGATAAAAAGCAAAAAAAAATTTAAAAACTTCGTCCGTTTCTTGTTTACTTTATCACTTATCTCTCGCAACACTTCGAAAGATTAATTTATTAAATGGATGTTTGTCTTTCAGAAGAGCGAAGTTTTAATAATACCAGATTCCCGCCGAGTTTATTTAAAGTTTTAAATAAGTTTGATATTTAAAACGTTCGTGCGGTTTATTTGAGACGAGATGAAAGGCACTGGCTAAAACGCACCCGAAGAAATTCAACATTCCTGCATGTGGAAGTCTTATTGTGAATTGGAGTTTTCTTACACGAGTTCACTTTCATTTTCACATTCCCTTGGCCAAGCTGAAAACTGAAGCGAAAGCGTTATTGACTTCGGGATCTTTAAACTAGTTCAAGTTGGACGAGAAATAAAATTCTTTTTTTGTGAACCACACACTCTTCAAATTTGAGTACGCTTACGACGTAAATCAAAGCTAGTAAATAATTCAAAGGCGTTCGCAAATGGGTCACCGAATGTCAACAATAATTAACAATTAACTGTGTGCGATTACCACACAGTACACGAGCTTCATCAGCAACATGTTCAATACCCACCTCATTTTGCAACAACTGTATTTCTGCTCGTACTTCATTACAAGTTTTGTTTAATTAAGGGAATTTCGTTTCATTCCTAATCATAAACTGTTCACTTGAGATATTTGATTCGCCAACACAAACGCAATATTAATTATTTACATGGACATTAGAGTATTGGAATCGATTCTGTTATGTCATCGATAACTTCTCTTCTACTGAATAACTACGTAAACTTTCTACAGGGCCGGCCCTAAAAATTTAGGGCCTTTCCAGAAGGTAATAATAAAATAAAATAAATTCTAACAGCTTAAAATTGCTCACTCATTAGTAATTATGGTCCAGAACCTAACCGAATCTCTCACTGTGATGTTACTGTTTATACATACTTATTGTTTATACTGTATATCGCAAAAAATATGATACCAAACATAGACAAACTACATATTTTTGGGAATTAGGAAAAAATGTCTTTCTTAATTCGAGAATATATATATAAGTTGATATTCATTTGTTATGTGTCCATTCATGATTCTTTAATAAATGTTGTTGGCGGTTCAAGCATATCCCTAAAACTTTTGTATTTAACATTTCGTTGTATGTCTATTAATAAAATGTGTAGGTGCCGTTCAAAATATAAACAAAAACCCTGTACACGTAAACAACAAATAAATGAAAGAAAGCATTACCGTCAGCAATTTCCTTTGAATTTATATCAATTAGAATGAACAATGTTCCATCCCTTGGCTTATTCTGTACGTTCTATTTTCATTGAAAGATTTCCAATCGTAGGTACTCCGACAAATAAACAATATTAGAAAATTAGTTTAGATGATTATCGTTTAAACGTATACTTATTTTTTCAATCTGTATCATTTTCGTTAATAATGTCCATTTTAAATAAATTAAAAGCGATAAATAAATTAAATGCTTTCTTCCATTTCTTTGTTGTGTACGTGCATTGATAGAGAGGTATAATTATTAGTAAATTATTTCGATTTTACTTTATTTTATTTTGAATATGACCTACTCGCGAGGAAATGACGTTTTAATTCTGTTATTGTTATTATGTATACAGGAAAGTTTGGCATGAAATGTGGAAAACTGTTCATTTTAGCAGATATAAATTTTAAAAATATTGCTAAAGTCGATGCTTTCTTTCATTTATTTGTTGTACTTGCATATTAGGTAGATATCACTTGTCAGTTATCTAGGCAACATGATTTTATACATGAACATGGCCTACTTATTTGAAAATGATTTTTTAAAATTATTTCGTTAAACAGGGTGTTTCATAAGTGGCGACTAAGAATGAAACGTTGGAAATGAAATTTTAAACAATTCTTTTCATGTAAAGATAGGTCTGATTATCTCTCGTTTACTAGTTAATAATGCTTGAAGTTTTGAAACATTGGATAGGCTATCCATAAACCAATACTGATGTACAACACGGAACATTAATGTTAAATAATAATGTTGGGCTGAGTTGGCACACCAATGTTGGAAAATTGAAGTTGTACATTAATGTTGTGTTGGGTTATTTAAATCAATGCATTTGAATTGGCTTCCGGTTGGAACCGCGTCACGTTGACTTCTTCTACTGCCCACGTTTCGTTCTCCATTGCAGTCTCAACGACTAAGGAGAAGCAGCAGCAACACCAGCAGCAGCAGCAGCCCTGAGGAAGTTCTTCTGCAATGGAGAACGAAACGTCGGCAGTAGAAGAAGTCAACGTGACGCGGTTCCAACCGGAAGCCAATTCAAATGTGGACGACGGCCGCGGAAGCCTTCAAGTTAAATTAAATTAATGTAAATGTAAAATAATCTTGCAAATCAATGTTGTAAAATAAAGTTCTAATTAATGCTGTAAGATAATGTTCTAAAAAAATTAATGTTGTAAAATAATGCGGTAAAATAATGTTTCAAATTAATGTTGTAAAATAATCTTATAGAATAATGTTCCAAATGTTGCCAATTAATGTTGTAAATCAATGTTGTAAATTAACGTAATAAATTAATCTTGTAATCAATGGGCGTGTTCAGCGGACACAACAGTTGACTAAAACCAGAAACATGTTTCATTTATGTTGCGTTCAAAAGAGGTTAGAATCTATGGTCAGAATAAACAAATGATTCACTGGCACCGCTCTCACCGTAAATTATTTCTGGTGAGTAAATTCGACAAACAAGTCAACATACTTAACAGTTGTGTCCGCTGAACGCGGCCATTGTTGTAAGGTGGGTTAGATAGGAATGGGATGGGTTAGGTAAAAAGCGCGGATAAAAATGTTAAACGGTGGAAGTAAACAAGTACGGAAGAAAATATTAAACGGCGGGAGCAAGCAAGCACGGGCAAAAATACTAAACGGCGAGAGCAAGCAAGCGCGGGTAAAAATATTAAATGGTGAGAGCGAGCCAGTGTGGATAAAAATATTAAGCGGCTGAAGAAAGCAAGCACGGGTGAAGAATATTGAAAGGCGGAAGCAAGTAAGCGCTGCTAAATATATTAGCAAGCGGGAGCAAGCAAGCGCGTATAAATACATATATTAAGCGGATGGAGCAAGCAAGCGTGGGTAAAAATGTTAAACGGCGGGACAATGCAGCGCGGGTAAAAATAATAACCGGCGGGGCAAGCAAGCTAGGGTAAAAGTATTAAACGGCAAGAGCAAGCAATCACTGGTAAAAATGTTACACAGCGAGAGCAAGCAAGCGCGGTTAAAAATACAACATTGACTCTTCCAATATTGATTCTTACAACATGGACTCTTACAACATTTCCTCTTGCTGGATTTTTAAACAGCGGGAGCAAGCAAGAGCGGATAAAAATGATAAACGGTGGGAGCAAGCAAGCGCGGATAAAAATATTAAACGCCGGTAGGAAACAAGCACGTGTAGAAATGTTAAACGGCAAGCAAGTACATGTAAGCATTACAACATTGACCCGTACAATATTGACTCTTACAACATGAACTATGACAACATTGACATTTACAACATTGACTTGCTGTGTTGGATAAACGACGGGAGCAAGCAAGTGTGGGTAAAAATACAACATTGACTCTTACAGTATTGTTCTGACAACATTGACTCTTGCTAGGTTGGTTAAAAGGCGGAAGCAAGCAAGTGCAGGTAACGGTGGGAGCAAACAACCGCGGGTAAAAATATTAAACTACGAGAGCAAGCAAACACGGGTAAAAATGATAAAGAGCGGAAGCAAGCAAGCAAGGGTAAACACTTTAAATGGCGTGAGCAAGCGAGCGCGGATGAAATGAAACATTGATGGCGGATTTCACAAACGTTACTTAAATTTAATCATCCGTTAAAAGTAAACGTTGCCATGGTTACATGTGAATCGCTAATTGC
Source organism: Dorcus parallelipipedus (assembly GCA_958336345.1). Lineage (NCBI taxonomy): Eukaryota > Metazoa > Arthropoda > Insecta > Coleoptera > Lucanidae > Dorcus > Dorcus parallelipipedus. Next base: position 18,693,430 of record OY284475.1, read on the forward strand.
AGAAACGGGACATGTCACATTTTCAATGGGGGACATGTCCATTTGATAAACTAACAAGTGCGTTAATTTTAAAAATGCAAATCAAAGAGAATCTACACTAACCCACGGCAACAGTTGTAAAGAAAGTGCAGTCAGAAACGTAGGTAAAAAAACATTTGTTTTAAACAAATTAGACAGTTTTTTTCACTTCCTGAACATGAACTTTGAAAATGTGACATGTCCCGTTTCTGCAATTAGCGATTCATGTGTTGAAGGTATAGGAATGATTATTCTTAATCGATGATTAAAGTTAAGTGACGTTTGTGAAATCCTACAATACTGACTTTTACAACATGGATTCTGACAACACTGACATTTACAACTGACTGGTTAAACGGCGGGAGCAAACAAACGCGTGTAAATTAATGTTGTAAATTAGTGCTGTAAAATAATGTTCGAATTTAATACTGTAAAGTAATGTTCTAAATTAATGTTGTTCATTAATGTTGTGAATTAATGCTCTAAATTAACGTTGTAAACCAATGTTGTAAGTTATTGTTGTAAATCAATGCTGTAAATTAATGTTGTAGGGTAGGTACGACATTAATTTACAACATTGATATACAACATTGATTTACAAACGTTAATTTACAACATTGATTCACAACATTGATTCACAACACTAACTTTCAACTTTTAATATTGATTGTATATCAACATTTACAACATTAACTCTTGCTGGGTGGATTAAACGGGGCGGCGCGGGGGGAGCAAGCAAGCGCGGGTATTGTTGTAAATTAATGCTGTAAAATAACGTTAATGTTGTAAAATAATGTTCGAAAGTTATGTTGTATACATTACGCGCTTGTTTGCTCCAGCCTGTAAAATAAAAAGGAAACAAATTAACAAATTCTAAATTAAAAAAATTTAACGTCTGTGCGAAAAAAATTAAACTGCGAAAGTATTCTTTAAATTCTTAATTAATTCTTACAAAATAAATATTGTTAACAATTGCATTTTTGCAATAATAATGATAATTTTCTACCATTCTTTAAAAATAAAAATTTTACGAAGGCAACCTCCCTTAAAAATCCCATAAACAGAAACGCCAATACAATGAAGAAAGAATTTATTAATTTGACAAGAAAAAAACAAAGAAGAACTCAAACAAACGACAACGAAACGCAGATTCGGATGTACAGAAAATAAAAGATCATTCGACCGAAAATCAAACGACACTCAGTAAGCAAAGAGAAACTTGAAAACAAACGAGAAATCGATGATCCAGCCTTCATTTGCATTTTTTTTTGCATTCTATTAAACTTATTTTTGTCGCACAAATTTTCGTGTTGCAATTAACACTTTTTTTTCTTTTCTGTCACGTTTGCATAAGCCGGTTTCGGCGACTGTTTGATGATCTATACTCCGAATGCAATTTTATTTTAAAGGTCAGTTCTAAAATAGGGAATACACGATCCAACATGTCTTAACACATGTACGCGCGTACATGTTCGCCGAACATCAACGTCAAATAGTACTACACATGATCGAACATGTCTTAAGACATCATAGTCCAGTTGTCAACCGAGACGATGTCCGAAGAGTTATGTTTGGTGGCAGTGGCGTGCGCTATTATAGTAAAACAAAAATACAAAAAAAAAAAATAATAAATAAAGCTGTGATAAGTTCCCGGTTTAATAGTTCCAACAAAATTATTTGATCTTATAGTAGTAAATACGTAGAATATAGGATCTCTAGTGACGTCTGGTTTAAGAAATTTTCCAAATCGAACAAAAACAACAGAACATTCTTGGTAATGAACGGAAAATATCGAAAGACAAAAAAAAATTGAAGGCCATTAAAATTTTACGACGTTTTTAATCGCGGCGAACTTTCCCGCGCCGCATGATTTATTCACCGAACGCGGAAAAAAACGGTTTATTAATTTATCCGGCTTTAAGCCGGCGCGCAAAACGCGAAAAGCAGAATTTACGGGCGTACGTGCGCGTAACTTTTTGCCCGGCCGTAAAACGAAATTAATTCGTGCGGAGAGTCCGGCGTTAATTCTAATTTAATTCGGTGGAAATCCCGCAAACCGTGCCGCCGCTCGTCCGAATTTAATTAGCGCATGACGTTACGGTTTTATGCAACGAACTGACGTAGAGTAAATAAACATAATTTAATTTCAAAAAAAAGAAGCAAATTTACTGACGTCAATTTTTAAGGCATTCGTAAATAAACTCAAAAACTCGGGGTCAAACAAACTCGGAACGGGAAGGTATTATTATTATAAATTGTTAGTACATTGCAGTTAATGAGATCGCTCTCATTTATCAACTGCAATGTTGTACTAGATATAATATCGTCTTGGAACAACTTTTCGCTGAACCTTAAGGGCTGCTTTTTGAGTATTGGTTTAAACTCCAGTTAATTTCTTGTGACCCAGGCGTCTCCACCGATTCAGGTGATTGGGCACCGAAGTTTTGACCTGATGCCACAGTCCCATTTCGTTTAAAATTTAATAGCGAATAAAATACAAGTGGTAGCTAAGTGTTTTGTTTGCCAAAACAACTGAATTTTAATAATACGAGGTGGATTGATTTGTTGTTTAATTTGTCCAAAAGTATTGCAGTTCGAAACGAAAGTTCGTTTAATACCATTCGCAAATCCGACTTAAACGTAGCTATTAATACATCTCTTATGCTATACGTCGAGTCGTCTGCATAAAGTTTCAATCCTAAATAAACTTATGTGGTTTAATTATTAGAGTTTATAATGGAGCTTTGTTAAGATTAATGAAGTGGGCGTTGTTGTAGCTCGCGCTAATTTTCTACGGATCGGTTAAGCACCGATATTGCGCTTCCTTGCAACTATTAATTCCATTGTGAAGAACAAGATACTCAAATATTTGCAGACGAATGCTTTGTTCGCTCATACACACATGAGCAAGTGTTTACGCGAGAACTGATGTGCACTTTAGTTTAAACGCGGCGCCTCTCATTGTTTCTTCGCGGCGTGAAGCTGTGCAAACAACTGATTTTAATCATGGTTTATGCTGGCGCATTCGCCTGGAAACTTCAACGATTCCGACTAAACTGTCCGGAGCGAAAATGCATCGTCATTTCGGGGTTTCCCCTGATTTGAATTAAATCTCCCGCACATAGCCTTTAAGACAGAAGGAAAGAGATAGAAGTTCTTCTTTATCTTAAACCAATGAGAATGTGGTATAATCTGAGCTACTTATCGTTAGGATTTAGTAATTCATTTTGTAAATCCAAGTTTTTTATGTTAAAACGGGAATAGTTCAAACCAGAAAGATAATGAGGGTAAAGCACTTAGAAACCAATTCAAAACGAGTATACGAAGTTCAAACCGTAATACATTCAAAACCATAATACACAGAGAGAAATGACAAAAGTAAGATTTTCAACAATTTTCCATTTACTTTTATTTATGTTACACGATTTTCTTAAGAATGTGTAATATTTTACTACAAACATTATTCTACAATGAAATCTAAACATTTTATATTTATTGTAGGTGTCTTCATTTTAGTAATTTGTAGATGATATAAATTCTACAATTGTGTTAACAAATGCCATTGCTTTTTCTCTCTGTACTTTCAAAAACCAACGCAGTCGAATTAGACGCGGTTCGAACCGAAAGCTTTCAGAAGCCAACTCGATCCGACTAGGCGCGATGGAAAAGCAACTCGGTCCGAATACACTGGAATACACGTTGGTTCGAATTGAAAGCCTTCTGAAACCAATTTGGTCAGAGCATATAGGCGGTTCGAACCGGAAGTGCTGGTGAAGATCATACAATTAAGGATCAGGTTCGAACCGGAAGTCCTGCGGAAGATCATACAGCTGGAAATATATTTGGTCCGAACCAGACGCTGTGAAGTTACAAATATGAGGGTAAAAAAAAATTGAATTTTCAACAACTATAATGAGCACCATATGTGCAACAACGAGAAAGAACATCCTTCGTTGACAATTTCACTCCGTACCGATGATATAGGACATCAAGAGTCTCTTCAACACCAAACACCGATACTCCCTACAAAAACACAATCTTCTGGGGAAACTTCAGCACACATTTGAGTTCACAAATCACCGAATATTACAACCAATAACGTCACAAGCAAAACAATCAAAGCCATATTTTCTACTCGTGAAAACTAAACAAATCTTTATTAATCTGAAAGGAACGAAGAAGTAATACAGACCCACATCCCAGAAGAAGACATCACTTGGGTTGAATTCACCAAGCTAAGTAAGTACCATAAACGTCTGATGCGTCCAGCAACGGCAAGATTTTGGCCCATATCAGCAGCCAAAAACAAACTTAAACAAAGGGCGAGTTCGAGTCAAGGCTTTCCTCATTCAATATATGCTGGAATAGACTAGGTCGAGTTACTTAAAAAGAACTTAAAAGTGTTAAGTGCGTGAGAAAGGACAATATATTGGATTTTAACTTGTAAAGGATAGGTGATTAAAAAAATGATAACAGAAAGTGAATGAATCATCTTACGAGAGTAAGAGAAAAATTCTATTGTTATGTCCAATTTCCACTTCTTCTCCTCACTCTTTTACTGAAATTTTAATCAGACCATAAAAGACCCAAGTAGCAATATCTTTGTTTGTAGGTATCTGGTTTGAACTTTTTAGTCAGAAATTGCTATTACGCTCTTTTTATACGGAATGAGATTTCAACCATTGCCCGCCATAATTTTCGGGATTGACTTTACGTTCTTTCTTTTAAAAATGACATTTACTTGAAAATAAAGAGAAAATTTGTATCAGTAAATATATTGAGAATAAGTAAAACAATTATAAATTGATTTAGACAATACATACATAACATATACAACTGATTACATACATACAACACCCTAGTCAAATTACTAGAGATCACAAACTTAGACAAATGTAAAAATTTTAAATGCAATTACAGATTACTTCAGAACGATATATGAAACAATATAAAACACAAAAACAGCATTTCATAATTAAATAAGCAGAGGTTAGTTAAAAAAAAAACTTAGCCGTCGATTACGCCCTCGGGTTTGTGGAAATGCACTCCACAAGACAGGCACTGGCTATCTGCTCTGTCGTGCTACGCCATGGCCTTTTATATTGTTCTAAACAAAGGTCATTTCGACCATGTAACACTCCGGATGTGTGCCAGTTTTCTCTATGATTCATAAGGTCGGCTTTTTCAATGCCGCTGCAATTTGCAAAGGTCAATCATACCTCTCATCGGCCAAGACTTTTGATAAAACGAGCCCCTGTTAAGGTTGCTTACATAATCCTACATGATCTTCAGGTGGGAGAATTTTTCGCGCTCGCATTGTATCGAGTTTAACTTATGTAATGAGCTTAATGATTTCGATGCTCGATTTCTTACATTATATTAGTTTTTGTTTACAAATTGTTAAGTTAGGGTATTTAAATGATTATGGAAATAATATTTCATATACTTACGTGCCAAAAGTAACAATTAGGCCCAGTTGTAACATATGTCCAAATAAATTTCTGATAAAGGTAGGCCATGGAAGATATATTATTACATTATTTACATTAAAATATTGTCCAGTTCTTGCGTAGTTAAGTAAAATTGAAGTTTAATTGTCCATATCTTACAGCTTGATATGTCACTAACTTCAAAAACTGCGTCGTGTTATAGATTTTTACACTCCATGACCTAGCTTTATCAAAAATTTATTTGGACATATGGTACAATGCCAGTTTAAATTTAAGCTGAAGCTTCCCAAAGCACCGATTTTATCAACAATTGTTGTTAAGGGTTTAAGCTTTGGCTTAAAGTTAAACTGGAATTGTACAACTGGGCCATAGATAAAGAGATAAACGTAAAACTCGAGAACAAAGCAGGAGAATGAGAAACATGAAAATCACAAATGTCAAACTGACATTTGCGAAGAAAAACCCGTATAGGCATTGCCATCTTGATATTTACTAAGGGTGAGTTAAGTGAACGGTCGAACTGAACAAAACCGTCAAGTCAACGGTCTAACTAAACCATCAGATCATCTGTGAAAACTGGTGAAAACTGGAAATCACGTGGTTTAGTCTGACTAGTTTGATCGTTCACTTACCGCCACAGCTTACCGCAGCCTTTATACTAGGTCTGCACTGGTGTGCACTAGTGTACATTTTTTTTACGAAATATACTTTGATGAAGCCTAAATTAATTGATAATGTATTAATACGAATCATACTCATTCATACTGACATACCACACAAACACTTGAAGTTGCATTAAAGAGTATTTTGCGAAAAAGTATGCATTGGTGTACACCAGTGCAGGATAACAAACAGACCTATTTAGATGCCATAGGAGTCGCTTCAATTGACACGCGTCGTTTCGTCGCCTAGCAACGGAGTATCACAACAAATTTCTGGCTATAAAAAGATAAAAAGGCTGTGCGTTCGGAATATAAATAAATTTCGATCCGAGTGCAAACGATTCAAACCGAAAGTCCTGGTAAAATTAAAACATTCAGAAACTAACACACAGATTGAATGGAGTGTTCTGGTGACGAACGAATACTCAAAAACCAATTCGGTTCGAGTAGACGCGGTTCAAAACCGAAAGTCCTGCTGAAGACTGTACACTCAGAAACCAACTTGGTCCAAGTATGGGGTGTGTCTGCTAGCTATTCCACCATTTTGAATATCTCGAGAACCAGTGGTTGTAAGCCAATGTTCTAACTTGGCAGAAAGTCAGAATCCTACTGCCTTACTGGATTTATTCGGTTGTTACTAGGTAACTCGTTTTTGCAATGAGCGAGTAGATCCAGGTTCTTCAGCGACTGAGAGACACAGTAAGAAGAAAACGATCACAACTTTGAGAAAGTGGTGATTGATAACTTCATCACGATAATACGGCTTCTCGTCTCGTGCAGTTTTTTGCCAAAACATCGCATTATCCGCATTACAGTTCCCAGATACGTCTCCCTGCGACCTCTGGCGTTTTCCGAAACTAAAATTAACCTCGAAGGTGAGGGAGCAGATTTCAATCCGTGGAAGAGATTAAAGGAAACGCGATGACATCCCGAAAAAGAACTTTTATACTGTTTTCAAAAGTGGGAAGAGTGCTGTAAACTTGCAAAGGAACAAAGATACCATTATCCTAAACCTCACTAATGGTGACTCCGAGAAAGATCTTTCCAATCTGTTTTCAAAACTGGAACGAATGTTGAGATGAGTGCGAACTCCCAAAGGAACTAGGACGCTGTTATCTTCAACCAACTACTTTTTCGCAACACTAATGGTGGATTTCATAAACGTTACTTAAATTTAATCAAGCGTTAAAAGTAAACGTTGCTATGGTTACATGTGCTGAAGGTATAGGAATGATTATTTTTAATCAATGATTAAATTTAATCGAGCTTTATGAAATCCAGCATAAACGTTGAAGGTGACAGGAGATTTTAGTCCATGAAGGAAGCGACGAGACCGCTAATAGCTAACCATATACGAGCATACATTCCCGCCCGAAAGTGCAATCGTGAAGGAAAGAATGTGTGTTAGTGAAGTTCGAGATGACTAGCCAACATTCTTACTTCCTTCTGGAATCATGTTAGAGATGTTCCAACGTTCCTGACCGATACGATAATTACTTAGTTTAGTGTAGACTTGTTCATACTTCCTCTCTTTCGAAGATTCAGTTTGTGTTAGAGGGTTAGAACAGGATTTGTTTCGTTTCAATTTCTTGAAGGGAAAGATTGTCGAAAGAAAGAATGGCATTAATGAATGCTGGTGTATGGCTAGCTAATGACGATCTCGAAAAGGGACTCTGAGACTGTTTTCAAAGTGGAAAGTGGTGAACTTGCAAAGTGACTAGCACGTCATTACCAACTACTTTTTTTACAATATTGTCACGTTTGAAAAATTATTATCTAAATTCGTTCTTACTTTTGGAGTTACACAAAATTTAACGCGCGTATTTTTAGATTTAATTGACAACATTATTTAGTTAGCATTTCACAAGTACGGTCTTCGGCACAGGCTTAATCGCCGCGGAAGTTGTCTAGCATGAATTACCGACGTCTGCCTAGCTTGCAAGTCAAATTCCTTTTCGGTCGATGGAACTTATGCAAAATTAACGTTTTAATAGAGGGAATTCCATGCTGACAAATGAAAACCAAGTTGTTTGAACTTACTTAAGAATGCTACACACAGTTCGTATTTCTTTCAAAACAATTAAAGTGCTCGCTCATTAAATGTGTTTGACGAAACGCTGGCAATTGATCTTGGGACCCGAACCTTTGTGGCATCCGGCGCGGATGGCATAAAAAGGGAACTTTGTAAATCAAATAGGGCAGCTGCAGTAGTTGATTAGTTGTTAATCAATGAGTTGTATAGTCGGAAACAGTCGACGGGCAGTTTCCAGAGTATTCATTAATAATCATAATTAGTTTAATGTTATTGGTGCATTTTATTTGTGACTTCTGAAGTCGGTCCTTGGGGGCGGCGTTTGGTCGAGTCTGGTGCAAAGAGGCGAGGTAATGTAAAACTTAAATTAATTATTATGTTTCGTTCGCCACTATTCTGCCCTGCAGGCGAGTGCTCGATATAAGGGAAAGCGTAACGTGATGGCGACCCCCATGTAACATATAACAATATTTTCGTATCTTGATATGGTAAAGGCTTGAGATTATCTTATCCTGACAATATTATTATCTTATCATGACAATATTAAACCTTGAAAGAGACGGAGAGATTTCAGTCCGGGACTCCCTAATGGTGATCCACAAAGAGAAGTTTAATGACTGTTGGGATAATTGTGAACTCCCAGAGGCACTAAAACGCTATTATCCTAAACCAATCCAAATCCAATTACTTTTTTTAACAATATCGAAACCTTGAAGGGGGCGGTAGGAGAGAAAAAAGCGATGAGACCACTAATGGCGATCCCGAAAAAGAACTTCGCATACAATTTACAAACGTGGAAAGAGCGCTGACATAAGTGTGAACACCAAAATGGCTTAAGACGCCAGTATCCCAAACCAACTACTATTTTTACAGTACGAAGCCTTGAAGAGGAGGGAGGAAATCTCAGTCTATGGAGGAGATTGAAGAAGTTGCGATGAAACCACTAACGGCGATCCCGAAAAAGGAATTTGCAGACTGTTTTCAAAAGCGGAAGGAAAGCTGGAGTCAAAACGAACTCCCAAAGGGATTAATACACCATTAATCTAAACCAACTACTTTTTTTTACTTAAACAACTGTTGTCAAAAAAAACAAGTAATTGGATTCGGACAGAGAACACTGCACCAAGTTGGTCACCGTTCTTTTAAGCACCAAGTTGTTTTAAGTTTTTTTTTTTTTAATTACAATTCCTAATAAACTCCTCCGAATAATAAAAATGGGAACTCTAATATCCTTCGATCCGGCGATGTTTGAATATGTAAATACCTGCCGCCATCTGGAATACGTTAGCGGAATTTATTCGGAAAAAAATCAAATTTACATTATCGTCCCGGAGTTAATAATAAGGGAAGGGGGCGGTCGATTTCATTTGGGATTCCTCGGCAAATTACACCGAACCTGAGCTCGCCCTGAATTTAATTCTGCGATTTCGCGAATCAGACAGCGAATTTAACTATGTGAAGTGGCCCCGAGTTCGATCTTCTTAATGTCGGGGCCGAAATTGCGGGTAGCAGATTTGTAGCACCCCCGTGGCGCGTCGTGTTCTTCTAAATTGCGGTCGGGCAGATTGGGGATGACCTTTTTTTTTTCGTTTGCGTTTGCAACTGCCGAGGGTTTATTAGAGGAGAAACATGGCCGAATCAATTTTTTATTTTGGGGATGCAAAGAAACAACGATTGACAGCGACATCGACTTTTTAAGAGATATAATCCCGTACAATCGATAATACAAAAGGGCTTATGCTTTTAGTAACTTGCCATGATTTCATTAAAACGTCGATGTTAATAAAATGCACTTGAAAAGTAACCGAATTTCGATAATCTTTGCTTTTCGTTTTTTTTGTCTGAGTTTTTGATCTTTAGGCCTTCTGGATCCTTTTGGACACTGCCCCTACTTTTCCAAACTGGATACTATTTAGGCGTTTCTGATTTTCAGCTGATTCTTCATCATTCATTCATCTTCTTCATCTTCCCACAAAAAGCAGCTCGTCACATTTTCTTCTCTGATCTTGCTAAATTCTCTTTGTATGCGTTCTTTAATGTTTAGACATTCTATTTCTACCTTTCCTTCCCTTGTCATGGATATGGTCCTCATTTTCTTTTGTTGGTCTACTGTCTTTTCCAAGATCTTCTCTTTCTATTGTTCGAGCTGGTTTCTGTGTAAGACCTACACGTTTTTCTTATCAGTAAATTTTAGTCCAGAGACTTTACAATTTAAAGTGAAGAAAAACAACATGTATGAATAATTAAATTATCCCAAATGTTTAGTTCACCAAGGGCGCAAGAATTTGAACTAACTCACACCTGTCGCGTTGGAGATACGCTCCACATGGTACAGCCTTCTGGACGAACCACGTTCGATGGGTTCAGGTGATCCAGACTTCAAAGAATCAGATGGCCTCGTCTGATGTCTTTTTCATAAAGCAGCGGATGTGATTCTTGTTTAGAAAAATTTTCCTCAGGGTTCTTTATTTCGTTACTACACCCGTTACATAAATCAAATGACTTAATTCAGGTGAAGGTCAACTATTAGATTCGTATCTTAACGCCGCCGGCGCATTTTAATGTTCGACCCTGTTCCGACAATCTCGATTATACAGTGAAATTTAACTGTGAAACGGAATTAAGACCAATACGGCCGTATAATTTGATTTAGGGTTACGCCAAACGTTTTAAAGTCAGGGGGTCGGAGGCAGCACGGTGCATGCGATGTGATTTATCAACCCTCCGCCCGTAAGCGGGTGTAATAAACCTGGTAATGGGTAAAGTTTCAAGGACACCGAAATGTAATACGGGGGCGTAAGCCTTTGGGAGGAAAGTACAAACACATTATACTGTCATTCATTCGAGACAGGACAATATTCAATTTTTCTTTGGATGAGATTTCTATTAATATAGAATAAAGAAATTGCAGCTCGTCTTCAAGTGCTATTCACATTCTGATTTTCTATTTCGTGAGTCCTCTTCAACTCCAACGGAAATATTTGCAAAGAAATTACACAAGTTCGGCCTCTGCGGGCGGAACTTTCGATAAATTGTTCCGAAGAGTTCGACGCTCGCGGCTTCTGGCAAATCAGTTTTCCAAAATAAAACGCTCGATGTTTAAGAAAAACAAATCTGGGCAGTCTGAAGCTGCGAAAATCGTTACGACAACAATCGAATGCTTAAAGTAGTCAAAATGTTGTTGTTCATTCAAAATCCAAATTGCGACGACGTTTCATAAATAGGACCTCGTGCATCTGTTTGATCTAAATTTAAATTTAATCTGGACTGGTGACAAAATATGTTTTTAATAAAAGCGTTCGTTCTCGTGGTGCTGGGAGATCTACGGGGGACATAAAATGTTAAGTGCCAATCGAAGTCTTCAATTTTCAGTTCTAGGTCAAGTATTTTTGAAAATAAGTAAACAAATAAATTTCTTAAAAAATATCGACGCAGAATTTCTGGGATTATTTACTAAAATTTAACGTTTCGTAGCGAATTGTTTCTTGCCATCTTCAGGAGGGCTAATTTTATTCATCACCGCAGCAGTTTACAGGTAGATACTCTTATAAACGTATCATTCATCAAGAGAATTTGCTGTTAAGTGATGCAAGAATGTTGCTAAAACAGAAGACTCGACTTGACTAAACTTCCTAAATTCCTCTTACTGAGCCGGAATGCGCAAACAAACTAGTGCTTTCGATTAATCTCTCCTCGCGATTAATCATTCGCCCTTTAAACTCAAACACAATTAATTAAAAACGGGTGTTAATGAAAGGCGCAAGGGTTTGCGGTCGGCGTAAAAATAAATTGAACGCCGGAAGCTGTCGAGAACATCGCCAAATAATTCAAAGAGCCGGTTGTTTTGTGAAAGAGCGGGTTTCTGAATTGCATCATTAACTTGATCTAACTATCAACCAATATTATATAAGAAAAAAATTTAAATCTTTTTTCTAAAACTTCTGAGTGGTGTAACATGCAATATAAAAAGAAATAAGTCGGTCGCTAGCGCTACTCATACAACAGCGTACTTCTTAGGAAAATGGACTCTAATTATACTCAGAACGTGTCAGAGCATGTTAGTGGATGGATGGAAATGGGTGATGGTTCATTTTAACACACTGTCCCGTCTAAATTGTCTCGAAAAATATAAAACTCCATTATCTGCATAACCGCGCCGTATGATTGGCTATGAAATTTCCAAATGTGGTCTTAAGGGTTGTAAAAAACTGTTACCCCAAAAAATGTAAACTCTATTACTCCTGAACACTTGAAAATACTTGGTGACAAGTAAGCGTTGCTTTCCCACAACTTTTCCGAAGCTAGCTAGTGAAGAAGGGAGGGGTACTAAATAAAATAAACCAGGGCGCCAGGGAATCAATCCCAGTTGAGGAAGTCTGTTCGAAACCGTTCCCAAAGTCTCGTCGTGTTCGCTCTAAGTAAAAACTAACAATCAGGAGATTTGTCTCACTTGGTACGTTCAGCGTAGGGTCAGACATAAAAAAAACACACGCAGTGTATAACAATTATATTTGTGTACATACAAGCTCGCTGTAAACACGCTGCGATGAAATTAAACTGTAATAAAACATAAAAGGGGAGTTCAAGTGACAGAAATTCTAAATCTCTGACTCCAAAGAGACGTAAGAAATCGGTAATTCACGGTTCGTTCAACTGACACTTTTGTTTAAAAAAAATTTCCGCGTTTAATTTTTATTTCAAACAATTCCTTTCATAACTTTCTGTACAAAAAAGTATATTGTGCAAAATCATTCCACGATTGGTTTTCAAGTAAATTGTTAATTTTGTCAGGAACATATTGAATATGTTGTTTTGCAAAATTAGATCCCTTTTCATATGCCGGAGTCGTAAATTAAATATGAACAAGTAGGCTTACAGTGATCAGAATCAGAATCTCTAATGTAATTTAAGTAATTTATTTAGTATGCTGTGAATCGAAAATTTTTGTTTGACAAACTGCTTGACATGAACATTGAAAAAATATTTTATCAACGAATATTCGCTGCAAAATTCTAAGTTTCCATGTTCCCTCTGTGGCACTTGTAGAATAGTTGTTGAAGAATATGGCAGAGACAACTTTAAAAGAAAAATCCAACAGATCGACTATTCCAAATTGGATATTCGTCCACAGTCAATAACAAGAGGTAACTACATTTGTACGTGCTTACTTTGCGAAGTTGCAAGATCTACACCTGTGAATAACAAGTTCTATAAACAAACAAACTTAGGTCGCCCATCAAAATCTAATTCAAATAAAATTAACAAAAATAAATCTATTAAACTGTGTACATATTGTTTAAGTGCAATTTCCAGGGGAAAATCCCATCATTGCACAAAAGACCAAAAATATTTAAATGCATTAACGATTGCTGGTTCCCCAAAATCTAAAGAAAAGATTGTTTCAGCAATAATAAAATGTAAAGAAAATACTGCTGGAAAGGCAATGACACTATCTACAAGCACAGGACGTCCAATTGCAATACAATTTAAGTCCGCGAAGGAAACTCAGGCAGATAAAACAAAATTATCAGTAGAAGTATTTTCTAAAATACAATCTTCTATCGATTTAAGCATTAATAAAACACTGAAATTGGCATCGGAATTACGTAAATCTTTAGGAACAAAATTCATTGAATCAAATTTAAAAACAAAACTACAAGAAAAATATTCTCTGAATTCATTTTTCGATAAGACTGAAATTAGATATGTAGAGGAAGTAAATCGAGAAGTTAAATCAACTGCAATTCAGACAACGGTGTTTTGTAACGACGTTAAAAACTTTTTATTCTATATAAAACATACAAGAAAATGTTCCCAAGAAGACGTAAATATTAAAATTGGAATAGATGGAGGAGGAGGTTTTTTAAAAGTTTGTGTAAGTTTACAAGATAATAGTAATACACATGGCAAAAAAAACTCAAATAAAACAATGAAAGACTCTCGTGTCAAGCAACTATTTATCCTTGGTATAGTATGCGGCGTACAAGAAAACTATCATAACGTACAGAAGCTGTGGCAATTATTAAAATTGAATGATGTTGGAAAATTATATATTGCAACCGATTTAAAATTGGCAAATATACTTACAGGAATAATGTCCCATAGTTCGATATATCCTTGCACATGGTGTAATGTAAATAGATATCAGTTACTCAATAATGGGACATTAAAAACACCTGAAGGTAACTTGGAAAATCATAGAAGCATAGGAGCAGTTAATACAATTTATAATGCAATTTTATAAGAATTTCCAGACATTTGCAAGAAATGGACAGAAATTTGCCATGTACAGCGGGAAGCCCTTCATGGAGGTTCTTTTAATGGCAACTCTTGTCGTTTATTACTTTCAAAAATTGATGTTTTGCGTTCCATTTCTCCAATTAACTGTTTAAAATATGTCAAATAGAATTGGTTGTTAAGTCATGTTTTGGTAATAACTTGGCATCTGATTTTGAAAAGACAATCCATCAATTCCGGCAGGATTTCATTGAATTAGATATTAGAGTAACACCAAAGATCCCCGCCATATTTCACCATGTTGAAGAATTCTGTAAACACGAGAACCAGAGTTTAGGACATTTCACTGAACAAGCTTCTGAAGCAGTACATGCAGATTTTAAAAAAATTTGGCAAAGATATGAAGTCCCAAAAACTCATCCTGATTTTTCGTCAAAATTTTTAAGCTGTGTTAGATTCTACAATAGCATTCATTTGTAAATTAAAATGTATACAAAAATATTGTTGTTTCCTTATTAATTTGTTTAGTTTCTGTATATACAATTTGTGAAATACATAAAAATTGTTGATATTTCTAAAATAACTCTTAATTTTAAAAAAACTCGTCGTCCAAAGATTTAAAAGTTAATGTTTCTTAATAAACAAGACTGTTAAAAGTTGATATAAACATAAATTAAACATGGACATTTTTTTCAAAGTAAAGTTGTATTCAGACGAACCGTGAATTTCGTTAATAATTAGCTCAGTACGTAAGTTGAATTCACCCACATAAAAAAATAAGAAGTAAACAAGCGACCAGCTTTATCAAAGGCTTTGTCATCATGAGTCAGGACTTACTTCCAAAATAAAACTGCATTGTAAGAATTTCAGTTGCATTATGAAACGGTCGCCGGAGTGATTCATTAAAAAAAGAGGGCACAAGTAAGAGCGGACGGCTAGGAAAATCGCGATGACTCATAGAGCAAGTGGCTCATACGCAGCTTTTCCTAATCAGAATTTCTGGATTAAAACGATATAAAAAGGAACTGAGTTTTACGATAAACATCGTACAGCTAGTAGCCATGTAGTCATGTACATCTCCGAGAGTCCGAAGGCGTCACAAAATGTGTGTGTGAACAAACTTCGAAAACCCGTCAGTCTCTGCATCTAGTACCATGGTTTGGGTGAGAAAACTTTAATTCATTTGCCTATTCGTTATGTTATTAGAAACTGCTTTATTTGATTTACAAAATGCTGTCTTTCTCGTTATAAAATCATTTTGAAATTGTTTTCATTGTCTCGTATGATATGTAACAAAGAAATGTTTGTGGTTTGATTAAAATTTTGGTAAAAGAGTGAGGAGAAGACGTGGAAATTGTTGAAGAGTTTGTATATAAATTGATTTTGAAATTCAATAAAATTGCTGTAGTTTTAGTCATTATGAATATGTTAAAAATAAAATGTCATTTAAAGATTTACAAAAAAAAAACACTTCAACAATGAATGATACAATATGATGAATGAATGATTCGATAAACATTGTCTACTATCTTATAAAAAAATTAGATTCAATATTTTTCGCCGTGCGGATCTGGCCCGAGAGATGAAATGAGAGAAGGACCGAGTGAGCATTTTCAATTCGGAACAAAGGAAGTTATCGAACATCCAAGTTTAAAAATTCGTCAGAAGAGCGAGCTGCACGGCTACCATCGTGAAGGGGAAGGACGGGGGTATCGTCCGGTTCAACCACCACGATGATATCGCTTCCGGTTTCGGAGAAAGGAATTTTTTCCGTCAGCTACCTACCCGACGCCAACTTTGAGGCCCTCCCGAACCGGCTCTGGCCACCCGACCGGGATCAAAAGACGCACCGGCGACGAAAAAACATCGCCGTTTCTGGTCATTTTTCCCATTCCCCTAAGAAGGAAATACACGGGAGAGCACCGCGCCACTTGGAGGTTTAGCGTCGAGTTGCTTTGGGGCGGAGGTCCAAGCTAAACCATCTTCAGCATCGTCTTCTCCGAACTTTTTCACCCCAGATGGGGAGAATATTTCAGCGATCCTGGCCGTTCCCGCTGCCGGAGAAAAAACTCGTAAAACCGAGCCCCTTCGTAAAATCATATCTCCAAGAAACGCGGTTTCCCTGAGAAAGGGCCCGTCGGATTATGTACTTGAAGGAGTGTTCTTACTTGTGTGAGAGTTTTAAAAAAATCCTCCAGAAGGTGCAATTGATTCTGCCTTGAACGTACTTGGTGACGAGATAGATCGTTTAACTCAAAATAATTTACTAACCCCAACTACTTTTCAAATTCAGCCGCTTCAAATTCAGCCGCTTCAAATTCAGCCGCTTCAAACTCAACCGCTGCAAACTCAACCGCTTTTAAACCACTTCAACCAGTTTCTGTTCAACCCGCACAGCCCCTTATTTCATTCTTTCTTAAACCTATTCAATCCGTTCGTAAACACACTCAACCCCTTTCACTAGTTGGTTTTCAACAATCTCTTATTTCCCGACACCTATCGTTACTTCCACCGCTAAATCTGTCGTTTCTGAACCTGCTCCTATTTCTGAACTTTTTCGTATTCTTTCTCGTGAACCCAGACGATGCAGTCGAGGCAGTCAATATTCTCGTCTAAGGACCACTGAAAGATTGTGGTTGCCTAGAGAAGAGTATCAGTTAATTAGGCGTCAACGCAAAATTGAAAGGATGGCTAGGATCGTTAATCGAAGAGCAGCCGTCATTTCATCTTTACATTCACCGCAAAATGAGCCAGTGCTTTTGTCTAACGAAAAAGTCTCGAAAAAATGCAAAAATCGCCGTTTTCGGGGCCTCGATCGGATCCAGGGCCGAACTCGGGGTCGAAAGTCCGTTCCAAGTTCGGTCCGATTCGGCCAGTAAATAAGGGAGAGGGAATATTTTAAAGAACCGAAAACGGTCATTTTAGAGATTCCGGGGCGATTAGGGCGCTTCGGCGACCGGATCAAAGAACAGATGGCACCATCGGATTCCTCGGCTCTTTCTTCCATAAGGCTGCCAAATTTTCGCGCTACGACAACGTTTAGGGGTCGAAAAAAATTCGAGAAAAGTGGTCTGCAAGTCGACCTCTTTGCTTTTCCTCCCCTAGCTCTCGGTGGCGACGGCCAAAAATCGTCCAAAGGATCGTTCTAAAATCCTTGTTGACCGCGTTTTATAGAAACCCCCTTGAGTCGCGCAATATCGAAAAAAACATGCAAAACAGGCAAAAAGGGTTTTTCGAGGTTCGTTCATCCACCAGGGCGAAATCGAAAAATCGGTCAAATAGAGATTGTGCGCCTCAAATCCGCCACGCCATTTACTCGGATCATTTTTCGGTAAAGTCGCTAGTAGCGACGTGGTTGTGCGAAAAGTGCACTTCTGTGAGCTTATATTCGGAAGAGCCTCGAACTTGACAACGGGTAAGTAGCTGACGGAGAAAAAAATTATTTTCACCGAAACCGGAAGCGATGTCGTCGTGGTGGTTCAACCGGAGGATACCCTCGTCCTTCCCCTTCACGACGAAGGAGTCGCGATAGTCGGACGTTCGAAGTCATGCTAACTTCCTACGTTCCGCATTGAAATTGCTCACTCAGTATCCGGAAATCCTTCTTGTTAATTATTGAATTGAAGCAAAAATGTTATTTTCAGGCTTACCAATGTTGAGTCTAATCATTCTTCCTGAAATAAAAAAATTAAAGGACACTTGAATTTAAAAATACGTTAACGACATCTCTTGCGATTGACTATAAATTTATTCAAACGATTAAAAAACACACCCGGAAAATATTCAATTCTTTTCTACCGAAATAAACTATGGGATGAATTTATCCATTCGCCAAACCGAACTTAGAAGGAAAAATCAGCGACGCGACGAGAGCAACGCGCCGTTTTCCTCCCTCGCGACGGCTTTTAAAGCCTTTCTTATCAATTTTTGGAAGAGATGGTTAGCGCCTCGTGAGCCAATTAACTTCGAAATTTCTGTCCCGCGTGAAGCTTCTAATTGAGGAATACCTTCCACGAGATGGCAGGTCACTAAATAAATATTTATTTAAATAGTTATTTAGTGACGTTAGGTTTTATTATTTTTTTTCCGGGTAACGCAAGCAAGCTACTGTGTCCTGCTTCCAGTTGCTGACTAAACAATAAAAGTATGAATTTGCTGAATTATCGGTTTCTTATGGCGTCAACCTGTGATAAGAACGAAAATTTTCCGGAGTAGTTCTATGCCTGGGACAGAGTTTCATGCGTCTTAAGGCACGTTTTGAATCTTATCTCTGCAATATAAGATTTCCCTAACGTTTTTTTTTAATATAAAAATTTTGCTACGGTACAGTCTTCTGCGTTTCAAATCTTTGCGTGGCTTTATGGCTTAAAAAGAAGAATTTTTCCACACAGAATTTCCGGTTCCTTACAAAAACATCATTCACAAGGATTGATGCATTTCTAGAGTTCTGAAAGTAATTTGAAATTATGTATTGTATTTGAATTTCCCAAAAGATAGAGAAGGCAAATAGAATTTTCTGAAACTGTCCGTATTTATTCCCTGTTAAGTGTAATGAAATGACATGTGTATGTACAGATGTACACATGTATTTCGAAGGGGGGCAACCTCAAGACAATGACGTTAGCAAGACGACCCTCGCCTGTGTTTGTAGATGAATTAATTTTATCGACCTTCGAGCGACGTTCCAAACCGACACGGCATTGTGATGGTCGCGCGACACGAGCCTTTTGATATCTATAATTAGATAGCCCTCGGGCCGCTCTTCTGCGTCCCCTCTTTGAGCTAATTTTTGCGAGCACGCAAGACACACACACACACATGTCGATCATCGAAGTTTTAGACGAGACACTTCCTCAAACTTCCACACCACCAAATTAGAACTTACCAGGAGAACTAATAAAAATGTAAATAACATCCATCAATAAAATCAGCATCGCTGATTTGAAGTACATTTTGAAATTCCGGTTCATAGTTGACAGTTTATTCGAAAGTAATTGGAAAATAAATCGAAAATTTTGTTCACCTACGAGGGAGAGACTTCCTGTATAAATATAAATCGAATGTTCTTTTACACATCCTGAAAATAATTCCAATAAAATGCAATGAGATTTGAAGGTTTTTAACTAATCATACTATTCGGCGATGCAGATAAATGAACAAGCAAAGGCGAACATCACGTTCTCTTCAACGCTATACATATTCATTCAAATAGAAATTTTCTAATCAATTATAAGGCACAATATTTCCGCTTTTAAAGAACCTGTAGAGAGAGAGAAAGATAGGACGTCGGCGTACAAATGATATTAAATAGGCTTTTAATTTACCTGAGAAGAAACTTCAGGCGTTTGGAAGAAGTTAAATAAAACTTCAACGCACTACATGGCAAAGACGGTTCAGAAGAATTCTTGCGTCACTTAGTAAGAAATGTCGATATTAAAATTGTGAAAAATCTCGATTTACCAAATAAATATAAATCATTGAGAAATTGCGACTCGAACATTCTTTTACACATCAAGCCTTAGAAAGATATTTTCAGTGAAATGCAATGAAATGTGAAGGTTTCTAGCTGATCATACAATTAGGAAAATGCAGATAAATGAACGAGCAAAATCGAAAAGTACATGGGGATCGGTTGATTGTTACAGTTCAAAACCGCGAAACGAATAGGTTGGCAATATTCGCAAATTTTACTCAACTTAGAATTATTGTGGCAAAACCCTGATAACTCGATCACAGTATAAGAATCTACACAGTAGCGTCACTCGCGTATAACTGTCACATTTGCCTTTTATTTGATACCTACTGACTTGCAAATTACATTACATTTGCATAAGGGTGTCAAACGGTATGGCGTCTTTTTTGACATTGACGTTTAAGTGTCGCTACTGGGTAATTACTTATACTGTGATTCGATCGCTACGTAACAGGTCCTTATATGGGCATTTTCGATAATGATAATCTGATTGGTCGGAGCTGACGGCATCCGCGATCGTCTCGCATCACCCGATTTAGCTTGTTGTTAACGTTTCATTACTCGTTTAACTTTGGTGGTGCCTAAGCTATATCGTGGAGTTTTTGCTATAAAAGATTATGAAAATTCAAATTCGACATGGTCAAAAGATTCTTTAGTGCCTGGCTAAACGATTTTATGACCCTGCGAGGGACTGGTTTCTCTAAAACTCCAGGTAATGTTAGACTAACGACGTTACTAATTATGTTGTTAGGTTTGTACGTTCGGATACCTTTTAGTTTCGGATACTTCTACGGTTGGATATTTCTTTCTGGGATACCTCTCTTGGTACTTTTACTTTTGGATACCCTTAATTAAATTAAAAACCGACATTCTGGAAGCAGTTGCTGCGCCCGACTGAAGAAAAGCTTTTGACGCAGTTTCCTTACGAATCCTCCGGTCAACGTACTGACGACTCACTGGAAGACGTAAACCATCTTCGTGCTACAGCACACACTCTTGGATTTAATGAGTTCGTACCGTATTTCATTCATTATTAACTGCTTCTTGACTCGTGACGCTGCGTTTTTCTTAAAGAGCGAATTTTCGACAGATCTTGCGCTATTGTCTGTCTCAAAATTAAAAAACTACCAACCTTGCAATTTACCTCGTAGGTACAACCGGCAACGCTGCTGCAGGTACCAGTTAGTGACAAATTTAGGGGGAAGAAAATTTTAACTGCATAATTTGAAAGATTCTGCGTTTTTGCAGTTTCGTAAGGTTTTAGGCAAACGAAATGTTAACATGACATTTTAAATGTTGACGACAAATTACTGACGCGGATAAATTGTAGTGACACGTTGAAGTACATACGTCACTACAAGTAAAATACATATATCTGGGAATTTTGGCTTTTGGCAACATAATTCAACAGGTGGTGTTTTTTAATTTTGAGATGGACAATATTAATTGATAACGATTACTGCAGCAGTAATGAGGCGGATTGATATGATTTATCGAGTACATAAATAAATGAGTGTACACTCAGGTATAATAAGTTTCAATCGTTTTAGTTACAGAGTTTTAGTCGTCATTCTGTTGCATCGAATTAACCGCTCGTAACTTTGTAACTGTTCTTGTAATTATTTAGTGTGTGTAATTAAAGGAATTGTTTATTGTAGCTGTATCACTGCTTTCAGCATACAAGTTGCGAACAGTCAACTGCAAAGCCGATACAATTTGGAAACACTGTCGAGGCTTTTCGTATCAGCTGGGTATTTTGTTCACCCTGGCGCTTATATTAACATCTGTTTACCCACCCCCATTCTTCACAGTTGCTAGTCGAGAGAAAAGCTAATGAAATATACAGTGCAGACTTGTTACTAAGTAAGTAAGACAGGAGTAATTCACGAAAAGTAATTGACGAATTAATATAAGTTGTTTTTTATCAAACGTATGCTTTTATTAAACAATTTTTGAATAGACTAAAATTACATAAAAAATATTTTTGCGCTATACTTGAATATAACTTTTCTGTACCAATCATAGGGCACGGCTTTACTTTTTTAACCTATTACCGACGAGACTTTTTTGACCTTGATACTAAGTCAGATACTTTCTAGATAGGTGTTACCTTTAGCAAAAGCTAGAAGGCAACAAAAATTTTAGCTTTTATTTTTAATTTTGGAAATTATCGTTTAAATGACGACTTTGATGTTTCGATTTCAATACTTAAGGATCCGTTAAGCCTCAGTTACCCAGATAATTTTATTATTATTAATTTTAATTTTGAAAAGAATCTTTCTGTAATGGCGGTTGTGTTAGAAAAAGTTCCAAAGAAAAATTTGTACCTGTATATAATATTTTTTACGAGAGAAAGCGTTTTTCTTTTTTTAATTTAAAAAGGGCATGGAAATAGGAACACTTAGATGTATGTGTGGCTTAATTTACAAATCGGATTTTGTTTTTACAAAATTATACTGACGAAAGGTGATCAAAAATTTGAACCGACCTGTACACGACATACGTATTTCGTTTTTATATCAATTAAAAAATGTTTAACGCAGCATATTACTGATAATTACATTCCTCCTACTATCCTCAAGCTTTACGTCGCATTGGACAATTTTTGTATTTTATTTTTCAACTTTTCAATTTTGAACTAAAATTGTCTGAGAATCTCAGTGTTATCAACTTAGGAATTTTCTCCCTAATTTTTTTTTCTCTGGTGGAAAATTTCTTTATGGTTATTGTTCGGGAGAAAAGGAAAATCAAAATTAAAAATTAATTTAATCCTGTGTGTGATAATAGTTATTTATTGTGTAAGTGTTTTAGATAGCATTTTCTTAAGTGGATAAAATGCATCTAAAACACGCATGCAATACATTGTTTTATCCACAATCACCACATTTATGGAATCAGAATGAGCAAAGCCGTCTCTATCTAACAAGCCGTGCTGTTACGCTTGGCAACGTCGCATTGATACCCGAAAGTAGTCCTAATCGAACTTGGCATCTACAACATAAACCTAATTTATAATTCAGAAAGAATAGTTATTTATTTACCTACAACGAAAAGTCAAGTTTTAAAGTAATTAGGAGCAAGTTGTTTAGCCGAGGCTGTAATTACTTCCAAGTATATATATTTAAAGTCAATTTTCGTTCGAGGTAAATATGAAATTTTCTTTCAAACTAGACGTTTAACGAGTTTAAAATTAAGTACTAGGACTTTAAAGTTCTTGTACCATTGAAAATCCGAAAAATGTCACATTGGTATGAAATAAAAGCAAATAAAGGAAAACGAAAAAGTTTGGTTATCTAGCAGAATTAGGCTTTGTGGACTTACCTTGCTTGTTAATATAACATTTAAAACGTTATTTTAGTCACCAATACTATAATAAACAATAAAATTTGATTGATAAGTACAGAATTACATTACAGCATTATCTCGTACAACTTACGTCAAACTGGTGAAACTCGTGGTCGGACTACTTGCTCTGTTGCCAAATTTACAAGTGCACGGCTTGTTAGATAGAGACGGCTTTGGAATGAGCGAAGTTTAATTAAAAAATATTCGCATTCGTAAAATGAAAGGTGACAGGCTTTGTCATACCTACTGGTTGCTATGGTATGTTGTTTATCCACTAGTAGAATAAAGTATTATCCACCAGTGGATAATAAAGCAAGTAAAGTAAGGAATAAAGTAACTTTATTCCATTAGTGGAGAATAATAAACAACGTACCATAGCAACCAGTAAGTATGACAAAGCCTGTCACGTTTCATTTTACGTTTCATTTAAAGTGACCTATTATCCACTAGTGGATAATAAAGTAAGTAAAGCAAAGTAAGGAATAAAGTAACTAGTGGATAATAGGTTACTTTAAATGCTTCATAAGTGTGAATAAAAGTCCAATCATAATTTGATAGTAGATAATAGTATAGGGACCGTGCACATGCCTGCGTTCAGCGCCGCCTGGCAATGATTTATGCATTAGTGGTATGAAAACATTGTTTTTAGGTTAATACACTTGTGACACGTTGAAGTGACGTTATTAACGTCACTCTGTAATTTTTAATTTTGCAATTACAATGGATATTGAAATATATTTTAAAATCTTGTTTATGTAAGTGGACGACTAGCTGGTAGTGACTGGCCATCAGGCGCAGTCACCCTATGCATAACTTCAATAGCCGAGCGAAAATTTTGGTATTTGCGGAAGAAATTTTGCATGGCATTGATGGTCAATAAAATTTTTGGTTGTGCGCAGATTTGTTGTTATTTCTTGTAATTGTATTAAAAATATTTAGGGTTTTTTCTAAATTTACTCAAATCTTGCAACAAGTTTTATTGTTTGATAATCTGTACAATTTCTAAATATGCAAAATTTATACAAATCCTGCATGGTGTCACTAATAGATGTGAAAATATATTACAAATTGAATTCTATTGTTTATGAGCACAGTATTTCAGAAAACACATCAGAAGATCGGCAGTTGATTATTGTTGGACATGTGCGTTTTCCGTTATTTCTAAATTTTTCGTTTCAAACACGGTGGATTTTAAATCTCCGTACACAAATTTATGGAAATTTGCCTCACTGGAACGTGTTCTTCGCTCTTTTTTGCTCTTTTACACCCATTTGTATAAATAAAATGGGTAACGAGAGTGACTCATAGAATTAATGTAAAAGTGCTATAAATTAAACAAAAATCTGAGTACAAACCTCAATTTAAGAAACATCACTAATATAATCAGTCTTTTAATACAATTAACACAAAGTATTCTAGTTAAATAGTATAAAACATGTTCCACATGCATTTGACATGAAGTCGGTCTGATGATCGGTTGGGGCTATTGTTTAAATTGACTTCTTCACATGAAACGCATACCATCAGTATCCTGACCGTAAATGTATTCACATTATGAAGACTAACCATCCGCTAATCATCAACCGCATTTGAAACTGGCCTACATTTGTTGACTTGCTTTCCGACTTCTATTCATGAAATTCTTCAAACTTTCATTTCATCTGAGTCTCCTACATATTTCTCGAATAGAGTACGTTGTACGTAATGACTAATCGATATTGAAATCTATGAATCACTTTCAAAACGGCATACAAACTTAAATGTTTCAATCCATATATATTTTCTTACTACTGTCTGGATAATTTAACATTCTTCCTGTTACTATAACTCTTATGACAATTTACAGTTGTAGTACATAATAAGTATTTGACCTTCTGGTATGAAATTAATTACAAAATTCAAGTTCAAATGTACACTGAGCATTTGAAATGACAGATATACATTTGAATTGTCATCATACTGTCACTCGTGTTTTCATACCACTTATGCACAATATGGCCATTGGTGTCATCGCATGTGCACTAAGGCACTCGATCTCTGGAGTGCGTTCGAGAATAACACTTTTCTGTAACTTTTACAAAAGTAGTCGTTCGAGATTATGATTTAGCGCATCAAAAGTAGAGCAGTAAAGCGTTCGAAAACTTCAAAAGTGTCGCTTTGAAAGTAACAAAAATCGCCGCACTCCAGACTGCGGTGAAAATCACTTGACATGCGTACTAGATGCGTGCTGGCTTATTGTTATTCTTTTTGCAACTTGTTGCTAGTAAGTACGAAAATCGACGGCAAATTTATTGCTCTTGAGAATTAAATTTTAATTCGCGATCAAAATGGAGACTCGCCGCGACAAAATTTGGAACAACTGGATGTAACGAATTCTGTGCGATCGTATATAGCAATTGTTTTCTTTTATTTTCTCTTTGATAAAAAAAAACCTGCTTTTTAGAGATGATACTACCGGAAATTTATTAATTATGAACAAAATAGTTGTTCTGAGTACTTTCATTTAATCCAATATTTCATAACTTACTTTATATCATCTATATTGAAAATAATACGCACTTTTTATTAGTGGAATTAAATGATTACAGTTAGTACACTTAGGAAATAAAAGTACAATACAAAAAAAGTAGAAAACGTTTCTTGCAGCCGCCTATAGTTTGTTATTATAGATTTTGGTTAAAATCGATATAACTGAAACTGCTGATATGTGACATATGCAAACAACAGACGTTCGAAAAGTAAAAGTAACTTTGCCTTACTTTATTACCCCCACCCCCATCTGTAAAATTTACTCTAAAGTAAAGTTCTCGAACGCGCTCCTGTCTAGGGACACAGGTACTGCCATCATATGTTTTTGACACTGACAGTGGCTATTTGACCTTGAAGAAATTAGTTGTCAAAAATGACAAACTGGAATACTTTATGTAAATCAAGGCTCAAATTACTTTAAATTTCCATTTCATTGCTACAAAATGTAAGTTTACAATAAATCTAAGCGTTTATAGAAGAATATGACATAATAAATAGAAAACTGTAAGTAATAACCAAAAGAACATAAATACCTGAGATATTCCAAACTAAAAGTTAACTTATTAATGTGCTAGGCTTTCACTGATGTTTATTAGCTTTACTGGCGACAAATTAATTGGTTCACGTACAAATTGTCTTGCATAAAGTTCTCATTTACAAAGAAAATTGCGTATAAATATCTAAAACATACTTTGGATCAAATTAAAAAACAATTTCTGATGTATTTTGACAAATTTAGTTAAAATATGCAATAAAATTTGTCTTAAGTCAATGTATCTATTGCGGGCTTACGATATTTTAAAAAGAAAAGTTAGGTATATGCATCTCTAGCAATGTTAAACAGTTTAAATTTGTAGCATTTGATTTGTAATAACATATTTCAGGCATTATCTATGCTGTTTTTAAATTTATTACGCCAAGAAGCGAAAATTGAACGGAACAACTGTTACAATGACAACCCATTCGTTCAAGGTCAAATAGCCACTATCACTGTCAAAAACATATGATGGCAGTACCTGTGTCCCTAGACAGAGATCGAGTGCCTTAATGTGCACGGTCCCTATATTATACACCTAGGTAGAGAAGTCTAGTGTTATAACCCGAGGGTATGATTATATCCCAAGGGCCGAGGGTTATAAGACTTCTCTACCGTGGTGTATATACTATTTTTTCCACTACTAGTGCAAATGATAATTTTAATTTGAACAAATATTTATTTCAAATTACGAAAGGTTTACAGTTTTCTGTATTACCGATATGACAGTTGATTTAAATTTTTTAATTTGTCACAAACATTACTTCGATCTTTTTGCCAAATCGTCAATTAAATAAAGTAAGTGCGGTAAACGATGTACGGCGATTTAAATTGTACGCCGCCTGAAATGCGGGAAATTGCCGGACAAGTGGCAAACAATCTATTGCCTGAAAAATCAAAAGATTTGTACCTGAAAGCGTACGTAACATTGATGTTCATTATTTACCGGTAAATAATAAAATTACGATGGAAGAGGTAGAGGAAGTTATTGCAAAGATCAAAAGAGGAAAGTCGGGAGGACACGACAGGATAACACCAGAAATGATAGTAAACTTGGGAAGACAAGGAAGAGTATTACTGCTAGAGGTCTTTAATGAAGCATGGACTACAGCACAAGTCCCAGACGACTGGAGAATTGGGGCGATAATGCCCATACACAAAAAAGGCTAAGAGAAATAGTTGAACGACAGATAGACGAGTCTCAGTGCGGAAGGGGTACTGTGTACAAGATCACATCTTTGTAATTAAACAAATAATATAGAAGACAAGGATTAAAGGTACGGAAGTATATGTGGCTTTTATTGACATAGAAAAGGCGTTTGACAGAGTGCCGCAAAAATTACTATGGGATAGTTTAGCAGAGAGAGGTGTCCCCTTCACATTAAGGCAAAGAATAAAGAGTATGTATGACAAGAATAGCTGTTATGTCACGAAAAACAATTTGGAATCCCGGAAATTTGAAATAAAGGATGGACTACGGCAAGGAGGCGTATTGAGTCCTCTACGGTTTATAATAATTATGGACGACGTAATAAAGGCCACTAGAAGAAAGGTAAAAAGGAGTTGTCAGAGTGTGCCTTTGCAGACGATCTAATGATCTGTGCACCAAATGAAAAAGACCTAAGAAACAATATTGCAGTATGGATGGAAGAATTAACGAAGAGGAACATGAAAGTAAATACAGCGAAGACTAAAGTATTAGTAATAGGTAGAGAAAACAAACAAATAAAGCTAGAAATAAATCAAGAAAAAATTGAGCAAGTAGACTTATTCAAATACCTGGGAGTAAATATACACAGAGATGGGAAGGAAGACACAGAAATAAGCGACAGAATTAATAATGCAGGATGATTGTACCATTCGTTGTCTAGAATGCTTTTAGGAAAGAAAGAAATCAGTAGAAAAACAAAAATGACTGTATATAAAACTGTGTATAGACCGATATTGACCTACGGATCTGAAAGCTGGGTACTCTCCAACACGCAGAGTAGTAGGATACAAGCAATGGAAATGAGGTACCTAAGGAGAGTAAAGGGAGTAACAAGAAGAGATCGTATAAGAAACGAGTCAATAAGAAAAGAACTGGAAGTTGAGCCAATCTTGGCTAGAATTGAAGAACAGAAACTGAAATGGTTCGGACACTTAACAAGAATGGAAGATAGTAGGCCAACGAAAAACATATGGGAAGCGAAAGTGAGCGCCCGAAGATTGAGAGGAAGATCTAGAAACAGTTGGGATAGCGATATGGTAACAATTTTGGAAAAGAGGGGAAAAACGTGGGAAGAAGCGAAGAAGTTGGCAGAAAACAAAAAACAGTGGGCAAAGTTTGTCTATGAAGAAAGATTGGTATAAATTAATACTACCTTACACCTACGGGTATCAAGGTTTTTCATTATATATATATGTATGAATAATAAAATTATTTACCTCAGGTCGAGAAATTGTTTTTCACAGCAACCTAACACATGTCAAAATGCTATAAGGCTATGCTATAGTACCAGAAGTGGAAAATCATTTTGATTAAGGCATTGTATACTCGTTCCGTTGGGGCACTCCGAGCTTGCTTCGCTTCGCTCGTGTTACAATATGCCTTCTTGTGAAACTCGTAAAATAATATACTATTGGTTTAATCGCTGCAACGGATGACTTAATCCCGAATAAAAAAAACGAGTCCAAAGTGTGACTGCCGCGCCCCTTTTACTTCATTCTAAAGACTACGGACCTTTATGTTGGTAAACTGAATGCGTCCTTAATGCTGGTGCGTCCTGATCCTGATCGTGGTATAGTTGCACCCCCTTCTCCCATCGCTACGTCGCCGGATATATCAATGTGTTATTTTTAAACAACTTAAGCTCGAGTTAGGTTTTGGACGAAATTGTAACTTGCCATTACTTTGTAACTAAAGGGTTTGGAGCACCCCTTGTTTTTTTAATTAAAAAAAGCGAGAGTGTAGAGAGTGTGTAAGAGAATTATTCAACAAAGAGGAAAAATTAATTTCGTTTAAATTCAGTTGCGAACAAACTTTTGTACGTCATTAAAACTTTACTCATCAGCAAACTCATTAATCCCCTTTTGATAATATGGCATGACGTTTTAATAACTTTTTTTTAACATGTGTGTGCTTTTACATCAAAATATTCAGCAACTTTAGTTGTACTGATTGTGAAATCAAATTCCTAAATTCCTCGGGAGCTTCCAGAGAATATTTTTTTCGGGAAGATCCAGGTGTTACATGTTATCCGACGATTGGGCCATGCGTGTTTCTTTGTTGTTTTAAATATACGTATTTTATGTAAATTTCTTGTGGGACGCGTCTATTATAAGAGCGAATGTATTTCAGGCCTGCAGGGAACAAATGAACGGATATTTATATTGTTTACTACGAGCTGAAGTCTGCCAAAATATGTAACGCCGGGGATTCTTTTAATGTTTTTATTTACGACCTCCAATGAGTCGCGCTGAGAGAAAAGCGAAAATAAATTTTTTATCAAAAGGAAAAAAAAACGCACAATTATGAGTGAATATTTGCAATTAGCTTTAAGCAAAAATTATGAAATTCAAATTCGACTTCAATTGTAATCCTGAAATCTTCAATCTTTTTGAAAAAAGCGAAAGAAAATGTTACACTTTGATGTCAAAGGATTTAATTTCACGTAAGTATCTCGCCTTCAATTTCGAAATAAAATCAAAACGAGTAAGAATACACAAGGCACAAAACACCCGGAGTATTTTCCCCTGGAGTTTCCGCCATTGTATTTTCCGAGTTTAACAATGTTTCTCTTGAAACTTATAAATAGTACTGCGTACTTCGTCGGCTGTTTCGTATAATGTCTACCACAAAGCGGAACTAACTATAATAACAACAAATTCTTGGGCGAATAAATGCTCGTCCGCATTCAATAAGGCACGTTATTTTCTCGGGGTTGAAGGAATTCCTGGTCCACAAAGGAGAGCTTTTTTTGTTTGTATTTTTTTGAAAAGGAAATTGAAAATATCTCCGGGCGACAGAACTGATAACAACAAATTACTTCTGCAATTTGACCTTAAATTTACATATAATGAGCGAGGATTTGGGACACGCAAACAGAAACAACCCCTCAGGGTTTAACGTTCCCCTCCCTGAATGCTTTAAAATCATAGGGGTTTAACACTCGAGCCAGGTACATTTCTTCGCGAGTTACGTAAAGAGGCTTATTGTGTTTTCCGGCTTGCATTCCGTCTTGCAAACGGGGAAAATTCGCGGGGAGTTTAATAAAGATGGATTAAGGGATTAATTAACTCCACAGAATTTAATTCGTTCCACGAGTTTTGCTCAATAAGGAAATAAGGATTATTTTAAATTCTAATTTCATGGCGAATAAAATTAGATCAACTCTAACGGGGGTGACACATCATGTCATTTATTTATTCAAACTGATTTTTCTTTAGGAACATAAAGTCATTATTCTATTGTTTACCTTATTATATATATATAATCAGATCCCTTATACCCACGTGGGTGTCGGGGTACTTTTAACTCCTGACTATTACAAATTTACGCCAGTCCTTTCTATTTTGCGCAATTCTCTTTGCTTCTTCTCAAGTTTTCCATTTCTTTACCAATGTTTTTGTAACTTCTTTGTCCCAGCTTAGTTTTGGTCTTCCTCTCATTTTCTTTTTTTGTAATTTTGCCTCCCATACTTGCTTTACTGGTACCGTGTCGCTCATTCTTTGTAAATGGCCCCACCACAACAACTGTCTTTGTTCTATGTAGCTTCCGATCGATTCTATCTGTAACTCTTCTCTAATTTGTTCGTTTCTTATCCTATCTTTTCTTGTAACATTCATAACTCTTCTTAGGTATTTCATTTCCAGGGCTTGGATCTTACTTTTCTCTTTTGGCTTAAGCACCCATGTTTCGCTTCCATATGTGAGGATTGGTCTATATATTGTTTTATAAACTGTCCTCTTTGTTTGCCTTGTTATTTCTTTTTTGTTTATAATCCGGTATTCATAGCATAATATACTTTATTGGCCTTTTGTATTCTGTTATTGAGCTCTTCTTCTTGTCCGCCATTCTCTTGTATTATCATTCCTAGGTACTTGTTCTATTTTTGTTTCTTCAAGTTGAATATGTAGGTCTTTTTTTTCTTTTGATATAACCATTACTTTAGTTTTATTTTTGTTAATTTTCATTCCGTAGTTATTAAGAGTATCATTCCAGATGTTTATATTGTGCTGTAGGTTTCTTTCGTTTCCCGCTAACAGAACGACATCATTCGCAAATACACATTCCGTAACTTCCATATTTTCTTCTTTTCTTTAATAATTTCGTCCATAAACATTATAAATAGTAAGGGACTTAGACTTCCACCTTGCCTAATTCCATCTTTAGTGTGAAAAATTTCGGATATCATGTTTCTACTGATAACGCAATTTGATGTTTCTTCGTATACACTCTTAATTGCTGCTATTAATTTCTCATCGACTTTATGTTTTTCTAGACATTCCCATAATTTTACTCTAGCTACCCTATCAAAAGCTTTCTCCATATCTAAAAGCGCCAAATATACATTTTCTCCTCTCAGCATATTCTTATGAATGACTTCTCTTATTGTAATATATGGTCTTGAATACATCTATTCTTCCTAAACTCACTTTGTTCTTCTGCTAATAACGGTTCTATTATTCGTCTCAATTTTTTCTCTAGCAATTGCTCATATATCTTTGTTACTGTGTCTAATAGCATTACCCCATGATAATTATTGCAGTCTTTGTCGTCACCCTTTTTATATACAGGTACTATAAGACTCATTCCCCAATCTTTCGGTGTTTTTACTTGTTCCCATACTCTATTATATATTTCCAATAAAAGGTCTACTGCATTATCCCCCATATTTTTCACCATCTTAGTTGTAATCTTATCTTGTCCAGGTGTTTTACCATTTTTTAATTTTTTAATTACCTCTCTCAGTTCTTCCTCTGTAATTTTATCCCTCTCATTTTTTCTACATGTGGTGTTTTTTTCTTCTCTATGTTTTTGTACGTCTTGAATTTTCGTTACATTTTCGATGTTTAGTAGATCTTGAAAATACTCTCTCCTCCAGCGATCCATAATCATTTTTCCATCCGTTATGATTTGCCCTTCTTTGTTCTTGATTGCTACCGCATCCACTTTTTTATCCTTTCTCATGTTTTTTAGTATTTTGAAAAATAGTTTTTTGTTTTCTTTGCTATTACTTTCTAATTTTACTCCAAAATCCTTCCATGAACTTTGCCTTGCTTCTAGTACCATGTTTTTAATTTTCTTTCGTTGTTCTTTATATAATTCGTATTTCTCCTCCGTTTTATTATTTAAGTATGTCTGCCAAGCCTTTCTTTTTATTTTGACTTGTGTCTTTATTTCGTCTGTCCACCATGCCGTTTGTCTTTTACTGTTTTTTATTTTGTTTGTGCCACACACATTTTTTGCCGATTCTATAATAGTGTTTCTATATAAAGAGCATAGTTCCTCTGTATTCATTTCTTTGAATTTTTCTTTCACATTTTCAAGTTTTTTATTTATTACTCTTTCAAATTCTTTCGCTGTTTTCTTATCCTTTAGCTTGTACGACCTTATTGACTCATATTTTACTTTATTTTCGATTTCTAAACATTTTTTGGTTTTGTGCGTAAACTGTTTCTTTTATTTTAGCTACCAACAAGTAGTGGTCGCTATTTCTTTCATATCCTCTTTTAACTCTGACGTCCAATATTTATTTTCTGTTTTTTCTTTCCACTAGTAGATAGTCTATTATTGATTTTTCGTTTCTAGTCGGTTCTTTTCTGGTAAATTTATGGATGTCCTTATGTCTGAAGTAAGTATTCGTTATAATTAGATCGTAGTTTTGGCTAAAGTCCAGTAATCTTTTCCCATTAATATTTCTTATTTCTTCTCCTTCTTAACCAATCATTGTTTTGTAGGTTCCTTCGCTTTTCCCAACTCTACTATTGAAATCTCCCGCTATAAATATCTTTCCTTTAGCGTCTTCAATTGTCATGGTAAGATCTTCTCAAAATTTATCATTCTTTTCTGCTTTTTCGTCTTCGTTTGGTCCGTATCGCGCTATTATCGTCATTATTGTGTTTTCTGCTTTAATTCTACGACCAATATCCTTTCCGTAACTGCCTCCCATTTATTTAAAAAGTTTGTCATATTTTTGTTCAACACACATCCCACTCCAGCAGCAGCTCTCTCTACTTTTTTAACTCCACTCCATATTAGCATATTGTTATTACATAATTTTATAATTCCCTTACCTTTTTTTGTTTCAGATATTATTAAAACGTCTAAACCTGCTTTTTCAAATTCATTACTTAGTTCATTTCCTTTTCCGTTCAAACTTCATATGTTCCATACCCCCAATTTGAATATATTTTTCCTCGTTTGAGTATTCTCATTTTTATTTTCTCTCTCTTTTTTATTGTTTAGTCCATTTCTTGTTCCAACTTCGTTCCATGTCTTAGTTTCCATCCTGTGAGTTTTTGAATTTAGTAGTTTTTTGACTTATCTCCGACTTTCTCCAACAATCCTTTTTCTTTGTTCCATTTCCAAACTTCATCATTAATTATTAGTTTTTGGAAACCCATTTTTACATTGTTTCCTTCCTTCTTGGGATCTTTGGCTTTTTGTCTCATTTTGGACTGAATTTCTCTATCGTTTTTGGTCAGGTCATTGTTTACCTTATTTTGTTTTTAATGTACACTTTGATGCTCAAAATTAAGTTGAATTAAATTGTGGGTCAAAGCGCTTATTTAGAAACTCATAACAGTTTGAAGTCACTTACTTAATGGCCTAGTGATTAACGCCCTCGTCCACAAACTCAGAGATCCAAGGTTCGATCCTCACACAGAGCAAAAAGAAATTGAAAGGAAGAAGTATGTGTAAAACTCCTAAAATAAACAAGCGTTTTCTCAAGGTGATACCGAATAAGAAACTACCGAAACGTTCGATTGTAATAACTTCAGTAAACCTCGAGAACAAGTGTGTAAAAGTAGGCTTCCGAACTCGGCGACAGCGACTGCGACAAGCAACAGAGATGTGCGGCAGAGACAGGTGTCGTTGAGCATCATGTTGTAATCAGCGACTGTCTCCCTAAAATCGACGCACCGCAGTTGAATATTTCACAAATCATGGTTCATTTAAAAAAAAAAATGTCGAACACAAATCTTCTTCAGTTGTTTATAGAAGAGGAGAATGATGATTTGTTTTTATATCTATATTCTAAGAAAAGAAACCCAATAAGACCTATGTTTATCATTAATTAAACCATTCTTATATGTTTGCAACTGGACGTTATATAGTGAGGGGTTAAGAGAAATGAGATTAATTAATTTTTCGTCTTCTTCAAGTTCAGCTATTGTTTAATGTAAGGAGACACGCGACACTACTGCTTCTGAAGCAGACGTGTCTCCTGTCGCACTTACGACAAGTACATGCATTACCTGCAGCGCGACGTTTGTCGCAGCATGTGTACGAGCTCCCATATAAAGCAATATAAATCAGTGACGTCGCGACACGTGTCTCTGCAGCCTGTCTCTCTCGCCTGTCGCTGTCGCTGACTTCGGAAGTCTACCTTTACAAGTTACAAATTCTTTGTACTTGTGAGAAGCTTGTAACTGAATGGAATTGCCTTCTTAGTAGCTCAGTGGTTAGGGCCCCAGGCAAACAGGCAAAGATTAAAGCATGCACATAAAAGGTCAGTTAATTCCTAGACAACAAATGAATATATTCTCAAACAAAACCTTTGATGAAGCAAAGCAAATAGCTATCGAAATTGTAGAATTATTTGACCGAACATCGAATTTAGATGGTTTTCATGTCATTATAGTACACTAAGACCAGAAGTTTTGAAAAATAGGAAAGATCTTCCAGTCTCTCACGAATGCCGATCATTGAGCTTTTCGTTCAAACCTTTCAAGTAATTATTTTCTTAGAGCAATTCTGAATTTTTTGGAAGCTACTTGGAATTGTTCCGTCTTTGTCTGGTAATTTGGAAAGCTCACTTTTCCAACGAAAAACAACTTCTTAGCCAAATCTCCGCTGCCTTGTGCGTTTTGGGTCACTAACCCCCTGAAAGAAACCAGCAATTCGTAAATAATTAACTTTCTGAATTTTTTATTGAGGCTTCTCTGTAGTCCTTCTGTTGTTGCTCATTTAATAAAGGAATTATATCGTCACCTGTGTCTTTCTGACAAAATATTATAAAGTGATGCTACCCTTATCAATCCTGGATTCGCAAAATTCAAGCTTCAAGTAATTTGGTGGTAAGTATACTTTAAGAAAATAAAAAAGCGAATTTTATTTTATTTTTTGAATAAATAACAGTATGTACTAGTTTCAACGAAGCAAATATTTGATTGCTAATCCGATGTCTTTGTTTGGTTTAAGCTGCTTTCGCAAACTCGCAAGACTGCAGCTTCAAGATTTATGTATGCAAGTAAACAGACGAACAAGGTGCTTTACGACACCGGGCGAGAGCTTTGCGGAATTTTATGCATCAAAGTTGGTCGGTTAAATATTTATAACAAACCAAAATTTATATGTACTTACTGAAAGCACAAAGTCTAGTGAGTAACTAGTCCGTCCTAAATTTTCCTTGGAAATATCTTTGTTTTAGTCAAGCTCTTTAAAGTGAGAACAACCTAAGATAATCATCGAATAAGTTTCCCTCAAAACTGTTGAAATCGTTAAATATTAAACCGAGAGGCCTGTTGTTCCAAGGCTTTCAAAATTCGGAAGGCTTTGTTTCGCGAAACGTAACAATTAAGCCCGCGTTCAACCGGAAGTCCCCTACAAAAGGGCTCTCAATTAACTTAACTTAAATTTATGTGCACGGGACGAACGAAAGCGATCTTTGTTTTCCGCCTTTTCGACCGAAATTTCCGGAAATCCAAACCGAAGGCTAAATCAAACGAGTTCTATTACAAACAGACGGTGTGCTTTGGTTGCAACATAAAATGCAGATTTCCTCTGAGTCTTAATTCTATTTAAATCTAGTGATAGGTTCTACTTCTCTATCTTTCGTCATCATTTATTTTTGCCATTCAGTCTTTTCCTTCTACTTTCAAGAAGTTTTCCATTTCGTTGAGCCAGAAGAAAGCTTTCCTTCCCATAAATTCTGTTATTCTTCTTCGTCTTCCTCTTCGATTTCAACGTCTGCTTTATTTGAAGAGACATCTGATTCGTGTGGGTTTCAAACTCTATGAATGCAAGTCGATCTTTGCTGATCACTCTTCAGTTACCAGTAGGAGGGATGATCCCTCTTCGTAGGGATTTTTTGGCATGCAGTACAATATAATTGTGTTTACGTCACGAACTCTGGCATAAAGACATCAAGGATGTGAAGAACATACAGGAGTGCCAAGAAAAAAAGACCATTTGTCGTTTCTCCCTTCTGTTGGTTTTATTTTCTGATATCGGTTCACCTTGTGGGGGGGGGGGGGCGATATTGTAATTTATTTATCTCGTTGAATTGAGAAAACGAAATACTTGGCATAACTGTACCATGTAAAAAGTAACTTTGATGTTCAAAACATCCCCCGCAATTGAAAAAAAAAAGATTCCAATTAGAGTGTGGGGAAACGGGGCGAAACACTCTACCAACAAGCTGGACTAGTTATTATCGGTCGAAGTGCAGTTTCGAAAGCAATTAGCGAACTTATTAAAGCTAATGTAAACGATGTAAACGACAGCGAGTCCGGAAATCGACATGTAATTGCGACTGCAATTGAATTGAAAGGAAATAATTAAGAAATATCTTAGTTTCCGCGACAAAAAGAGTGCTTTTAAATTACTTTCAGAATTTGAACAAAGTATTGCAATATTTTTTGGCCCGTAAAAGTAGCGCAGGAACTCGGGGAATTACCTCCAAATTAATTCGAGCCCGTTGTAAACGGGCTGGAGGAGTGAGAACTCAATTTCCTTGCAAGCGCTAAATCAATTTTGTACATGCAGATGTTCGACTAAAATCAAATTCAAAAAAGTCAATCCGGGGGTACACGTAATCTAATCTTCGGCATCGCCCCAAGGCCGCGCCATTAATTTCCCCGTATTAATTTCAATACCATTAAGGCGTTTTAAGACGACGAAAGCAGAAAAGTTTCGGGAAAGTTTGGGGAACAATCGCCTGAAGTTTCTCGTTGGAGTTCGTTCAAAGCCTGACGTTAGGGGCGGGGGGTGTTGAGGATTAAACAGCGCTGAATAAGATATTATTAAATTATACGCCAGACAACAAACAACAATTTGTCACTTCAAAATCGCGGTTGGCAATGGCGTTGCAATACTGTGCCTAATATACATAAAGAGTGAAAGGGAAACCTTGTTAAGCACTTCAACTTGGTTTTCTGGCGTTTACTTCTCGCGTGTTGATCCCCAAACAATCTGGCTGTCGCCTCGTATATCACACGATTAAATTATAATGTAGGGTGTAACATTGGAACTCATATCGGAAACTAAAGGCGGAGGCCGTAAATTCGGGGCCTCGTTGATCCTGATTATCAAGCTCGCACGTGAAAGTTCAATAACTTTACGGCGGCGGCCCTAATGGCGCATATAAAAGGGGCATATTTTCCGAGACATAAAACCGTGTTATGCGCGGAATGAATTTACTCTCTGAGAGTTTCTCTTGTCATGTGGGAAAAAAAACGCGTTTTTCAGCTAATACATCAATATGTATAGGGCGTTACCGTACTTGAGTCGTCAATTAATTCATACTCATACTGTATAGGGTGTTATCATACTTGAATCATTAATTCATACTAATTTTTTTTAAGTGAGGAGTGATTCTTAGGCATAGGGAGAGTCAAAAACTTTATTGTTAGTTGAAAGATCATGAACTAAATACTTCAGATGGTGACAGTTAAGGCAGGTTAGGATACTGAAGAAATATCGACATTGTTGTTCAATTAAGTTTAGTTGAAAACCAAAGTGATCCTTCTGGTTATCTGAAAATTTTTGTACTTGCAAATATCACATAAAAATGCAAATACAATGTTGGCAAAAACCGAAAATATTTTCTACTAGACGCATTAGGAAATTCTATTAAAATTTCCTGCTCCGCATCGTTAATTTATCGTATTGTTACATTATGAGAAGCAGACTATATTTTTATATACTGGTAGCGCCACCTATGCCGCAGACAGGATTCTAATCTATTCTAGACACGCACCGAATTTACTGGAAAAATCTAGCAAGTCTGTCGAAGTTGTTCTCGAAGAGGGCTGACTGCTATAAAGAGGAGCCGGAGCGCGGTTTTTAAATCAGTCTTATTTAGGAAGCGATGTGTAGCAAGCGAATTTAATAACGTTGAAGTGTTATTTTGTCAGATAAGTGTACAGCTCGATATTATTGTACTTTTATTGTGTGTAATGATCGTAGACATTAAAGTGTTTTAAAATAAATAAATAACGTTTAAATTTGTGAACCCGAAGTCGTAACAAATTAGTGTCAGAAGCGGAAATTTTCAAAAATCGAAAATGAAGCTAGTTGATTTGAAAGTGAAGGAGCTGCGTGATGAACTGGACGAGAGAGGGCTGGAAAATTCTGGAAGAAAAGCTGTTTTACAAGAACGGCTTGAACAAGCTCTCCGAGAAGAAGGTAAAGATCCGGAATTATTTGAATTCGAAATTGAAAATACCACAGCTTTACTTAGAGAAATGAAAGCAAAAATGGAAAAAGTTGATGAAAATATAAAGAAAGAAATTAAAGAAATCAATGAAAATATGAAGGAAGGAATGACGCAACAAATGGAGCTTTCTAGAAAACAAATAGAAAGCTTGGAAATAAAAATTGAAACTTCCAGTTTAAACACCGATCTGAAATTACAGGAGGTGAAAAATCAAATAGATGAAAAGATTGAAGATCTTAAAACACAATTCGGTGAGGAAACTGATGGAAAGATTGAAAATGTGAAGAGGCAATTTGAACACGCAATTTTTTATCAAATTGAAGATGTAAAAACTCATATTGGTGACATACAAACTGAATTTGACTGCAAACTTGATGAGAAAATCGGAGGAATAGAAATTCAGTTCCACGATAAATTTGAAGACTTAACCAAACAACTGCATAAAGTAGGACTTGGTCGTTCTATTACACCATCTGTGTCGTCAAGCCAAAAAATGAAACCACCCAAATTTGAAGGGGACTTACCATGGTCTACTTTTATTAGACAATTCAAAATCGCAGCTGATGTAAATGGCTGGAATGATCGTGATAAGGCTGCAGCCCTCGTGTTAGCTTTGCGGGGCCCAGCATTGAGTGCATTACAATCGATTCCCGAAGAAATTCAGAACAACTTTGAT
Organism: Dorcus parallelipipedus; assembly: GCA_958336345.1. Lineage (NCBI taxonomy): Eukaryota > Metazoa > Arthropoda > Insecta > Coleoptera > Lucanidae > Dorcus > Dorcus parallelipipedus. The sequence continues at coordinate 18,733,034 of OY284475.1, forward strand.
CAACTAGTAGAACACTTGGACATGCGATTTGGTGACGCACACATGAAGCAGCTCCACACTATCCAACTGAAAACTCGTACTCAGAAGAATGGTGAGTCATTACAGGAATTTGAACTCGATGTCGAGAGATTGGTCCGAATGGCGTACGGAGACTTCCTGCCTGAACCTGTTTTCCACCGGCTGGCCATACAAGCATTCATTGACGGTACTAGAGACCAAGAGATGCAGCAAGTCTTGCGACTGGGTAACTTCTCCAAGTGCACAGATGTACTGGCCCGTGCTCTGGAATTCGAGGCAGCCAAGCAAGCCTCTAGAAGCCTGGTACGAGTGCGAGAGGTGAAAGCTGCCGACGACAATGCACTGACAGAAATTTTGGATAGACTCAAACAGTTGGAAGAAAATAAAACCGCAGGCAATGTCAAGCGAATAATGAGTTGCTGGAACTGTGGTCAGCAAGGCCATCTGCGCTCCAACTGTAGGCGCAAGCGGCCGCGCCACTACAATGATAGTGATTCGTTAAACTAATTCCAGTCAGCAAGAAGGGGCGCATGCTGACTGATTCTACGGATAGCCCCAAGATTGTCTTTATTTCTAGAATAAGAAATAATGAAAATAGTTTGATAGCAAATGGACAAATTGGCAAGAGATCCTTCCAATTCACAATCGATACTGGTGCAAATGCGTGCATAGTAAGAACAGATCTTTTACCAAAATGGAAACTAATAAATACTGGAAGAAGGTATCACATCCAGACAGCTACTGGAGAGGTTACTCCTGTTTGTGGGGAAGCCGAAATTGAATTGAAGATTGGAAGTATGAAATTTAGTCACAGGGTTTTAGTGGCTGATATCGTTGATGATTTCATACTTGGAGTGGATTTCATGAAGAAAAACGGCTTGGTTGTAGATCTAAAGGATAAAGTTCTACGCATTGGAACAGAAGAGATACCTCTCCATATCCCTGGAAATTCACCTACCGTATTGAGAATAAAACTGAAAGAAAGTGTGAACATTCCCGCCTTAACCGACAAGATAATCTTGGCAAAAATGGAAGGCAATCTTGGTAGCTATCCTACTGGGATCATAGAACCAATTGAAACTAACTGCGCCAAGAAGGGAATTTTACTGGCTGGAACTCTGGTGAAGATTCAAGAAACAGTTCCTATCCGTCTTGCAAATGTCAACAGTTACCCAGTTACCATACCCGGCGGAACTGTAGTGGGCAAGTGTGAAGCAATTGTTTCTATAAACCATATTGAAGTGAACGATGCATCCGCTCGGCATCAGTCCGACACGCTACCACCACTACTAGAGAAATTGCTGGCTGGTACATCAACATTGCTGAAACCCAAAGAAACAGAAGACGTACGAGAGCTGTTTCGAAAATTTAAAGGAATCTTTGCTTATACTGATGATGACTTAACCCGGACAGACATTGTACATCACAGAATAAACACTGGCGACTCGAATCCAATACGACAACCCGCGCGTCGACTGCCGTTGGCAAAAAGAGAGGAAGCCGAAAATTTAATTAGGAAGATGCAAGACCAAGACGTTATAGAACCGTCGCAAAGTCCATGGGCATCTCCCGTTGTACTGGTGACTAAGAAGGATGGCAGCACGCGTTTTTGTGTGGACTATAGACGATTAAATGATGTCACGAAAAAGGACAGTTATCCCTTGCCCAGGATCGATGACACAATAGATACCTTATCCGGTGTGAAATGGTTTTCGACCTTAGACTTGAAACGTGGCTATTGGCAAGTTGGTATGCATCCCGAAGACAAGGAAAAGACGGCCTTTACTGCTGGAAATGGTTTATGGCAATTCAAAGTAATGCCTTTTGGTCTTTGCAACGCCCCAGCTACTTTTGAACGACTCATGGAATTGGTATTGCGCGGACTTAGCTGGAAAACTTGCCTCGTATACTTAGACGATGTGATTGTTGTTGGAAGAACTTTTAAAGAACATCTTGCAAACTTAATAGACGTCTTCCAGAGAATAAAAGAGGCGAAATTGAAACTGAATCCTGCCAAATGCGAATTCTTCCAAAAGGAAGTGAAATATCTTGGACACGTCATATCAGAAGCAGGAGTCGCAACGGATCCAGACAAAATTACAGCCGTTAAGGATTGGCCACCACCAAAAAATGTGCATGAGTTGCGAAGTTTCCTGGGATTATGCACATATTACAGACGATTTGTGAAAGACTTTGCAAAGACAGCCAAGCTTCTGCATTCGCTGACCGAAGGAAAAACAACATTCTTTTGGAGTGAAGACTGCCAGGAAGCTTTTGAAAATCTGAAGGATCTTCTAATGTCTGCACCGATACTGTCCTATCCACGACTAGAGGGAAAGTTCATCATTGACGCAGATGCGAGCAATCACGGAATTGGGGGCGTGTTATCACAAGTGCAGGACGGGGAAGAACGTGTCATAGGTTACTTCAGTAAAGTTTTATCCAAAGCTGAAAGAAATTATTGTGTAACCAGGAAGGAGCTTTTTGCTGTGGTGAAAACATTGGAACATTTTCACAAATACCTTTATGGTCGACAGTTTCATCTTCGATCAGACCATGCAGCATTTAAGTGGTTGCTCCAGTTCAAAAATATAGAAGCCCAGCTTGCCAGATGGATAGAAAGACTGCAGGAGTATGATTTTACAATCGAACATCGCCCAGGTCGTATCCATAATAATGCAGATGCACTATCCAGAAGACCGTGTCCTGAAGATTGTCGGCACTGCTTGAAATTGGAGGACAAAGAAGGAATAATTCCTATCAAATGAACACATGTCACAAACAACCAGTGGCAACCAGAAGTTATAAGCCAAGAGCAACGCCAAGAGGAAGACATAAGGGATATAATCTCTTGGAAGGAAAAAGGACAACGTCCAACTTGGGCCGAAATATCGAACAAAACCCCGATTTTCAAAAGCTACTGGGCATAATGGGACTCTCTAAAGTTAGAGAGTGGAATTCTGAAAAGAGAATGGGAGTCACCTGATGGCAGCGAAATTAAAGAGCAGTTAGTCCTTCCAAAAGTAAGAATTGCCGAAGTTTTGGAAGAAATACATGGTGGTACGTCAGGTGGACATTTGGGCATCAATAAAACATTAGCAAAAGTCCGAGAAAGGTTTTATTGGGTGAAATGTAGAACCGATGTAGAGAATTGGTGTGCCAGGTGTATCACCTGCAAGGCAGTGTCTGGACCTGCGAAAAAGACTCGAGGAAGACTACATCTGTATAACGTCGGTGCACCCTTCGAGAGGATTGCCATTGACATAGCCGGCCCGTTTCCAGAAACCGATCGCGGAAATAAGTACATCATGGTGGTAACCGATTACTTCACTAAATGGCCAGAAGGTTACGCGTTGCCTAATCAGGAAGCAACAACTGTCGCCACTGCCCTCATAGAGAATTGGATAACAAGATTTGGGGTGCCAATGGAGCTTCATTCCGACCAAGGTAGAAATTTCGAAGGAAGCGTCTTTCAAGAATTGAGCCGGATGCTTGGCATTTTTAAAACGCACACTACCCCGTTACATCCGCAATCAGACGGCATGGTAGAACGATTCAACAGAACTCTAGAGAGACATTTAGCAAAAGTGGTCTCCACAAACCAACGCGACTGGGATCAACATTTGCCCATTTTTCTAATGGCATATCGTTCCGCAATACATGACACTACTAAGCAATCGCCGTATCGAGTTTTGTTTGGAGGAGAAATGCGTTTGCCATGTGATCTGAAGTTTGGACTTCCAGAAGCTAGAAGGTCTGAATTGCACGAATATCTGCAGGACTTCGAGAATCGATTGGCGAGCACTCATCAATATGTGCGACGAAACATCAATCTGGTCACCGACAAAATGAAGACCCGGTATGATAGACGAGCCAATCAAATGGGATTTCAACCAGGGAACCAGGTCTGGCTGTACAACCCCAAAAGGACTCGTGGACTATGCCCTAAACTACAGGCGCCTTGGGACGGACCTTACGAAGTAATCAAGAGAATTAATGACGTGGTATACAGAATACGGAAGCTACCCCGTGGGAAGATGAAAGTGATCCACATAGACCGTTTGGCTCCATATTCTGCTCGGGACGAACAGAATTAAGGAGGGCGCAGTGTTACATTATGAGAAGCAGACTATATTTTTATATACTGGTAGCGCCACCTATGCCGCAGACAGGATTCTAATCTATTCTAGACACGCACCGAATTTACTGGAAAAATCTAGCAAGTCTTTCGAAGTTGTTCTCGAAGAGGGCTGACTGCTATAAAGAGGAGCCGGGGCGCGGTTTTTAAATCAGTCTTATTTAGGAAGCGATGTGTAGCAAGCGAATTTAATAACGTTGAAGTGTTATTTTGTCAGATAAGTGTACAGCTCGATATTATTGTACTTTTATTGTGTGTAATGATCGTAGACATTAAAGTGTTTTAAAATAAATAAATAACGTTTAAATTTGTGAACCCGAAGTCGTAACAGTATTAACTCTAATGCAATGCAAATGACTAAGTACATTTCTTGACAGATTTTTTTTGCTTGCTTCATTCGTGGTAATTATTAAAATTCTCGGGTACGGCTACGTTACAGTTTATTATTGAATAACTTTATCTTTGTCTTTGTCACATTTTTTGGTAGTATACTATAGTTTTAGCAGTTGGCAACATTGCCTCAGGCTATATTCAGTATAGCCGTTGAATTGCGCTCACTGGCTCACTACACTAAGTTGTCATTTATTTTAGAATTTGTTTTTTGTAAACGAATTCCACTAGATTTTTTACCAACTTATTAGACTCGAAATTTACCAACAAGATGAGGTAGTGAATCTACCACATTTAGTAGAAATTTTATTAAATTGGCAACACTACACATATCAACTGCCATAAAGTTATAGTGTTTTCGATTCGCTACCCTAGAGCACTTTCAGAGTATTGTCATCTTGTTTTAAAGGCATGTGATAATAGAAGATGGAGATACTCTGAGAGCGAATCGAAAACACCATGTTGCTAACGTAAAAATAGTTGAGCAATGCTAAAACATAACTCTTAGTAACTAACTAATCTGCTGCAGTACCATAGTATCGACATATGTTTTAATAAATAAATCACATACAATGTAGTAAAAGAAAAGTATTTATTTAACAGGTAGTGATTGGTAGCAAACTGAAGTTGGCTACTAAAGCTGCGTTCGTTTATTCAACTCCGCTCGCTCTATTTACTGTTTTCGCACTTTTGTCTCACTTTTACTTCTATTAAAATTTATTCGCTCTCACTCTTTAGAGTGCGAAAAGAGCAAATAGAGTGAACGGAGTTGAATAAACGAACGCAGCTTATCTGGTAAGAGCTATTTTGTCTCGCTTGCTTCGTTATTGTTTGTCGATTGTTTTCATTTTAAATCTTTTTTAAATCTGGGGCAGTTTTCGTTTTTTCTTTAAGTTTTCGTTTATTTTCTTTTAAACTTGAATTCTAAAAATTAGTTTAAAAAAAGATTGTTTAACTCATAATTTGGTAGCAAATTTTATTTGATATCTTCTCTACCCAAGTCATATTGTTAATAGTGATTTTTTTAAGTAAAAGGGTTAACTGCATGACAGTTGGCAGCAAACTGAAGTTGACTACTAACTGGTCAGCAGTGAAGCCAACTATCACTCCGTTGAGAGCTAACCAAAATGGAGCTAGATTTGTATTTTGATTTGTATGGGTTAGGGGTAAATACGATTTTGTTAATTCCCGATTAAAACAATTGTTTATAACAAAACATAAACTTTATATTTAATAAAACGTTTATCGGTTCATATTGTAAACTTTTAGACTATTTTACAATTTGAGGAGCTACATTTTACAGAAAAGGGCTAAATTTAGCGCCAAGTTGGCATCATTCTTGGTCAGAGGTGTTATGCCTCGTCTATTTTGTTATTATATATTTGTAGATCCTTTCCATTTCTATTTTTTCCATTTATCTGAAATTCGTTTCTTTTTCTTGCATCTAGTTTCTCCTTCTTAAAATTTGATTCGACTTTACATTTCTTCTGTCTTAAATTTTTATTTATGAATTAGTTGTAAAAAATGTTTAACTTATAACTTGAACAGTTGGTAGCAAATTTCATTGGCGAACGATTCAGGAAAATTACGATGAAAATCACAGACGAACGGACAGAGAGAGACACCAGTCTCTCACTGTCCATACGCCTGTCTCTGTCCGTTCGAATTCGTCTGTCTTGCTGCTTTCCTTTTGAGAGTGAGATATTCTGGTGCTCTAAGTTTGGAGCAATTCAGTGTCAAATCACGCAAGTAAATAAAAGGAACACAAACAGGGGCGCACAGAACGAGATGGACAGTAGCTAACCTAAAATGTTTACATTTGATTGTAAATAATAGCACACTCCTGTATAATTTATTTAAATGGATGGTAAGATTTTCAGTTTCTTCATTAGCCATAACTTGTAACACGTCTTAAGTACTTATAACCTTAATCTATTTTCTGTCCATTGACATGTAGTTATAATTTTAAATTTTACCGCGCAAATTTGACATTAGAGTTTCTTGCATCAGCCAAAAAGTAGGTGCTTGAGGGAGAAGGAAGAGGTAAACGTAGCGCACCGGTGTTAAAAGCTCCAGTTAAAAGGATACCAACATAGTGCATATCAGAGTTGCATTTTGCAACTCCTTTCTTTAAAAGAAAAGCGACAATTGTTTATCCATTGCTTTTGTTTTCGTTCTTTCTGAAGATACGTTTTCTTATCCTCGCCTTTTTTCTCCCTCCCCCTTAAAATCTGATTTGACTACTTTTCTTTTAAAATTTATTTATAAATAAACTTAAAAATGTGTAGTTTATAATTTATATGAACAACTTACAAGTTTTCTTTAAAGTCAGAATGTTATCAAACGTCCTACATACTTTCGTTTGGGGTTAATTTTTTATTTCTGTGTTGAATTACACTCTTAGTAGGGCACCTATAAAATTTTTCAACGTCTGAAGCATGACCACCCTGTCAACATTCGATTTGTTGTCTGAAGATATTTAATGAAATTCAATTTTATTTGAAAACTGATTTACTTTATACACTATTTTTACTTATATAAGTATAAGGGTAGTTTAGAATTGAAGGGCTTGCAGTAAGAAGGAGTTAGCTCCATTTTTGGCATTTTTGCGTTAAGTCCACTTTATTGTTAAAAAAAAATCATTCCTTCGTTTAGTGCAAGAAGAAAGTAACTCCGGCAGTCAGCTTGTGCGTTTCAGAACAGATGGAGCCACCTTCATTGCATTGCACTTTGAAATTTAATTTTTTTAATGTTTTTTTTTAGTTTCCCAAAAGTGCTAAAAATGGAGCTAACCCTTTCTTGCTGCAAGCCAATTGAGGTTCTGTTTTTTTTTAGTTTGGTTTGTCCATAGCTATTTTCCTCCGTAGAATGTATCGCTCTTCTCCTCATTTCTCCCTTAGATCTCCACTTTCACACAAACTATTATCTTTATTTCTTTTGAATTACATATATCGAATTCTATTCGAATCTTTTTTTGTTTTTACTTTTTCTTTTGTTTCTTTTTTTAGTTTTTCCACAGTTTTCTAATTTTTGGTCTTTTATTTATCAGTTTATTTTTAAATTTATTCTTTCTGAAATAGATTGTTTATAAAAACCTACAGTCCAGAGCTTGACTTTGTCTTTTCATCACAATCAGTGTTGTAACATATCTAGTTACAGTATCTAGTTACAAGTATTTAGATACTTTCAGTATATGAAACTACTATTGACTACTATTAAACGTTGAAGCCATATTTAGTTGAAGAATATATGCAATGTAATCTACTTTGAATTGGTGAACTGGTCTGATGTTTGATTTGATGTCTTGTATATACTACTCTTCAGTGTAATTTTGTTAATGTCATAAAACGATAATTGTTCTTTCTGTTTGACATTTATCAGTTTCAAACTTTGTTACTTTGTCAGTTTTTTAATTGAAATTATTATTTTTATTATTATGTAACACATTTATGTATGTATCTAAAAGCACCTGAAAGGTATCTAGGTACATTTATACTATATCTGTATCTGGATCTAGTTACTTTTACAAAAGAAGTATATGTAACTGTAACGAGTTACAAATTAGGGTAAGTATCTGTATCTGAATCTAGATACTTTGAGAAATGTATCTGTTACAACACTGATCACAATATGGATTTTTTAAATACAAACAGCATAAATTTTGAAAAATTAAAAAAAATATAAAGTCTTTGGATTCACATTTACAAGTATTCCATACCCATTTCCAAAAAATTGGATTCACGTTTTACAAGCTTTCTACAAAGTTAAATTTAAACCCAACCGACAAAACAAAAAAATATACATAAAATGAAAATTTAAGTAAAAATATATTGAAGAAATGAACAGCACGAGTTAAATATAATATTGAAGCAATTTTTGGACGTGATTCAGACTTATTGTAAGCCATTATTCTCATGTCATCAGCATAGCGTTTATCCTGAAAGCCGAAACAGATTTATGGGGTCAACTTAATACGAGTACACAAAAGTGTAATAAATCGACCGGAAAATGATGCATGGGGAAGCAGAAACATTTTCGAACGCTGAAAAAGTGTTATTTATCAGAGTCTCAACAAATTCATTAATTTAATACACAACCAAAAGGAAACTAACTATCAACTTAAATTACGAGAAATATTTCGGTTTCACGTCTTTGCTGTAACAAACTTCTTAATTGCAAATACTTTTTAAATGTCCTTTTGTTTAAGTTTTTGACCAATCCATTAGACCCGTACGTACACGATTTTTTCATTATAAAAAATGTGATGGCTTGGTTGATTGATTTATAACTTGTGCCTCATAACTTTTGTCTGTTGTTGTACGCGAGAAATGTCGAAAGTCTGCGTCACATCTAAAGTCGCCCTTATTACAAGCGATTTCTGCTCCGAGAAAATTTACACAGGCGGGCGCGTTAAATTCGATTCGAAAGTGAATAAATTTGATTTGAGCGAGCGCGTTCTCGATCGCTCAGCGTTTCAGGAGAACGCAAATAATCTCAAACCCAGCGCAAATAAACTGTGAATGAAGCACATACATACAATTTGAAATGGGAGATCGTAAATAGCCGTGAAACGTATCGCTTAGAGGAGATACAGCGAATCGAAATTTAAATAACGTTCCTTCACAATTCATTTTTTGCGTTTTATTTCAGTTTCATTTCTATAAGTTCTGACATTTTTTAAATTCAAATACTTCTATTTCAAGGTCCACCTACAAATAATAAATGAAATAACAATAAAGGGGCTTCTAAAATGAAAGAAATATAAGGATCTCAAATTCTCTGCATTAAACATCCATATAATTGGCTCAACAACACTAGCAAAGAAATAGAAGGAATCAAGATTAGGATCATGGGGATGAGTAAAACGAGTTGACACGTTCTATCCATGCACTGTGATGATGATGATGATGATGATGAGAACCAAAACCGAACGAGAAACCCACACCAGGTCCAATAAATCCTAATGACCATCCAAAGGACCTTAACATCATTGGAGATAAATCACCATTTAAACAAACGACTCGCTTTATTAACTGCATATTGCATCACCAAACAGTCGCCGAGGTGACTCATCAAAAAAACCGGCATTACGCAAGCATAATCAAACATGACTAAAAATTGACCATTTAGGAAAACCACGATGGCTCATAGGGCAAGTGTCCCACATGCAAAGTTTTTCGTAATCGGAATCTCCGGTATAAACCACATAAAAGGGGACTTGCTTTTATTATTAGATATTGTTGCGGAAATAATTTCTGTAACTGAAATAAGGGTCGTAGCTCAGTATAACGAAACTTTCATTTACATTGTATAATTAAGGGAAACTTACATGATTTGGTCACTTAAACAATACGCAATTAAAACAATAGGGAGTTCTACCCTTCTGACTAGCTGACACTCTAATGATCTAATGATCAGCTCGGCGACTATTTAAAGAGATTTCGTCCGAGGACATTTTTCCCGGGGTGTTATGAAATTGTGCCTTAGCATATGATTCATGCGGATCTGCAAGCGTGTTACTCGGAATTTGCGTATTCCTTCCTTGATAAGTAAAAAAGCTGCTAATGAAGAGTGTGTAAACTATTACATTGTGATGAATAGGCCATCCACATACCAGAGGAAAACGACCTGCTCGGGAATAGTCTACTCAATGCCAGATGTTTCCGCGTCGTTTCTAGTTGAACCTAGATTTTTCGAGACAGTTATAAAAGCTGCGCTAGCAAACGTCAAATTTTTTTAACCTTAGTGTTTATGGTGGCTCGTTTATTATTTTCGGTGAGTGTTTAAAATCGATTTATTTCTATTTGGAAAATGCTCTTTCATCTTATTACAACTTGTACTTAAAAAAAAACTCCGTCGGCGAAGCGAAAGTGTATCGGACGTGCAAGCTCAAGAAGTTTATGAAATTTGATAGGCGACGTGCTGCTATCGTAAAAGACGGTTTGCCCCTCAGTTTCCCGATCAATCTCCTCGGAGTGAACGTCCGATGAATTAAATAAAATGCGTCACTTTGGATCAGCGTGATACGTTCCTGTCAAAATGTAATCCGACGTAATGCACGTGTCAATGGGGGTGTGTTTCGTAGGCCTTTTCTCTCGAGGCGATTTGGGGATGAGATTTCAATGAAGGCACGGATTTATCCAGGAATGTAAGTTACTTAAGAGTACCACAAGAATTTTATTTTAACGAACAATATTGCTTACTCATCATCATTAATCATTTGGGGGGTTCGCAGAAAATTTAAAAACACTTTAATATTCACAGCTGCTTAACAAAATAAACGCACAATATAACGAGCTGCTAACAAATAATGGTTCTATAACTTAAACGTTCTACTAATCGCTATATCCACACTTATCTCTTTCGGAATTATACCTGATTCAAATTGCCCGCCGGCCTTTGTTAGTTCTCGAATTTTCTAGCAAACAACTGGAAGCATCTAGCGTTCGATTCAAAACTCACTGGAATAATCGAGAAGGTGGATAACCAAACTCCGACGTAATACGAAGACAGTTAAATATAATTTTTAGGTTTAGCCTAATTAAAGAGTTAAAAGTATTTAAATTTGTTTTCAGTAAGCGGACGAAACTATTCCACAAGGTCTTAGATGATGGCCCTCAGGAGAATTCCCTCGACATGTGTATTTACGATAACAAACTCCCCAATCGCTTGTAGTACACTAATTAGCTCTAAAGTTTTAACTACGAACATCCTCTGTTGAATTAAAAGCAAACAAATTAAAGTTAATTTTGCTATTCGTAATGTAAAGTATAATAGGCGACAATGAACGTCTCTATTTTTTTAATGAAAAAATACGACGGTGCAAAAGAAGTATAATTGGGGACTCAACTACTCAGGAGGAAAAAAAATTAGGGAAATTAACGCTCGAGCCACAAATCTTCCTAAATCCTTCAAATTTTTTATTCCTCTGCGCGTGATTAATTGCGTCGCAAAAACGTAATTGCGGCGGGACAAAAATATCCAGGAAGCCCTCGTAAGAAAATGAGGGAGAGGAGGAGAAGCCACCCCCAAAACGGTGGATTTAATTCGCCCTCGAAAAGTGCGCCGCCGACAAGACAGCCAGTCGAGTATTAGGGGATTCACAATGGCGAATGGATATTAATTGCGGCTAACTTCAAAGAAATGCCAAGAACGCGCCTGTAAATAACTCGCGCGGAGATGTTTGATGCACGCTGGCGAAGCCCAAGGAATTTGAGGCATTCATTACCATCCAGGGAAGTGGGGTGTTTGAAGTTGCTTATTAAATTTTCGAAGATAAAAATGAGAAATTAATTTTTGTAGACAACGCGATGTTAATTGAGTTGCCCAATCCGTGGAAGCCAAAAGAATTCATTACTATTTGAAAAGTTGCTTATTGAATTTTCGGAGATAAAAAGAAGGTCACGTGGATGTTAATTGGGTTGCCTATTCCTACACGTGGAAGCCGAAGGTATTCATTATCGTTTGAAAAGTTGCTTGCCGAAATTAGTTCTTGTAAGCGAAGCACCACGATGTTAATTAGCTTGCCTAATCCTACACATCTAAGCAATTTGAACGGGAAAAAGGATCTGAAGATACGAAAACAACTGAATGAGCAAAGGAATTATAAAAAAAATTGAATCCTGCCGAGGTTTACGTGTTGGTGTTTGTGCGCCTCAGCTAATAGGGGAGCAAGGCAATTAGCACGGTGTTAATCGGGTTACCTATTCACTCAGTGATGCGTAGGAGTGTTTATGATGTCTACATAATTTAAACTTCAGACTCATTCGAAGCTGTAAGAGAGTTTCATTAATGAAATTTGATGAGACGTCGGCAATCATGATGTTCCTATTTGTTTCAAATCAAGGGTTGCAACGGCTTTGTTCAAGTGCCCAAAATGTTTCTTCAACACTCACATCTAAACTGGAACAAAAAAAGAATAATTTCCATCTTGCAATCGTAGAACCCCATTCCCTTCAACAAAACATCACACTAATCCGGGGAGGATCTCGAGCCGTGTCGTCTCGCAGAGAAATTCCGGCGATTTAATTGCGAGAAACTCGGAGAGTTTAAACGGTCCCCCTCACGTAATTGGTATCGACTTGAAATTTTTCGGATTCCCTCCGCGAGTGCCCTTAATTTCGGCCGGCCCTCGGCCGCCCGGAAAATTCGCAGAGAACGCGAACGTTTATGATTGATTAGGTCCGCCGTTATGGTAAATTAAATATCCCGTCGGCTGAAATTTTCCCGCTTGACGGTAAATAGAATGAGAGGAGGTTTATTTAATAATTCAGCGTTTCGCTGCTGATTTTCAGCTTCGAATTCACGACTCGAAGCCTTTAGGAAACTACCAAATGAAAGGAAACATAGATATCTAAGTAAGCGAATATGTTTTCGAAAATACTTATTAGATGATGTTCTTTTTGCTTCGTAAAGTAACAGCTCTGAAAGAGTGAGTACTTTCTGTAACGAAAAAAAAGGGCAAAAGAAGAGACGGTTGAAACTTGAAGCCCTGTACGACGTTGCTTGCACTGCATGAAGTTTGTAAGAAGTCGATTTGTTGATTTCAAAAAGTATATTTAAAACGCAAGTTCGAACAAATTTTTTTTTTTAAACAAGAAAAGTTTCTTATCGGGAAAAGGAATCGGAGTACCGGATGTGAATGCTGAGTTTCTGGTCGTGCAGGTGCATATAAAAATAACGAAAATAGACGGCACCGCCCTCTGGTGGCGAGACTTAATCGCAGGATAAGAGCTCGAACTTGATTGGCAGGACGAGGACCAAACTTGGAACCCTGGACCATGGTCAAAATACTGCTACTACCTAAGTCAGACTGAAACGCACAATTTGATTCCAAAAAATTTAGTAAAAGAGCAATGAGAAGTTTTACTCAAAAAAAAAATTCACTCTCTTTCTTGCATTCGTCGGGTGGTAAATATTAGCTTAGTGAGTGATCTGATGAGCACTTTGAATGTAGATGCATAATAGATTGACAATAATGTTCCAGTGCGGAAATTAAAAGATCAACAGAAAGTAAAAAAAAAAAACTGAGCGAAACGCCCACGTAATTACAAAAAATAATCGAAATAAAAGCAAAAGGAAATTCGAATGAAGAACAAAGAGAGAGTGAAACAAAAGTGAGATGAGATGGCTCTAGGGCGGAAATCTTTTGAAAGTAAAGTCGGAATTGTTAATAATAAAATAGACCAAAGGGGATTTAAAACAACAGAATAGTACTTAATCTTTTGATTTTTAACATTCTTCCGGAGACCAGTTAGTTAACTTTAATTTACATTATGATATCATGTCTGAGTGCTATTCAACATAACTTCAACTTTTTAAATGGCAACTTATATTTACTTCATTCTGTAGAAATCAGCAAGTTCTTTTACGGTTGATTTAATCAAATTTTAAGTAGATTCCTGAAGCAAATTTTCGTGAAAACCGTTCAAGAACATATACTTCATTGAATCTGGTCACTTTAAGATAACTGCTACCAATTGAGATATTTAACCAATACAAAAATGATATTTAGGTCCAATTTCACATTGCCACTTTAAATTATTCCAATATTCAATATTTTTTAAGCTATGGCTTAAAGTTGAACTGTAATTTTGCAATTGGGCCTGAATACGGCATTAGAGGGTGTGATGCATTACAGAGAAAAACAGAAATTTTGATGATGGTAGGATTGGGAGATCCGCAAAGGGTTTATGAGCAAGTTTTTAGTCTTTTTAGTGGAAACTATCCTAATCGGACTCCACCGTCGCTGTCTAGTCTTAATCGTTTGGTTGTATCTAAAACTGCTACTAGTTGAGATACGGCAATAGGCGCCATGCACATCTCTGCGTTCAGCGCCGCCTGGCGTGGTGATTTGTGAATTAGTGATATGAAAATATTTCTTGAGATTCATTACATGGGAATAATATCACTCTTATGACAATTTACGATTGGAGTACATAATACCTGAGCTTCCTGGTATTGAAATACATTACAATATTCAAGTTTAAATGTACACTAATAATTTGAGACAACTCGCATTGTCCTACCACTAATGCAGAATATGGTCATTGGTAGCGCTGGCTTCGCATGTGCATGGTCCCTATAGACGTTTTATTATCGATTAAATTCCAAATAAAAGTACGTTCTGATTTCAATGCTTTCTCTCCTAGAGGTTTGTAGCACTGACAGTTGTCAAATTATTTTTTCGTGCTAACATAACCCCTCAGCCCATGACAAATGCATTTGAACTTTGAAAACATGAAGCGTAGGGTATGTTTGTGCATTCAAGCTGAAGGACAGCAATTTCAGCATCTGCTTTAAGCTTTAGTGTTATTTGAAGTGAATTAATTAAGTGTTTTGCGTTTACCTTGCACATTTTTAAAGTGATGTTACGATCAGATAATATGACACTGACAGTAATTGACAACTGCCCTCTCATTCTTGTATTGCGTGTCGCCAAATTTATAAAAAAAAAATCACAGCTTGCTTTAATCAGGAATTTATTTGAAGGCACGATATATTGGATATTCCACGCCATGTGCTCACTCTTCTAGAATTTGTATTTTTTAATCGATTTACACGAAATTTGGAAAGAATAAGTTAAACAAAAAAAAATTAAATATCCGACATACTATCGAACACGGTAAGACTTCCGGTTTCGCCGGAAGAGATAATAATAATAGGTCTTTATTAGGGCGGGATTTCAGCCAAAGGCTGTTTTCATCCTACCTACAGGAGGAAATAACAATATTCAAAACTATAAAATAAGCAAGAGATGTGTACAATGACAGAATAAAGAAAATACGATAAAATAACAAAAAATAAATACATAAGTAAGACAAGCTCAGAAACTAAAATGTCCGATGCAGTTAATTGCTAGTAGAAATTAACAATTTTACTTTAGATTTGAAATCGGAATATTTTAATGTTTTGAAGGTATCAGGCACACCGTTATAAGCGCGACCAGCAGCATAAGAGAAAGAACCTCTAAAAAATGTAGATTTGTGGATTGGTATATTTAAAGTATATTCTTGACGAGTTTTAAAATTGCATAGATCTCGGAGAAAAACTAATTTATGAACTAAATAGCTCGGATCCTGTACTTCCAATATATTATCGACAAAGCAACATAGATGTAGCTGCCTACGTACCGCCATTTTTAATATTTTATGTTTCTCATAAAAAGGAGTCATATGAGATTTCCTATTAATATTACCAACAAAACGCATGCAAGAATTTTGACATTTTTGAACCTTATAAACATTCTCAGATGATAAACATGGTCCGTATACAATATCACAGTAATTAAATGCAGATAGTATAAGGCATTCTACTAATAATAGTTTTATTCTGAATGGTAAATATGTTTATATCTGTGAATGGAACGCAACTTACCATAGGCAGATTGAATAAGTTTATTTATGTGCAATGAGAAAGTGAGATGAGAGTCAAAAATGACTCCCAAGTTTTTAATTTGATTAACTAAAGCCAAAGGTTTTCTAAGAAAAGTGCATTATGAAGAAGATAATCAATTTTACTACATTGCCAATTTGTACCAATCAGCATGGCAACACATTTTTTAGAATTTAACATTAAGGCGTTATTTTTAGACCACAAACTGAGTAACTCTAAATCCTGATTAACTTTATTTACGGCTGTCATATAATTGGAGGGAAAAAACGAATGATTATCATCAGCATAAGCGTGAATTTTGCAATTTTTTATATTCTCATATAGATCTGCCATATATAAATTAAATAGTAAGGGTCCTAAGATAGAACCTTGTGCCACTCCAGAGTTAACATTGCAGACGGTGGAAAATTTGAAACCTACATCAGAATTTATACGTGTCAGTTGAGACCGATCAGAAAAATAGCTGGCAAACCACTCAACCGCCGAGGATGACAAGCCGTAATGTAAAAGCTTAGCTAAAAGGAGCCTATGGTCCAGCATATCGAAAGCTTTAGAATAATCTAGTAATATTAAAATAGAAACTTTAGAATTATCAGAAGCAGATGTCAGCCTTCTTATTTTAAATGGAATACCATGTATATTTTTACATGGAATCTACAGATCATTGCGAGCCGAATATGTATCGTATGGTAATTTTGATTTGTATGACAACGAAACAAAAAACTTTTTTATTTTTCGATCTAGTAAGCTATGAATCGTGTATTTTCGTTCAAATGCAATCAAGTAATTCGAGAAAATCGCCATTTTGATTGTATTTTGATTTTTAACATTTTTACAGCATTTCAAATTTTCAATAGGTCGTAACTCATTTCTTTTAATGAAACCTCCCATGCTTCTTAGCTTAGTTCATAAGAATCAGAATCTTTCTGTAAGGACCTGGAAATACTGTAAGGAAAAAAAATTTTTTTAAGCCATAAAAATTGAGTTCTCACGTATCAATTGAAACAAAAGAAAACGAAACGTAAATCTTAAGTTGCAGAGATGATTTAGAAATGTGTCTAATGTAGAGTTACACGAGAAAAAACTTCGTTCTTATCGCAACCGACGTCCGCGCCGGCAGAAACCGATTAATCAGCAAGTCAGTACTTTTCTTGCTGAATCATCAAATGGAAAAGAGATCAGCTTAACTTGTACGCGTAGTACGGGGAAATTAATAAATTACCACATGTATCTGCCATCTGGCGGCAGCTACTCCTCGATTAGAAGCTTCGCGCGGGACAGAAATTTCGAATTTATTTGGCTCACTACCTATTTGTGACACTACCCATCTTTTCCAAAATTGATAAGGTAAGAAAAGCTTTAAAAGCCGTCGCGGGGGAGAAAAACGGCAGTTCCGTCCCCGGTAAACAGTTTTCCAACTTGACTCTGTGCGTTTGCTCTCGTCGCTGATTTTTCTTTTCAAAGTCCGGTTTGTTTTTGTGAAGAATCAATTAATTCATCCCTAAAAGTTTGCTTTCGGTTTTTGGTAGAAAAGAAGAAAAATTGCTACTTCCGTCTCTTTTGGTTTGTAAAAATTTTGGGTAACAAGAGTGAGAAATTTAGTAAAAGGTAATTAATTCCTGCCGGTTATTAGCCGATAGTGATATCTTTTTTTTTATTTTTTCTTACTTGAATATAGTCTTGCATTCAAGATTGGACTCTTACATAATTTGACTTTTACATAAAATTTCTTCACTTTTATGCAACAAATTTAGCGTCAAGCTCTCCAAAAATCTAGCAACACTGCTCAAAAAATATTTATCCATTGTACATATTTTGGGTTCTGAATTTCAAATCGCGTCATCGCTAAAGTTTCGCTTTTTCTGCAACGTGCAACTCGTCAGCAGAGAGCATTCACCACCATTTCAACCCCTGTACTTATAAAGTTAATCTGAAATTGCAAATATCAACAACAAAATATTAAATGTCAGCAACAATATGGCACCTGTTTACAAAATCGAACGAATAGCAAATGTCAAGTTTTTTTTTTTTTTTCAAAAATGAACATAAGAATTCTTTGTTCCAGCGGACGGAATGGAGTTGCAAAGTTTGTACCAGCGTTATTGCATTCGCCTGAAACACGCCCACTTCTTCTCGTGCTTGTCGATAACGACCATAAGCTGCTTGGTCCTGCTCATCCTGACGTGCGTTTTACAGAAAAAGGTGAGTTGCAAAATTCATTTAATAAAATTTCTAGTTTACATTGCGCTCGATGATTTTCGCCGAATACAATAACAGGCAGTATTTATACAGCTGCAATAAATAAATAAATAAACAATACATGAAATTCCATCCGGTTATATATTTTCGCGAAACAATAAACTAAAAATTCATGCGAGGGATGATTGGATTCAGATTTTTGGAATCGAGATGAAGCGAACGCTCGCTTGGTTAATTGGAGTTTACTTTTTCCAATAGAGTTTGGATTATTGCCGCACAATAGACTTGATTACTGATGATCGCTCCTTTTGTTACCGGTTTTAATTTACTCCTTCTTTATTTATTTTTTCATTGTTCGCCGGGCGGCAATAAATAATTATTTCTAGGTTCAGACGGAGAAAAAGATGAAAAACGAAGGTTCATCGATAATATTTTTGCGCTCGCGCGATGTTTGTTTTTAGTTTTGTTTGAGGTCGAACGTTTCAAGAGTATTTTTGCAGTATATTAAGTCTCCACGTCGACAAAGAAACGCTGGTAAACGTTCGCTAAACCGAAACGGAGTTGTTACTTTTACGTTTCGTCAGTTTCATACGCATATATTTTTTTGTTTCGTTAAGGATTTGCACCGACGTAAATATTTATGATCTAGAAAAGAGAAAAAGAAATATTTAAAAAGGGAACTTACTGCCAGGCTTTAATCGAACGTTGAAATAAATTGTCGAGTGACGAATGTTTGGCGTACTCTAATACCCTATATAAGCCGCGTACAGACTTGAATGTGCATGTGCATATAAATGTATGCATGTTGTCTCAGTGTGCTCAGTGTCTTAATTTATTGAAAAGCTGTTACAGATTTATGTAGTATACCTATTTCCAGTTCCAACCGTCTTCCTGCCTTTGCTTTTTTGGGCACGAAAGGATCCCAGCAAACTTGTAATTTTTTGCTTAACGCCATTTACATCTCTATTAATTTTTTCTGCTATCTCGTTCCAAGCGTCTGTTTTTTTTGTTTTGTTTTAATGGAAAGGATGCTTGGCCTCCCACAAAACTGGATCTTGTTCATAATAATCAATTAATTGAAGGCAGTCGTCATTTGACCATTCCATCGTAGCAACAATAAACCTTTATTAACAAATAAACAACCGACAGGTCCTAAAACTCTATTCAGACTGCAGAACATGCAGTCATATCATGACATACATGGATTGTGCGTGTTCAAACACGTCCAAACTGAGCGCGCATGCACAATATATTTCCTTTGAGCGGTGCCAGAAGACCGACACGCTCTGGCTCGTATCATGTGCGTTCGCAGGGTCTCGCAAGACGCTAAGCATGTGTTGAGTCGTTGCGAATATACAGTCCACACCGACGCATGCATGCGTATGCGTCTCGGCTCAACTCATGCACATTCAAGTCTGTACGCGGCTTAGATACTCCTACTCACATGCAAATAACGCAGATGCAAGTTAAGCGTACATTTTTATCCTAAACATTCTTTGGTAATGTGATTGTTACCGATCAACTATCTACCCATGACAACCTCGTTTTTAGCGTCACAAAATTTCAAAGTATTCCTCCGAATTAAAAAAAAGCAGACTTTGTAGTTTTCTTTTATTTTTCCATTTCAGATCGATTGCTTTAATTAAAAACATTTGATCCGTTTATTGTAATAATAATTTTCTATTAGTAGACGCTAAAGACCTTAACCCGTATAAATAACGAGAGGGCAGCGGCGTAAATGCATTTTGCCGGCGGATTATTCCCAGCTTAATCAGATTCCAGAGTTTAGTTGCAGCAACGCATTAATTATAATCATCCTCGATGTTATTACGTACCCTTCTAAAATTAGACGGGTTCATTTTGTAAAACACGAATTAACGAAGCCGCCGCCCCTAAGATCGCGCCCCGCGCTTCGCGAGGGGGCCCTAATTTCATCTGCTCTGCAGGTTATCGTAAATAAAAGTTAACTTGTTAGGCGGGCGCTGAGTGAAAATTTATTCAACGAGCTTCTGCTAATGATAAAACATTAATTAAGTTGTATTGTGCTGCTCCGCCCTAATTGAATTAAGTGATGCCGTCACTCTGTTCTTTACGGCGCTTTCTCCGGCTGAATTCAAGTCATTACTTATTCATTGTGTCATTCATTACTCGCCCTTAAATTCTCTAGTCTTTGAATGGCAATATTGGCAATTTTCGAATTCAAAACTAAAAAAATTAACAATAGTATATAAAAGCTTTTTTACTGAAACACAACAAGATTACATTTCACTTAAAACGGAGTATCCCAGGACACGCCCGGGCATTTTCTTTAGTACATTGTTGGCAGGATTTAAAAAAATTGAAATTTTTAGGAGAAGCAGTGGCGCAACATATTTTTATTTAAAAAGGGGCATATCACTCAATCTGTTGGAAATATCCATTCAAAATCTTGTGTACGTCCATTTAAAAAAGTTTGTCATTCATTCGTTCCCTAAATATTAAAGAAAAATATTTATTTGATTCTAAGTAACTTTTTTTGAGAAATAATTTTAAATATTTTTATGAATAAACCGCGGCGAAATACATTTTTAAAGGGACACTGTGATCTGTGCAATTACGTCATCTGATGGTGCTGGAAGGACCCGGGAATGCTCTAAGGAAAATTCATTTTTTAAGCCATAAAAATTAAGTTAAGTATTGATTGAAACATACCTTGCAAAATGTTTATATTCCAAACGAAACGGAAAAGTCAGGTTGCAGAGAGAAATGTGTCGAGTATAGAGTTACGGGGGGAAAAAATACTCTTATCGCAATTAACGCCGGCAGAAACCGATAAATCAGTTGCTTTTCTTGCAGTATCATTAAATGGAGAAGATAACAGCTTAACTTGCATGCACAGCACGCGAAATTATAAAAATTCGTGAAGAATCAATTAATTCATCCCTAAAAGTTGGCTTTCGGTTTTCGGTAGAAAAGAATAAAAATTCTTTCCGCGGGTGTTTTTCAGTTATTTTAATAAAATTTATGAGCCAATCGCAAGCAAAGTCGCTGTCGTATTATTTTTTTTTTAATTCAAGTACGCCTTAATTTTCGGATCACAGGAAGAGTAGTTAGACTCGACGTTGGCAAGCTTCAATATAACTCATCTATTGTTTGCTCAATAATTAACAAAAAGCATTTACGTACCTATAGTGAAATTCCAACCTTCTCTCTTCGAATGATTATTTTGATTATATTATTTGAGTTTTTAAATTTTTTAAACTCTTGCCATGGAATTTGGACTGCATGTCGTAACTTTACTGTAAAACAGCATAAAGGAGTGCAATGACGTACTTTTCACTTAAGCTAAGACATACCGACCGGATTTCTTGGCAAGAGCTGATAAAAAATTTAAAAAATCACTCGGTATTAATAATATTTACTATTATTGAATTTAGATCATTTTATATTATATTTTGTTTTGTTCATTGTCTAAGATTTCATTTTTATTTGGTATCATTTACTGTCGCAAGTTTATAGTGTTTTATTGTGTAATGTAATGAATATACAGGGTGTTCTTCAAGTTCGAGCAAAAAAATTAATGGCCTATTTGGTAACAGATATTCTCACGAATGCACTAGAAATTAAAACGGATTGTCCGTCTGTTTCCGGAGTAACCACCGACAAAATCGCATGCGTTGGAGGTAATCTGCGGGCATCAGACCTTGCACTCTTTGAAAATGGAACGGGTAATTGTTCCTCACGAATAATTCGCCAAACATCAAACTGCACAACTGACACAAAGGATCTGCTATTTGGCAAATGGCGATCTGGGTAACGCTCTCTTGCAGCCAACGCATTTTCACCACATTCGCATATTACTTACAATAACACTATTGGAATATTCAGCCATGTTTTCAACATTGTTATCTGCGACGAAGTGCAGTTGGGAACTGATCCACTAAACAGCCGATGCTGACACCAGCATACTTTTCCGATTACGTAATTACGTAATAAAAATAAGCCAGGGACTATCAAACTGTTTCGCCGAAAACATTTATTATCTCTAATATTCATTAATCAATTGTTATACAAAAACTGCTTCATTCTATCACTTTTAATGTCAACTTGCACTGGTTTCATTTTTTGTATGAAGTTAAAAAACAGCCTGTATACATATTGACTAAAACTGCAGTACTTTATTGAAATTCAGAGTAGAATTAGGACCCCTTTAATTTAGAAAGTACGAGAGAGAGAGAAGAACAGGAGGAAAAATGTAACACCCACGCAGTGGTAAAGTAAGGTTAAAAAAGGGCCAAAATTCATACCGTGTTTGAAGGGCGCTGAGGGTGGATCTTGGCTATCTACAGACTAATTCCAGACACGCTCAAACAAAGGAACTGCGACTTGCGTCTCCTTGGGTTTGCTAAAATTTTGAGTGCGAAAAGTGAGAAATTTAGTAAAAGCATTTATCTTCAAAGTTTTGTCCGAAGTAAGAGATTTTAGAATTTCTTTCTCGTGAACTTCCCTTTTTGATCACTTTCTTTTTACAACCCCTTCCCATATTGTCCTTACAGTGCAAAAACTGTGTGTAAATAAATGTGAATGATTGTTAACAAAATTTGACATTAATTCATTCATGCATTATCGAGATATTAAATTAAATTTTAAAAAAATGAAGAAACAATTCTGAACAAATATTTATTAGAATTTATTCACTACTTATATAGGGTGTTCACAAACTTAAGTCGTTCATTGAAACAAGAAAAATAGAAAATAGTGCGAATATCGAGAAGGGACTGATTTTAAACTTGGTTGAACTTGAAAACAGCACCTATCATCGTGTAAATAACTTGACAGTCACAGTCTTATGACTTGTAAGAAATTTCCTAGAATATTCTTTTAGCAAATTGTAGGGAAACAAAAAAAAACATGTTTTTGTGAAAAAACAACGATGTAACACTTTTTTTTAAGATGAAAGGTGAACTCTACAATTGAACCGGTGAATGCAGAAAGAGCATGTGTCTACAGTTAATCCTTTGGACATATGCCATTTCTGCATTGATCAATTCAGTTGCATCATCTGATATACAGGGTGTATCATAACCTTCGACGTTAAAACCTGTGCTGGAAATTATATTACGATTTTCCCATTAACTCTCTGATTATGACGTTATCGAGTGTTGAAAATAAATGCTAATTTAATAAGTTGTGACAAATAAAATTTGATATCGTTAAAATTATGCAATACGAGGTGTGTAAATAAAGTAACGAGACTGGAAACGTAATGTTCTACGCGGCAACACTGTGGGCTTGTCTTTTAGAGGGATGACAGGGCAACATCCAATGCGTCTTCATATGAGTTTCAACTCCCTACCGTCACTAGGTGAGTGATAGCAATTTCGAACAACATTGTGCCATAAAGTTTTGCTTCAGATTTGGGCACACCGCCAGTGAAACTTTTCCAAACTTCAGCAGGCGTATAGAGAGAATGTTTAGTCAAAGGCACAGGTTTTCAGGTGGTTTAAGGCATTTTCGAAAGGCCGAGAATTGGTTGAGACGAACCTCGTAGTGAAGGGCCATCAAGAACTGATCAGAATATCAACAGAATCTGCTCTGACCGTCGCGTCGGTTAACAACGAAAATGATTGGGGAAATTTTGAATTTTCCGAACGCACTAGAAAAAATCTACTTTACAAAAAAAAATTACTACGGATTACCTAATGACACTAGGGAGTTGAAACTCATACTAAAGACGCATTGGTTGTTGCCCTGTCATCCCTCTAAAAGACAAGCTCACAGTATTTCGGCGTGGAACGTTACGCTTCCAGTCTCGGTACACACACCTCGTAGATTAGTTAACTGGTTTACTTATAATTTATATTTTCTTGAAGCAAATTCTTTATATTTTATAATTTAAGAGGATATTGCGAGTGTATCCTGGTAAGTTAAGGAATCGCGTGGTATGAATATTTACGGGTAGTTATAATACAACCTGTGGATACCAATCTGTGTGTATAAATAAATACATACAAAAATGTTGCCAAGTTTGATACTAATACGTCTCAAGACATGCACGTATAAAACACTACATTCTCGAACACTTGCTTATTTTTTCGTGAAGAATCTGCTGTATAATTTGCAGCATTGACACTAGGGACAACCTGTACCTAAAAATTGACGGTCAAATTGTAAAATGTTCCAAATTTTTCGCTCCTTATAAAGGTTGAGTCTTCCCCCTCCCACTCAAATTCTTAAAAGTTGAATACTTGCTTGAGCTACATCAGTTTAGGCATTTTATTCCCGTCACTTTTGGATTCAGTAAATTTAAAAAAATATACCTATATGGAAAAACTTTTTTTTTAATTGCTTTTATTTTCTTTAAGCAACAATGCAAAATAGAAACTTTTTTTTGGAAAAATGAATTCATTTTTAGTAAGTATCAATTTGAAACTTCTTAAAAACAGAACTTGTATCCTGCAAGGACCAAACTTGGGTCCTGTTTAATTTCTCTGTCTTTATTAACAACTTTCCATTATACTAATCTAAGTCAGTAATGTATACAGGCAAGGCCATTGTCATTGGTCATTGTATGATGCTCTATGTGAGTTTTTTTTATTTTTAATATTGTAGATTATCAATTTAACCAAATTAAATTTATTCTTTCGTTGTTCATTTTCGTTTTCATTTTTTAAACAAAAAAGTACTTTGAAGTATCGACTTAAGCTTCCTACCTGAATGGCAGCAAGTTGCAGGAGGGCAATTTAAGATCTCCAGAACAGCTGGCTAACTCCTGGAGATAGCGGGGGAGGGAGTCGTACGGAACCTGAAAAGTACAAAGTCATAACACGTGATCAATATCTTTTCTAATCAAGTGACCTATGGAAATAAAATCATGTGTCTTTAATTAGTTTATTATTTCAAATGCCACTTGTATTACATATTTATATTGCATGCCTATACAAGACGACAGGAATGCAATAAAAATAATTCAAATGGCATTTGAAATAGTGAACCAAACAACGATATAATTTTTTTCCATAGGTCACTTGATTAGAAAAGATATTGATCACGTGTTATAATTGTCTTTATTTAAAAATGATAAAAAAGCACGCCATGAAATAAAACAAAAAATCAATATATGCAAAAAAACGCAACGAGGTTGTCAAAAATCTAAATCCGAAAACTCAGTACCGACTTTACAAAAGTATCGAATCCGTAGGAGGACCACTGAAGCCAAGACGGCGTCTCGCAGTTTCCAGCGACCCCTCACGACGCAACTCACCAACAGCGGTTGGGAGAGTCCAAGTCCGGAGAGACGGGGGAGTAATGGCGGTAAATGTAACCGTTGTCGCACTGATCTTGCGGCAACTTATGGAGGGTAGTAACGGTTCGGGTAGCCACAGATGCGATGGTCGTAGTAATCGTAATAAAACGAAGGGTAGAAGAAAGGGCAACAATCAGCAAACGAAGAACCAAATAAACACACAAAAGAAAGAATAACCTAATACATGCGTTACACTTTGAACCACCCCCAAGTACCCGCCGTATTTACCTAATCTCGAGCTGCCGGGACTAGGCTTAAACAATTATTGAACACTGCTTACAGATGCAGGGGTGACGATTTTTAAAATTCGGTAAACAAAGTACTGTAAACATTCACCTCCAGGCGATTTCAGCCAAATGAATTTCAAAGCACAAAACCAACCACAACAGTGGCACTAACGTGCACACCCTACAACGAGCCAGGAAGGACGACTGGCTAACGTACAAGCGTTTTCAATGCATGTAAGATATCAAGAGGCGGGTTGATAGAAGAAGAGAGTGTGATAGGCGTAATACTAAGGGAGATGGAGACAATTTCGTATTGCGTAGTGCAGGCTCTCGTTTAACGGCGCACAAACCAAACGCGTATGGCAGGTTAACGAAATGTTCATGTTACTTTGCCATACAGGGTGATTGACAAATACTAAAATGATTTTAACGGGATTTTCAGCAGTAACACTTTGAATTACAGAAATTTTAATTAATTTCGCTTGAATAATGAAAAGCAAGAAGAATATATAATAAAGAAGAAGTATTGGGCAAACTACAAAAAAAAAGAAACTAAAAAAATCTCATTCAAAAATGCTCGTGATTTTTTCTCTGCAAGTGAAAAGTAAACTAACAAACAGTTATTATTAAAAGAAACTGTTATGAACAAACTTTTACATCAATAATTAACAAAAAAAATATCACACTATCTTTTTGACCGACGCGTAAATCCTAAAATGTCCAACTGGTCGTTTCAACTGTGACATACAACGTGTGTTTCGCCAATTTGCATACATATTAACACTCGGAAACGCAGACGTTTCATTAAAAACTCTTCGCGCTGATTAAAATTTAAATTTATTTAAATACGGCCGAGGACGAAATGCATTTATTTAAAATCCGAAAGCGGGAGATTCGCTTTAAAAAAATGCACCTACTCGCGTCCATGCAGTGTGAAACTCTCGGGTTTTCAGCTGGTTATGCAGTGCAACTGAAAAGGGCTTAATAGGATTTTGATTAAACGACGGCCGATCTGAAACTCTAGAACATCAAGAGCTAATGTATTAGCTTACAATGTAATGAGATTAAAATGTAATCTCTGCGATGCCTGAGGGCACCTGAAGTCTGGATAATCGCTTTTAGATTTTTTGCATTTTTTAATGTGTGTGCGTGTGTGTATTATGCGATACCCTGTATCCAACCATGCTCATCGTTGGAGATAAATCTTTTTTCTTTGATTTATTAAAAAAAGTTGGGTAGAAAGCTTTTGGTCCCCTTTACCCTAAAACGTCCAACTTTTAACTGGTTCCTCCTCTGAGAGAAATCTTCTTCTTAAAGGTGTTTGTTCTTGTTGATTTTGACTCGTCACTGATACAATGTGATCCTTCTTTTGGCATCTGAAAAGTCATCATTCAGTTCTTCGTCCAACTCTCCACGATTTAGCAGCATGTGACATATCCTTAGATTTCTTCTTTAATTCTTTTTCTTAATTTTGGCTGTTCACTATCAAGAAGAATGACTTCAACATGGCTTAGTAACCGCCAAAAAATTCTCTACGAATCTGAAGAAACAGACGAAAAAGGTAGAATAATTGCATGATAATTTTTAAATATTGAAGAATGGGTCACATCAACTTTTCTCTTACATTTAATTCTAATTTATAGATCCTAAATACACCGAAAGAGATGTATATAAGGAACATCGTGTTTTCTTTGATGGAAACCGACAGACGCGAATGTTACAAAGAACAAACACATGGTTCCTGTTTTCATTACTTCACCAAACACAAAGTAACTTCCGCAAACATTCCCCGGACGCTCTGCGTTAATTAAGACCGTGATTATATCCATATAATAATGCACAGGGTAATAATTTGAAGCCGCATATAAACGGCGGCGTTGTATTTCATTAGGGCCGATTAAACTTCGCCGCTGGAGTTTATAGAAGCTTTAGGACGCCGCCGCCAAACTTAAGAGGGTAGTAAATTAATCGACGAGTTATTGAGCTCTAGTTTTGGGGCAATAAAAACATTTTGATTTGCATATCTGCTTGATGGGTTATTATTCCATTTTTCCTTGGAACAAATTAATTTATTAAAAAATAATCTAAGGCGAGAATGAACCAAACGGTCTTAATGGTGTGTTTTCTTCTTATTTTAGGAACTAGAAGAACGATTGTTTCCAGTCATCGTCCTACTCCTTGCCCTAATCATACTAACAGGGGTGCTTATGGCATCCCAAATTCCTAAAGTGATGAACTCTGAAGTGTGGTCCTTAACTGCATCCTTAGTGATAATAGGGGTGGTGCTGACGGTAACGCTGTTATTGGCGGGAAGGCACGCGCCCCTTCCCTTGTTCACCCTTCTAGTCGCAGTGAACACCATGTTACCAATTTCGAGGCCCGTCGTGATAGCCTCGAGCATAGTGATTACGGTCCTGCATCTCGTCGTGTCCATCGGATACCGCCTGAATTCCGAGTTTCATCCGTATTTCACGCAGGTAAAACCCTTCAAGCATTTTCAACTTTTTAATCAAGGATTAGGAGGCCATAAATTATTCTACATTAAAGAAGGGCGTTAATTAATTAGCTTCTTTCGAAACGGGATTTTTTAATTAATTTAATTAATTTTAATTTGCAGCTCATCCCCGAAACGGTGCTGCTCCTCACCGGAAACGCGACGGGTCTTTATTACCGGTATATGACGGAGGCAGCTCACAGGAGGACCTTCGTGGGGACGAGGACCTGCATAGAATCGAGGGTGAAGCTGGAATGTGAGAAGGAACAGCAGGAACAGCTTCTGCTCAGCGTCATTCCGGCTTACATCGCCGCTGAGGTAAAAAGAAACCATTTTTTACTTATTTTGTTGGTCCTCGTCAAATAAAAAAAAGTTTGCTCTCATGCCTTACTGTAGTACACTTACAGCAAGCTATCTTCAAGAGATCTTGATTTTTATTTTCGATGAATAAATTAAAATCCCGAGGTTTTATGAATTTAAAATCACGAAATAAATTTTACTGTGCTTTCGAAGAATCAATGTTTTTTTTTTATTTCGCGTTTCAAAAGTAAAGGGAAATTTCCAATTAGAGGTGAGTATCTGAGTACCTGCAAGTGAATTTAATTAACGAGGAAAGAGCTTTATATTTAATTAAATTTTTAAAGAAGGTATCTTCTAACTTACAAAATGCGACTGTGATTATAATAGAACAGAAGAAAGTTCATTTTTGTCTCATACTAAGCGTTGGTCTCTATTTCGCGGGTCCTCTAATGGCAGGGTAATCCAGCGAACTTTCAAAGTCGCATTGGAGGATGTTTTTCCCAAGTCGAATGATCTCTACCTTTCTTGTATTTTGCTACACTCCTTATCAACTAATCTGCGACTCTCTGGGCTTCGACCTCTTTGATTTCTGTTATACTTCAAATCCAGGCCTTGCCAAATCCAATACCAAAACCATAAACCGAAACTAAAGTCAACCTGCAACCCGCTTCATCTTTTCTGTGTCATCCCCATTTATTCACAGAGGTCCATATCTTTGTCAAAAACATTTGACCGATTACTCAAGAGCCCAGTCTTCTTCAATTCTTTAATCGCGGTCTTTCCTCTTCACCTTTGATTTATGATCCTCTTCTAAGTCCACATTCAGACCGATTGGTTCCTGGTTTTATGGTTTTTCCTAAGTCTGGTGGTCTTTGCCTTTTAGAAACGAGATGGGATCCCTTTCTTCCTTTCTTGTACTTTGCCATTTGACCCCCCAAGTAGTTCTGTTACTAATTCTGAACTAATCTGCGACTGCGTCGACATCCTTGATTTTTGTTGAACTTCAAATTCAAATGTTCGTCTTGTGATCCTTTAGGAACTGAAATCCTAAACCAAAACCAAACCTCCTCATTTATTCATTTAGAGTTAATCTCATTGCTTCGCATGTTACAGCAGGCAAATATTTTGGTTGATTATTCGAGAGCTAAGTTTTCATGAATTCTTTAATCGCAGTCTTTCCTCTCGAATCAATTAACGTCCACCATGATTTCCAATTTTGACGGATTGGTTCCTGGTTTTTTGGTTTTTCCTTAAGTCGGGTGATCTTTGCCTTTCAATAACGTCAAGAACTTTCTTATACTTTGCCAGTTGATCTACGTAGTTCTGTTTGAACTATTCTGCGATTGCTTATTAGACATCTTTGATTTTTGTTGTACTTCAAAACCCAGACCGAATCAAATCCAAAACCTGCAACCTTCTCTCTGTTATTCTCATTTAGTCGTTTAGTCTCCACGTCTTTGCTCCGCATGTTAAAACAAACACTACACTTTGGTCGATTGCTTCAAAGACAAGTTTTCCTCAATCTCTGAAATGCCTCTCAAATCAATTGACATTCACCGGCTCATGATTTCTGATTTTGATTTCTTTGACATTTCTGCTAAATCAAGTCTTGTACATAGAGTTTTGGTGTGCACGTTGTATACCTGAGATAGGTTCGTTAGCTCGCCCTTCTTATGTAATATGGACAGGTCAAGGAAACCTACTTCAGTTGGCAACAAAACTAGCAGTGTTGAAACCTGTTTTCGACAGTGACATTTAACTCTTGCCAACCTTTGTTAAAACGGTTTTAAAGGCACACAATTCGAGCAGTATGTTTAGACGGTTAATTATTTCTTCATATACCTTTTTATTTTCGTCCCAAAGAGTTCTAGATTTTCTTAAATCCTGACACCTTCGACTTTGCATACCACATAAATAGCAAGTTACGTATGTCGTTGCGCATATAAATCCTTAGATTCCAACAGTTGATTACTCTGTAGTTTATTTAAATCCTTACTTCAAGGAATTAATGTAAGAGCTCCAGCTTTTGTTGTAGTTCTTCTTATTCTTCTTTCCTCTCTCATTACTTACTTGGTATCACGACCTATGTTAGGAAATACGACTTGCTTTATCTTCTGAATCCAAAATTTTAATTTTTTTCGTTAGTGTTGCGAAGTTGTTACACCTTTCTGATGTCCAAGATTTCGAGGAAGGTTTCTTTCGTCCTCTTATTAAAGTCTTTCATCTCTTCCCTTTCTATTTCATATTAAAATTTTGGAACAATATCTTCACTTCGGTTTTTTAATAGTTTACAGGATTTCCTTCTTTCTGTCTTCTTTAAATAGTTGGCATTTTTTCGATTGGTTTGGTGTTTCTGTACTTTTTTGTACGAATACCTATAATTTCAGTTTTAAGCTTATTATATTTTTAACCCCATGTTTGTTACTTATTAAAGTACAGTCTGTCTCATTCTTTTGTGTTTGGGCCAAAAGCAAATGCAAAAAAAAACTCCAAGACAAAGTTAAAAGTTCTGTCATTTTTCGAGTTTTGAAGTTTCCTAAAGTGCATCTGGTTTTTATTTATACATAATATGAACTTGAACTTTTTCTTTACGATCAAAATCTATTGCTGCCACCCTTTTGCAAAATATTTTTACTAACCAGGACGCTTGTATTAATTAGATTGGTAAGTAAATACAGTTTAGAATTTGTCCGATGCTCATTTTATTTAAAACAAAAATAGATGGGTAAACCCTAGACTTATTAATAATGTAAAGGGAGGGGGTTTAGTTTGAAAAATCGAATTTAACGTTTAAAAAACTCTCTTTTGTTGTACAGCAGACTAAACTCCTTCGCCTTCGGAGTTGATAATTGTGATAATGATATCAGCTGGAGAACTTTTTTCTCGGTTAACGGTAACTGATTCACTTGAAAGCAAAACTTCAGCTTCGTGCACGTAACGATAAATTAATTTAGTCTTGCAGGAAGTCTGCAAGACTCTGACTTTGTTGTCTATCATCACGTATTCGCTTGAAGACCAAACTGTATCATGGTGATGCGTTCATCAATTTCAGAGTAACAAAATACTCTATTGAGTTGAGCTGTTTAATTTTCCTCTCCTTTCCTCTCTTTTTAAGTAAATGGAAACTCACTGCTGTTGAAAAGAAGACCATCAGAAGAAATCAATGGTTGCAAGAATCTGAACCAATCAGTCTCCTTAGTTCTTTCATATTCATCGATTTTTTTCGCCTCAAAGTCTCTGTTCCGTCCTATTCTTCTTATTAAATATTCTCCAGTTTTCGTCGAAACAAGAAAAATTGCGAAGGAGCTAAATTTAAATGTCATATCCTTACAGCGACATTTTTTCAGCTTATCAGTTTCGGTAACCGAACGACCCTTTCCCAACTGATAACATTATCCCAATCATCAAGCCCGTTCTTCCCCGATCCTCACCGGTTTTCCTTCTTCTAGTTCACGCAGTGGGCTCTGAGGTTGTACAATGACGAACTGGATATTACGTCCGAAATGGCAGGCCGAAGTCGCGACAAGAAGGGACGAAGGGACTTCTTCAAGAATCTCGATTGCGCCGGAATCCAAAACTTGCTGTACGAATCAATCAAGGTCTCTCAAGTCCCACCTTTTGTATTACGTTTACGAAAATTCTCTGTAACTGCTGAACGGTGCGCGTAAAAATCGTCCTCGAGATGCAGTTTGGTCCTTGAGCGGAAGCGCGTTTCATTTAATTAAAATAATCGAAATGCAAAACGAAAAAAGAAAAACTGCGCGAAATGTAAAAAAGAAAGACCACGTTTTAATCAAAGCGAATCTAACGCTCAAATTAGGGGTGGAATTCGCGAGCGCAACTTTCTAAACGGGTGCGGGGATGGAATGTAAAATTGCGGAAACGAGAGGGGTTTCATGAAGCAATTCGGGAGTAAACCGTGGCAACTAAATTCCGAATTAATTATCTCGGCAACGCCGTCTTTATTAAAAATTTACACCTGGCAGGTATTTTTTTTTGCTCCGCGAGGGGATCCCCTGGGCGTATTCACTTCAAAACAAAACGGCCGGGGAGCTTCTAACGCCTGCAATTAATAAGGAGTTTTCATTTTCCCCTCTTGGTTTATTTACGAAATTAATGACGCCCCACAACGTCTTAAAAAAATGCCAAATTTCTAAAATTTTCATTTAGTGTACTGAACGAGATTACGTTTAAAGTGGGAAGTTGGAACGAATGTCCTGCATACAAAATACAACGTAGTTGCTAGAGGAACTCATCTTTCAAGGCTTTTGCTTAATACATCTGAAAGTTTTAAAATTGCCCTTAATTTCCTCCGTCTACGCTAAAAGCAGCGTTTCTATTGCGAATGAATTCCATGCAAATGAGAAGCGTTCCGTATCTTGACAAGATCCGCCGATTTAAGTACTGAAATATTCTCTTTGTACCTGAAGGCATTATCGGAGTAAACTCGTTCAAATCGAATCAGCTAAGTAAACTTGGTACTCGTAACTTCATACATTTAATAATGCTTCTTCGTTCTGTAAGTTCTTTTTTTGTAATGCACTTCCTAAAGCGAAATAAAACTGGGTAGGTGCTAATAAAGGGCGGCGAATTTCTTACTTAGCTGGAGGTGTGTGAAAGGGAAAAGAAAACACGTAAAGCCATAAATCAGCGTTTCCTTCCAGAAAGTCTCTTATCAAACGGAGTGCGTAATCATAAATTTCCGTCCGGAAAACAAATAACGTTACTTCGGAACTCTGTCACGCCAGGACTCGAACTTTATTTCTGGTAAGATTAGAGAAAGATATGACCAACGTCAAGTTGCGAAACTCCAATAGTTATGATGAACAAACGCATTTAAAGTGGAAACTTTTTAGTAGTTTCAAAAAACTGAAAATCTTTTAATTATATTAACAGTAGTTAAAACCAGAAAAAAAAATTGAAAGGTTGAAGTCTAAACTGAACAATCAATTCATCCCATGATGTTATGCGAAGTCTCACAAGGGCTTTTCAATTTTCTTCAACCTTCCTAAATTTTTCACTCTTCGTTCTTTTTATACTTCCTTCAACTTTTTTTCCTTTCAGTTATATTCATCAGTTGAACGAACAATCTTTTTCATTTTTTAATTCCTCTCTTTAGTTTTCAATTCTCTTGTTTCTTCTAAGTTTTCTTCGGAGATGTATTCCTTTGAGTTCTTAATCTCTAGCTCTTCGGTCTTCAATATTTCTGTACCGTCTCTTCATTTTTTAATTCTCTTTGGCTTCTAGTCCTTCCACATTCAGTCTATCTTTCAAGAGTTTTTCATTTCTCTTCAGTTTCAGCGCCCCGTCTCCGGTGTTCTCTTTAGTTTTCAATGTTCTTCAATTTTAATCCTCAAGAGTCTTTTCAGTTTTTAGTCCACAGCCTCTTTTAAGCTTCAGTCATTCTAAGTTTCTCTTCACTCTTCAATCTTTCTATAACTTCTTCATTTTTCAATTATCTTTAGTTTTTAGTTTTCCTATATTTTCTTTAGTCATCAATAGTACTTTCTTGTCTCTTCAGTTTTAGCTATCAGAGCTGAATTCTCCTGTAGCCTCTTCAGTTTTCGATGTTATCTAAATTTTACCCCTCAAGAATGTTTTCCAGTTTTCAGTAGTTAATTTTTTGGTCCTCCTAAATGTCCTTCGTTCTTTAATCTTTCTGAGCTAGTTAGTCATTCTTAAGCTCTCTTCAGTTTTCAACCTTTCTACACCATCTTAATTTTTTTAATTCTCTTAGTTTCTCTGTGTTTAGTTCTTCCATATTTTGTTTGGTCTTCAATTTTCTTTCTTCTTCAGATTATAATCAAAGAAGTTCTCTTCAGTCTTCAATATTTCTGTATTGTCTTCACTTTTCAATTATTTTTACTTTTTAGTCCATCTACTTATAATCTGTTTAGTATTCAACCTTTCTATGTTTTCTTCAGTTTTTAATCCTTTCGACATTGTCTTTCTTCAAACTTTCTAAACCTTTACTTTTTATTCCTTCTTTACATAAAATTGTTTAATCTTTCCAAGTTCTCTTCAGTTTTCATTTTTTAACATAGGTATTAATCTTTGGTACTATTAATACCAACCTCTATATAATTTTCTATATCCATTGTCTATTCTGTTTCGTCGATTCTCTCTAATTCTTCAAACTGTTGTCTCCATCTCTCTATAATTTGTTCTTCATTCGTTATTGCGTACTTTGTCTTTTATATTTTCTAAGTTCTCTTCAGTCTTTCTAAACCTTCTTCATTTTGCAATCCTCTTATTTTTTTTATTCTTTTCATATAATGTTTATTCTATATTTTTCTTCCATTTTCTTCAATGTTTAGTTCTCAGCAGTGCTCGCCAATTTTCATTACTTCTATGTTCACTTCACTTTTCAATTATCTTCAATTTTTCGTCCTTCCCTTTTCAATCCTCTTTAGCTTTTAATCTTTCTATGTTCTGTTTAGTCTTCACTCTTTGTACATTTTCTTCAGGTTTCACTCCTCTTCTGCTTCTTAAGTGCTCGTTAGTCCTAACTTTTTTAATGATCCCTTCAGTTTTCAATTATTTTCATCTCTCAGTTCCTCTAAGTCTTCTCTATCGTCAATCGCCCTATGTTACCTTCAATTTTCAATCCTCTCAAGTTGTCAATCTTTCTAAGTTTTTAGTTTTTAATCTTTTTATATTTCTGTTCGGTCTTCAATTTTAGTTTTTAATCTTCTTAAGCGTTCTCGAGCCAACAATTGGGTTTCCAATTATATCCAGTTCTTGGTTTTCTTCAGTCTTCAATTTTTTGTACTCTTTTTACATTGCAATCCATTTCAGTTTATAGTCCTTCTAAATTCTGTTCATTTTTTTTTCTGCTTATCTCAGTCTTCTTAAGTACTCTTCAGTCTTTATTTGTTTTGTATTAGTTTCAGTTTTCAATTCTCCTCGATCTTTAGTCCTTCTGTTTTCAATCCTTTTCAGTGCAACATCTTCTGTAATCGCTTCGGTTTTTAATTCTCCTCAGCTTTTAATCCTTTGAAGTTTTTCTCTCTTTCTTAAGTGCTCTCTACTTTTCAATCCTTTTGTGTTTATTTCAGTTTTCAATTTTCTTCAGTTTTTTGGTTTTCCTTACTTTAGTTTTATTTCCATAAGTTTTGTCTTTATTGCATTGTTTTAAATCAATTTTATTTGAAATATCTTGGATTCTTCGTTTTGTGTTCTGACTATATTGAAATTGCTTGATGATAATCATAGTTTTCTTCAGTTTCGAATCTGCTTCTATTTCAGTTTTCCCAAGTTACTCTTCAGTCATCACTTCTTCTGTGATCGCTTCAGTTTTCAATTCTTAATCTTTTAATCTTCAAAGTTTTCTTGTCCAACTTCAATCGCTTTACGTTTCATCAACTTTCAATCCTCTTTTAGTTTTCAGTGCTTCTATAGTTTCAGCCTTTCCCTTCAGTTTTCAATCTCTTTCAGTTTTTAGTTTTCTTAAGTGTTCTCTTCAATCCTTTTGTGTTCATTTCAGTTATCAATTGTGTTCAGCTTTTGGCCTTTCTAAGTTCTCTTCAGTCTTCCCCCTTTTAGTTTTCTTTAGTTTTTAGTCTTTTGGAATCCTCTTCAACCTTTCTAAATTTTCGTTAATTTTCAATGCTCTTCAGTTTTCAGTTCAAACCTTCTTTGTACTCGTCCGTTTTTAATCCTCTTTACTTTTTAGATGACCTATTATGCCGTGATTCTCAGATTTGCTTATTACTTCATCATAATGTGTCATAATAATAGAGATGAGGTAAGTAAGAAGAATAATAATATACGGTGTGTTTGATCTGATGACGTGAAACACCTTTATAATCAGTTGTTTGAGTGTTTGTTATTGACTTCATTCGCCACTTTTCGTTTCGACTTCCCAAAGCGAACGCCTGACTTATTTTTCAAACATCGATTCTGCTCACGTGGGTTTGTTTGTCGACGCGTTTTAATTTCGCAGGCTGCTGAGCTTCGACGTGCATGGACGGTTACGCGCTGAAATCTGAAATCGGGATCGTCCTGCGAATTAATTGGGAACATAAATTCGATCGGCACGTCAAATCGTAACGTTAACGAGTGTTTACGTTACCGCCGAATCAAAAGATTAAAGATTGGAATCCCGCGGAGGAGACATTAATAGCTGATTAAGTACTTTACGTTTTCCTATCAATTTTTCAGCGCTTACATTTTTCATAATTTCTAAGAGAGAGAGAAAAAGATGGGAAATGAAGTTGAGTGAAACAAATCGAAGAAAGCTCGCTGACTAATCCAATTCCCTTAAACCAATCCATGCAGTCAAATACCTATACGATCATATATTCGTATATCAAATTTGATTGAGAGAAACATTTATCTCCTTATTTTAAGTTTATGTTTTAAGTTAAATACGGTCCTGATGTGATGTCAAATGCAGACGTTAGAGTTAGGTTGATTTTTGAGGGTCTAGCTTTGTATTCACTTGCAGGTGAAACGGAGCATAATGTTGAAAATGGCCGAGTCCTGCCACGAGCTTACGAACAAGCAGAGCTTTCACGAGATGTACGTTCAGCGCCACAATAACGTCTCGATCCTTTACGCGGATATCGTGAACTTTACGCCGCTTTCAGAACAGTTATCTGCCTCGGATCTCGTCAAGACCCTCAACGAGCTGTTCGGGAGATTCGACCAAATTGCACAGGTGAGTTAATTTTTTTTTGCCAGCATCTACTAGATATACGAGTACATACACGTGTGCGTTTAACCATAAATTGAGATTTGCACCAACAGTTGTTTCCCATCCGTAGATCATGAGTGTACGTACATTATGTCAAGTGCTACTCTATTTGCTGAATTTGCCACCGACGAGCACAATGCACATAAATTGTCGTTGCTGAACAGCTAATGTGACTTTGAATGCAAATGGAACACATGTGCGTTTGCCTGTCGCGATGTACACGATTCGCAAAAGCAGTAAATTTCAGTTTAGTGAGTTAGGTTAAACTCAGTTGAATTTTAAACTGGCAACACCTTTTTTTTTGACTTTTTAACTTTGAACGTGCAATGTCCTTCTTGATAATTAATTTAAAAAAACGTAATTCTTGAAAAAGCTGTCAGTTCGTACAAACGAAACGCAGGATTAAAGAGGAACTTCAAAGGTGTCCAGAAAATTAATTTACAAAGGGTTCAATTTTGTAAGCATAGATACTCCTTTCTAAACGAGAACTGTGTCTTCTTCTACTTAATCTTTTGAATTGAATTCATTTCCTATACATTTTCCACCATAATTTTTCTGCATTAGGCTTATTTTTCCATGTATTCCATTTTCCGTAGCAGCTTCCTTTACCTTCTCCCTCCCTTGGTCTACCTTTCCGGTTTTTCCTTTGTGTTTCCTTTTCGTTAGCCTTTTGCACATGTGCCCCAAACCATCCTAGTTGCCTTTCCTTAATTATACTAGTTCCGGCCGGTTTAACTTTTACTCTTTTTTGAATACTTCTTTCTTTATTTTATCTTTTCTCATTTTTCCCTATATTTTACGACATTGATATTCTTTTTATGTTTTTCTGATAGTATCCAAGTTTTATCACTTCCGTATAGCAGTTTAGGTATTAACAGTTTTTTAACCACTTCTACTTTCACGTCTTTTGGTATTTCTCTTTTGCCCAAATATGCATTTTCCATGCTGTCGAATACTCGCCCTATTTCTTTGTCCATTTGTCAATTGCTTTCTTTTATTGTTTCTAAGAATTTGAAATATATTAGTTGTTGTATTTTATCTCCTTCTATTCTAATGTTATATGTCATTTCTTTTGCTGCTCTAACCATGGTTTTCTTCAGTTTTCAATTTTTTACACTCTTTTCACATTGCAATCCTCTTTGGTTTATTGTCCTTTCAAATTCTGCGCAATCTTTCCCTGCTTTCTCTAGTGTTGAATCCTCCTCAGTTTTTAGTCTTCTTAAATGCTCTTCAATCGTCGCTTCTTCTGTATTCGCTTCAATTTTCAATTTTCCTCAGCCTTTAGTCCTTCTAAGTTGTATTCTATCTTCATTTTCCTCTCCAGTTTTAGTGTTTTAGTTTTTAGTTTTTCTTTTTAACCTTCAATCTTCTCGGTCCCTTTCAGTTTTTAATCTTCTTAAGTGCTCCTTCAGTGTCACTTCTTCTGTGATCGCTTCAGTTTTCAGTTCTCCTCAGCTTCTAATCCTTCGAGCTTCTACTCTTTTTTTTAAGTGCTCTTCAGTCTTCAATTCATTTCAGTTCTCAATTATCTTCAGTGTTTGGTCTTCCTTAGTTCTCTTCCGTTCACTTCACTTTGTTTTTTAGTCCTTCGGTATCCTATCTGCTTTTTAATAATTCTAAATTTTCTTCAACTTTCAATTCTCTTCAGTTTTCATTTTTCCTAAGTGCTCTTGAATCTTCAGTCCTTTTTTATTCTCTTTAGTTTTCAATCCTCTTGACCTTTTAGTCGATTTATTATATTCTGAGCCTTAGATTTGCTTAATACTTCATCATAGTATGAGAGAGGGGGTAAAAAAGGAGAATAACCCCAGTACGAGAAGCGTTTGACCTGATGGCGTCAAATACCTGATTTCGTTCTCTTATTAATCAGTTATTTGAGTGGTTTTGTTTACGTTAATTTATAACCAGTAAAAAATCAACGGACACATCCTTGTTTGAAAACAATTTTTGTTTGAAATATCTGGGATTTTTCGCTTGGTATCCTGACTATATTGGACTCATCCCTAGGACTCGTCCTCATACATTGCTTTAATGATGACCATAGTTCCTCTGCTTTACGGACCATAGTTCCTCTGTTTTGGAAACACTTCCAATTCCAGATGTCTTCTCTTTCACTTGCCAAAAGGTTTCTCTAAATCAAAGAAACACAAATGCACTTCTCTTTCTTTGTTAGTAATCTTCTCGCTTATGTTATGTATCTTAACACGAACATCGGGTTTTGGGAGATTCTACCTTTTCTAAAACTAAATTGTATTTCTTCTATAATTGTGTCTTCTTCCTTTTATTATTCTCGTCAAGATTTTTCCCACAATACCTGCCCCTATAATTTGCCCCATTTACGTGTATCATCTTTTTCGTATAATTCCAATAAAAGATTTCTCAGTGTTTTTCTCGTTTCTTCTATAAATTTTAACATTTCTAGAGTTACATTGTCTATTCCTTGCCTTTTCCTATCTTTATTTTTAAGATAAAAAATTCGTCTTTTGTTATATCAGTGGGATATTTCGTTGACTTTCGGTACTATTAATATCTCTACATCATTTCCTAAATCCATTCGTCGATTCTCGCTAATCCTTCAAACTGTTGTCTACATCTCTACATACTTTGCCCCTCATTCGTTATTATGCTCTTTGTCTTTTATAATTTTAAGTTCTCTTCAATCTTTCTAAACCTTCTTCACTTTAAAATTCTCATTTTTTATTCTTTCTATATAATGTTTAATCTTCAACTTTCCTATATATTTTTTTCAATTTTCTTCAATATTTAGCTCTCATAAGTGCTCTCCTGCCTTCAACCCTTATGTGTACACTTCAGTTTTCAATCCTCTTCAATTTTTGGTCCTTCCAAATTCTTTTCCGTCTTCAATCTTTCTACTTTCTCTTCACTTTTCAACCCCCTTTAGTTTTTAATCTTTCTGTATTCTGTTTGATCTTGAGTCTTTCTATATTCTCTTTGGATTTTAAACCTTTTCTGCTTAAAATATTCTTAAGTGCTGTTTAGTCCTCACTTCTTTAGTGATCTCCTCAGCCTTCAATTCTATTCAGCTTTCAGTCTTCTGTTTCGTCAGTCGTTTTCTTAAATTTTCAATTCTTTTAAGTTTTTAACATTTCTGAGTTATCTCCAGTATTCATTTTGACTTAATACCAACCATCATATCATTTTTTTAGATTCATTGCTTGTTCTGTTCGTCTGTTATTGCTAATTCTTCAAACTGTTGTCTTCATCGCCTGTAATTTTTCTTGCCTTCGTTATTGTTAAGACAAGGAATTTAATTCAATTTAACGAAATAATTACAACGAAGCGGATCATAAGATATATTACGCTAGACATACTATAATTTTAATAAATCATAAATCCGCTCTCCGCAATCAATTTTTTATGAAGAGAACAGCAAAAAACAGAACAAAAACAGCAGCGTATTGGCGAGACATTACATAAATTAACTAAGCAATACAACTTGCAAACTATAATCTCGAATTGTTATTCTATAATCTTGGACGGCAGCATTGAACATTACCGTCCGTCTGAATCTTTAATGACTAAACATTCGTGGGGTTATTTACACATTAGCCCTGTTTAACTTCCTGGATATATTTGTTAAAATTATAGCAACATTTGTTTTTAACTTTTGATTGAATTTAACCGAGCAATAAATGGCTTTTGTTGAACTGAGGTGAGGCAATCACATTGCTTACATGCGAGCCCAGCACAACGAAGCTCACATTTATAGAATATATAACCGTCGCAAGGTCGGGCCTATTTCTCGATCTAAAATCCTTGCTCTAGTTATTATTTGTCTTTTATATTTTTCATCATCTTTTGCCTTAGCTGTTTTAATGTGTTATAAAATAGTTTCTGATTTCTCTTTCATTTTACTTCGAAATTCAATCTTGCCAAGGAATGGTCGTACCAAATAATGCCAGCATTAACTTTTGTATTAAGAAAAAAATGGAGCAGTTATAACTTTTCGAGAAACCATTATCTAAACACCTATCTTATTTTTTCTTTAGTTAAAAAGATTTTATTGTTCTTCAAGTTAAATATTTTTAAATTGTACAAATTCGATAGTCTTTCAATTTTTTTTTACTTGTCAGTGGGTGTGACTGTGACGAAAGTGATCCAATTAGCATCAAAGCATACCCAAATTATAAATTTAGATGATCTCTCGGTATTTTTAAAAGAAAGTTTCCAATGAGTGAGTTGCTTGTTTCAATTCAAGCTTTCAGAAGTAGTCTATTAATAAACTGATTCAAATAATATTTATTTTTGATTTTTTAATATTTTTAATAATAATGTAGACCCCTAATTCTACCTGTGTGTACATTTATTTAAATGCTTCTACATAATAAAGTGCTTTTATTTAAATTAAAATCAGTACGAATTTTATTTTCCCGACGGCGATAGTCAAAAGATTCTACTTCGCTTTTATTAGCCCACAACTTAAACCAATAGGCAAAAAAAAGTTCAGATTAAAAAAGCCTCTTTTATGCATTATTTGACTCGAGACGCTCGGAACGCGCAGGATTTACATAGAGCAGTAAAAACACCGGCGAGCATTAAAATAAGAAACGATACTTTATTTTCTCTTATCCTGAATGCTTTGGCAAAACGTCTGTTTCATTTTATGCCTCCGCGCCGCCTCACTTAAGCCGGGGGATAAATAAAAATAAATGTTGGCGAACAAAGGCGCTGTAATTTTAAATTAATTTCTGGTCTTTAATAAACAAATACCGGGTGATTTGTACTAATATTTGTATAAACGGTGTTTGCGTAATACTAAACTAAAACCGATGCACACATATAAACGCTGTAGAGATGACTAATGCGCCGCTAGGAAAAATAGTGTTAACGAATCGAGCGTTAATGAGTGCAACAAAAAATTATAGTCGCCCAGTTAGTTCTTGATTTTCTGAAGCAGTCACTCCATCACTGCTATGCTGTCACTCCATCACTGCTATTATAGTGATGGAGTGATATACTTCCAGATTTTAAAACTATTACTCATCCCCCGTCAAAAAAAACTAAAAGTGGATCACTTCATTATTCTCTCTTGCAACAGGAAGCCGCGATACCACATTACGCGCATTGAAACCGCCACCTCATCCCACCATTAATAATTTCTAAAGCTCGTGCATGAATAACGCCTCCCAGTCGGAACATTAAGTCTGATAGAAACCCAATGCATGAAATATAGGAACGCGCGGAAAATTATCCGGCATGGAAAATGCAACTTTATTAAATATTGCGAGGGCGTTAGCCGAGGATGCACGCAAAAATCTCCTTCTTTATTCTAGATGTGAACGGTTTCCTGTTGATGCTGGAAAAAGTTCTTTTCCCCTCAACTTAGTGTTATGTCATTACATGTAGGCCACTCAGATAAGACGAGTACCTAAAACGACCTACACGTTTCCAGAAGGTTACTCTTGATTCTAGGTCTGTGATCCATATTGATAATTTTCTGTTGAGACTCAAAGAAGTCGTTACATTCCTTGTTTTCTCTGATCTTACGTCCGTATTCATAGTGCTTCCTTCAATGAGGAACCCCTTAGAATGGGATTGTAGTAAGGCAGCGGCATTTAACAATACCCAATCTAAGGGGTCTCTTATTGAAGGAAGTCTATGAATATGGGCATTAGTGTCATTACATCCTGATGTATAGGCCACCCACATTACGCCGCGTGTCTAGAACTGCCTACTCATTTTCAAAAGCTTCACGAGTTTAGTAGTTGACACTTTTTGACCTTTTGCTAATTGTAAGTGTAATTAATATATTTTATGATCATGTATATAAAAATATATCTTTATGATCTAAAACACATTTTAAAAACCAGATTTGAAAATTAGTAACGGCAACATCAAAGCAGCGTAAAAATATAAAAAAACAAAACTCACCTCGTTCCGTCCCGGAAATCCCAAACCTGAAATAAAATAAAAGTTTCGAGTTTAATAAATTGGCGAGTAACGAACGGAAATTCTAATTTTTTATCGCGCTTTTCCCGAAGCGCGCCTGGAAATCTTTGGAAGTTCCTTTTGCGAATCTTTTATCAGCTGTAAATTGTGCCCAACGGGTGTGTTGCATTCGCGAGAATAAAATACGCGTTTCCCTCTCGGGAGAGGGCACACGCGGCACGCACAAAAGAATCTTCCCTGCGTACGTCAAATAATAATAAAGTTATTGTTGCCGAGGCTAAAGGAAGTCTCACTTTGTTCTGTTGTAACTCAACATACACTTCTACGAGAATATACTTGGGCGAGAAAAAAAGCTTTTTTCCTTTTTATGTCAAGATCTGACATAAAAAAATTATGATAATTTTACATCAACTGCCATTGACTGCACTGCGCAAATAATAACGAGCGACTATTGTGATCTGATGCCATCATTAAATTAAAAAAAAAATAATAATAATAATAACTTATGAAAGAAATCGCCGGGGCCTTCAATTTCTTGAGAAATAAAGAATAGAAATATTTGCGCGAGCTTTTAGAAAAAGCTGCTGCTTTCCTGGAAGTCACTACAATTCCACATGGATCCCAGAATGAATTCTTTGATTGTACAAAAAAAATAACAAATAATATACAGTGTGTAATCGAATAAGTTTCACTTACTGTAACCACTATTAATATACAAGAAAAGAAGCGAAGTCACAACTTACGTTATTTCGACGTCTTTCTTTTTTCTCGTGAAATTATAAAGAAGTCGTTTGCGCAAAGCGTGAAACCGAATTCGTTAAATTGCTGACGTCCTGCGTCAAAAGATATTTAATTTGCTCCTCGTACTTCGAGCACGTACCAAAAAAACTCGCCGGATTAACATAAGTAGATTTTCAGGGAAGTAGTTCCTTCTGCGCGTCCTGTTTTATTTTCCCGGCGACGTTTTTCCAGGACGTCGAGGTAAACAGGTCGATGTAAGCTCGAACGTTCATGTTAATTTCATTCCTTTTGGACGGATGCTGATTACTGATTTAGGTCCAGTTTTACAATCGTGGAATAAGAACGGGAATATGCTTTAATGTT
This sequence comes from Dorcus parallelipipedus, assembly GCA_958336345.1. Taxonomy (NCBI): domain Eukaryota; kingdom Metazoa; phylum Arthropoda; class Insecta; order Coleoptera; family Lucanidae; genus Dorcus; species Dorcus parallelipipedus. The sequence goes on from OY284475.1 coordinate 18,777,191, forward strand.
CCTCCATATTTACGTCACACTTACATACGTCACGTTATTCTAACAATAACGCTTATCAAGAAATCAAATACAAATACGAAAAAGAGCAAAGAAAAGAAAATTGATGATTCTTCGTTGAATTATTTGAAAAACACAGATGGACAAGAAGGTAAATGAAGAAACTAAAGTTTCATTGGAATATGAAAAATAATTTCAAAAATAAAAGAAAGATCCAATAAATTTCCGCGTATTTTGAAAAATAAAAATACTTTACTCTTATGTCGATTTCAAATACTTGGATTCCCTCAGTATATGACAAGAGGTATTCAAATTTTGATATGTACATTTTGAGTTTGGGAAGATGCAGATTCATAAAGAATAAATTTTTCTGAGAACTCCATAATAAAAATATTCTCCATATGTGTCCAACTTTCTGCCGGTCACTGTATAACACTTGTCGATATGCTTCTATTTTTTTCTTGTTCATTTTATTATTGTTCTGTTCAGTTTTCTTTTGTTAATTTTTCCGAATTAATTTTTCGTGTAGCACCCGCAACAAATTTCGGTGAAGGGTGGAGTTGCACAGTAGGCATAAAAAATTGTGCCCCAAAAGCAAAAAGAACATTTATATTTTCATTTCTATGGCCTTCTTTATAAAAAAAAAGTATTTTGACTTATGGGTCCAATGGGTCCATATAATAATTACGTTTTTTATGCATTTCACTGATATAACATATATTACTAAAAATAAATTCGCCCAAGACTCCTTGCGGGTGCTGTATAGTCGTGGACAGCTTGACAGTTCTGTGAGCCTTGTACCACCCTTAAAGGGTGAGGATTGCGTGCAGGAGGTGCATTTTAGATGCATGGGATTGTACCTATTTCACTTATAGTTTCTTGTTCTTTTATTGAGACTCTTTGGTTCTTCAGTCACTCTTCTCCGGATGAGAGTTGCAGGTACATGATGAACCAACCTGTATATCGGCGTACGTTTGATTTCGATTGTTAAAATGATTGAAAATTGCGCAGTTTAGTTTTTAGATAATAAATAACGCGTGATCAATATCTTTTCTAATCAAGAGACCTATGGAAAAAAATTGTCTGGTTCATTATTTCAAATGCCATTTGAATTATTTTTATTGCAATCCTATCGTTTTGTATAGGAATGCAATATAAATATGTAATTCAAGTGGTGGCATTTGAAATAATTAACTAATAAAAGATACATGATCTTATTTCCATAGGTCACTTGATTAGAAAAGATATTGATCACCTGTTATTTACCGTAATCGTAAATCACCCTGCACACTGTTAAATATTGATGCAGGAAATTGGAATGTCCTCGAATCCAATAATAATGATAATAATATGATAACGACGTGAAATTCGCCAATAATTCGCTACCATATACAGGGTGATTGAAATTCGAGGGCCATCATGAGGATCTCGCTTATTATAAGAGTCAGAGAATCGGTTAAATGGAGACGAAGTTGTCAAATTTCATGGTGAATAATAATCAGTTAAGAATTTTGAACTCTCTCGAACGATTTCTCTAGAATCAGAAAAAAACAAAAAATCGCGATTTTCGAAAATCGGACATAACTTCTTTATTTATGACTTTTTTCAAAATCTGTGAAAACATTCCTGAAGCAACTTTTTACGCTTGATTGAATGACGAACTTACTTTATTTCTAGAGCGATTCGTTTTTGTTTTTCCAGAGCCAACTTCATTTTCTCTTATGGGCGCGATTTCTGTTGTTTAGACAGGTAGATAGCACATTTTTTTCTGAGTTCATTGGTATGCCACACATGTTATTTTGTTTAAATTTGCATTGAGAAATTAAAAAAAAAAAACTTAAATTAAATTATGCGCATACATTAAGTTAGCTTTTAGTTTCACACATTAAGTTAGCTTAGATTCAATTGTATACTGCGTAGCCAACGTTCGTTTGATTGGTCTGCTATTAAATACACAATGGCGTATCCAAATGAAGACAAACGTGATATGTTGCGTATGTTTTATTGTCACAACGAAATTTCATTATAAGTGCTCAGTGGTATTTAGAAACTTATCCGGAAAGAATCCATCCAAGTATTGGTTGGATAATAATTTAATTTAAAATGATACAACGTATACGGGTAAGTATTGCGGAAAATGTCTTCGAACAAACGATCAGATTTTTTTTTTCTATATTATATTTCTGTACATTCTCTTGGAGTTTCAAATGTGTCATTTTGAATGAAATTGTTATCCAAATATCTAATATGCACTTGGTTGAATTATCTTCGGATAGGTTTCTAAATTCCACTGAGCACTTGTAGTGGAATTTTTGTGACAAATAAAAAAATGCGCAACATATCACGTTTTTCTTCATTTGAATACGTGATTCTGCATTTATTTACAGACCAATTAAACAAAGGTATACGTATCCTTGCCTACGCAGCATACAATTGGACCTAAGCTAATTTAATGTGTGTAAGTACATTAATGTAATTTCAGTTTCTTCAAAATTTCTCAATGAAAATTGAAACAAAATAGCAAGTGTGGCATATCAGTGAATTCAGAAGGAAATGTGCTATCTCTCTGTCTAAACAACAAAAATCGCGCCCATAAGAAAAAATGAAGTTGACTCTCGAAAAACAAAAACGAATCGCTCTAAAAACAAAGTACGATCGGCGTTCAATCAAGCGTAAAAAGTTGCTTCATGAATGTTTTCACAGATTTTGAAAAAGATCATAAATAAAGAAGTTATGTCCGATTTTCGAAAATCGCAATTTTTCGTTTTCCTTCGATTGTGAAGAAACCTTTCGAGATATTTCAAATTTTTTAAAACAGATAATTAATCACAATGAAATTTGGCGACTTTGCCTCCATTTAACCGATTCTCTATCTCTTATAATAAACGAGATCCCCATGCTGGCCCTCGAATTTCAATCACCCTGTATACTAAATGCACGTGTTTAAAGTTTAATCCTCCGACTCTTTTGGTAATCGTCCTTAAATACCTGTCCTACTGTACACACAATACATTGCACCTGTTGCTTTTCAGCTTAATGCAAGCACAGAACAATTTATTTTCGATTTTTAACAGCGCCTTCAATCTAATCTAAAACGTTAAGAGTAAATACGAGGAGTAGGACCGTGGAGGCACCTCGTAATTCGACAAACAGAAGAAAGCGTGGTCAACGTCTGGCATGCAAATACGACGGGGCGACGGAATAAATCCTAAACAAATATTAAGGGTTGGCCCCGGCGGGATGCTGTGCTGCGACACGTGAACCCGGTGCAAGTACAAATATAGTTAACGGGGTTTGCCTTTGGAATTTGACGTCGCAGGATAGTCCGAAATCCTATTTTATGAATAAGTTAAGACAGGAATTTGAGAATTTCAAACATCCTGTACACTTGTGTATACTTAAAAGAGAATGAAAAGCAATACTGTACAAAATTTTATTTTATTTTATAGGTGTCGGGACAGGTGTGACCCTGCACATTTGTGCCAGCGATAGATTTGCATACTAATAGCGTTTTCGATTGATCGCACTAGTGCGCACTCAGAGTATCTACATCTCATGTTATTGCATGAGGTTAAAAGAAGATGCAAATACACTGAGTGCAACCGGTGCAGGTGAATCGAAAACGCTATAATATTATCAGTTATAGGTTAATAAAGAGAAAGTAATAGAAATATTATACAGGGTGTTTGTGAAATAAGTGCAAAAACTTTAACCACATTACCGTGAGAGCACATAGAACACGGAAAAATTAAAAAAAAAAAATTTTCATAACAGGAGGGAAATCATTTTATCCGCCCCTTATACGACGGTCATGAAACAACAAAAAAAACTTACGGAACCTGTTTCGCTGGTCGTAGGCAATAAACATCGCAGGCGTGACTAATATGCAAAGGCGCACTCACTCACCGTATAATATCTGTGTGGAAGAAAACATTCAAGCGTTCACTACTGTAATTTAGTAATGTTTATAACAACCAACTGGCATCCATCATTAGCGACACGCATACACACGAAACGTTCCATAATCGCGTAAATGCGGGACATTAGCTGTAAATATTCTTGCATTGCACATTTGCATTTTTCACAAACTAAACTGTTGATTCCAAAGGATACGGAGCAATAAACTGTGTGTCATGATCATAAATGAAATAAAATGAAGCAAATTCCTTCGCTACGATACGACTTACTGCGACGTGAAAAAAACTGCTTTTATTAACCGTCCGAACTCGGCAAAGGTTACTGGGTCACTGCTCGATTACAGTTCTGTTTTTTGTTCCAACAGATGCCCTCTGCGATCGAATGAAATTTCCTTTTCTTGACCTACCTCAAAGACATAGCCGTGCGATTAATTCTTGCCCGATTTTCAACTGCGATTTTCTCGAAATGTGTAAAACTTTTGTTAAGGACATATGAGTTCAATCGTTGCCATTTATGGTGATGTATTACAGGTTTAAATATTTGCATATAGTAAAAGAACACCCGGTATAAATAAAATCCGCAATTATTCCGCAAAGATTTTGAACTTTAGATTTCCAATCGGTTTCCAAAAAATATGAAAAATAATTTTACAAAAAAACGAAACGAAAAACTTGGAAAAATTGACTGGACAACAGAAGAAGATAAAGTCAAAAGAAAAAGAAAATTAAAAGAGTAGAAAAAAGAAGAAACTTTGCGAGGCAATAAAGTAATAAAAAAAATTACTCCTATAATACAACACAAAGAACAATAAATAGGGAAACTGAAAGAAGGGGATGTACAAAAAAACACGAATGAAAACCAACGTAAAAGGAAACTTGTAAAAGACGTTCTAAAATATGTATGAAAAATTAATCGATGGAAAGGAGCAAGATAAATATGATATACAGTGCGTTTCATAAAGTTCATAACATATCGAAATTTACAATATTTTTGAAAGACTAAAATTGATATTCAATACAGGGTGTTTGGGATATAAGGCAACAAACTTTTTGTGTATACAGAAATAGACGAAATCGAACTTTTCTTTTGGTATGTTTTTTTTGTATGTCTTAACATTTTTTTTTCAATTTGAAGAGCCACTGTTTGTGATCTATTGGAATTTCAAAACGTAGTAGTAGTAGCAGGTAAATCTTTAAAATATCGTAGTGACTTTAACGTTTAATGTCAAACACGTTAGCTCGCTTCAAAAATTAAAATTAAACGTGTCAATTTTTTTTTTAAACATCAAAGTCATGGCTACCTTTAACTTTTGAAATTCCAGCAGATCACAAACAGTGGCTCTTAATGGTAAGACATACAAAAAAAATTACTGGAAGAAAAGGTTTATTTCGTGTATTTCTGCATACACGAAAAGTTTGTTACCTTATATCCCCAACACTCTGTACATTGAATAAGTAAGAATATTTTTGTATACTTTGCTACCATAAGACTCACCGACTTAGGGTCACATGCACCAAACACTTTAATCGAGTTTAAATTTGAGTGACGTTTATTTTGTGACATTTGAAGTTTCATAACATTGTGTAAGTCACATTCTAAGTGACACTTAAAGTTAAGCTGAGTTGATTCGTTCGGTGCATACGGCCATTAATCATTAGATCGGTAACAAGTCCGCGCTGTATCTTCCATCAGTTTTTCCTGGACTAGCAGCAATGAAGAACGGGTGTGAGTAATTAGATATTAAAAACTGCGCCAGGGTGAACGAAATACCCAGCTGTTTCGAAATTGGCCTCGACAGTGTTTCCAAGTTGTCTCGCCTTCGCAGTTGATCGTTCGTAACAATCACAGGAGATTTGATTTACTCACTTGTACGCTGAAAGTAGTTATACAAATATACAAACAGATCCAATAGTAATTGCTTTAATTGCTTTAATTACACCACAAAACAATTAAAAGAACAGTTGCAAAGTTACAAACGGTTAATTCGATGGGGCAGAATGTCAACTAAAACGATTCAAAATTGTTGTACCTGATTGTATATTTATTATTTACTAGAGAAATCAGATCAATCCGCCTCATTACTACTACCATCATTGTCATCAACTAATAGCGCAAGATCTGTGGAAAATTCGCCCTTAGTGCAACGCAGCGTCACGCGACAGTTAATAAAAGTCAGTAATATTAATTAAACTCACGTAACTAAGAATGTGTTAGTAGGTCAAGGTCAATCACATCCTCCTGCAAGTCTCCTGTACGCTATCCGTGGCAAATATGAATCAATTGCGTCAGGCATCTTCTTTCGCAGTCGGATGCGCCTTCCAATTCGATTAATACGACATAGCGAGACATAAATGATTAGTTCCGAAGAAGCAACTCCCATTATCAATACCGGAGTATCAGAAGAGTACCAAACGGAAAGTAAATTCCAAATGAAAAAGTACCAAAAGTAAAAGGTATCCAAACGTAAAAGCCTGAGTTAAAGAAGAAACAATATAACTAGTAACAAGGTGACGTCATGCCGTCGGCCTAACATTAACCTGGATTTTTAGATAGGTAAAACAGGCCCTGGCAGGGGAGTGGAAATCTTCCCTTACCTCGTTTAGCGATGCACTAGTGAAAATTTCGTCCACGCCGATTATGAGTTTCTCTAACTTTCCTTCGATAATCGTAATCACAACGACATAGCATCACGAAAGTTAAACGGGTAATGAAATTCTGAAACATGCCAAATGAGATAACGTAAGGTGATCGCAGAAAGGAACCACTATTATCGAGAAAACCCTTATAAGGGTATGTTACGTAGCGATCCATAATCGTATGTCTAAATTCTAACTTGACCGTAGATTCGCAAGTATTGCAAACCTATTCTTTCCACAATTTGGAACTGTAACAACTTACTGTACTTTCGTACTAAACGAAAAAAAAAACCTCATGTAATAATAAGGGACGCAGATACTCCGAGAGTACTCTAGAGTCTAGAGCAGTCAATCGAAAACGCTATAAGGCAATATTTTGATTTCTGATTTCTGACATTCTGAAAAGGGCATTTTCAGTGATATTTTTTTTTGTAAAATACTGTTTGCAGACGCTCATTGCTCGAACTTGATATAGTCCGATTGTATCTTTTCTGAAAGATAAAGATTAAAACTTTTCGTCTTATTGCAATTTTTCTTTTTGAGAAATTCAATTTTCTGAGTTTGCCGCCAAATTTTAAAACTACTGTTCATTTTTTCATTATATGCCGATCGATCGATAAGTCAAAGACTTATCTCCTTCTAACATTTATGAAACAGTCTTTCGACGTTTGTCGTTTCATGTCATTTCATCGTATATTTTCCTAACTTCGATCTATACGATCGATTTATATTAAGAAATGAATTTTAAATATGGTTGTGTTGTTTTCCCTTTTGATTAATGCACGAATTGATCAATAATAAAAAAATTTCCCATATGTTACGAACCTTGTGAATAGCACTGTAAATATTCCCATAGAAACAATTGTTTTGATAATTATGGGATTAATCTGAAGATTAAAGTTAAACTTACGAAAGACGGTCTTAAGAGGCCTTTTACAAAGCGCTAATTTTTAAAAAAGTTTTTCTGAGTAACCACTGTAAATTATAAGCTCAAATTTTCAGTACGCATTCATGAGACAATTATCTATGTCTCACGTTGACATTTAAAAAAAAATGTTTTTTTTTTAATCAAATTGATATCTCAAAATCTGTACAAAATTTTGAAAAAAACGAGAACGTGAGACCTAGATATGATGTTCTGCAGCATATTAAAAAAAATCAGTGCTGTGAATTTAATAATAGCTGAGAAAAACAGCTTCAAAATTTTCGGGAAATATCGTCGTTGCAATACAGCGCCTCTAACGGAGAGCTGTCTAAACTACAAATTTCGTAGCTAATGAGCCCCGAATACCAAATTTGTAGTTTAGACAGCTTCCCGTTAGAAGCGCTGTATTACAAACGACGATATTTCCCGAAAATTTTGAGGCTGTTTTTCTCAGCTATTATTACTTTTTGTAAATATACTTCTTGTATTTGTTGTTTGTTGTTATTGCTGTTATTTATTAATGATGGAAAACTGTAATGTATGTGTGCGTGTATGCAAAAAAAAATCAAGACGACCAAGACCATTTAAGGTAATATAGCTTTAGAAAATGTGTGTAATTATAAAAGGTTTCTTTTGAAAGATTATGGGCCGTATTCATAAAGAACTCTAAATGGTACGATTTATAAATGATTTCATTTATGTAAATGAAATGCTAAATCAGACGACGTATTCACAAATCAAAAATGCAACATTTCTTCCACTGATTTATAAATCGTTTGATTTACATTCATAAATCAGACGACGTTTGGCAACACTGCAAAAATGGGAACTTCTAATTACTTCATCAGAAGATTAAAAAGTTGATTATTATGCTCATTTTTCGGTCTTCTTCTTACAAGTAATGTATATAGAATTTGTTACTCCAGATTTGGGTATTGAAAACAGAACTTATGTACCTTAATATCTAATTTTCTCTTGGTAGGTAATAAATTTATAAATATAATTATATTTAGAAAAAATTGTTTTGAATAATCAATGTATATTGAATTAATCTTATCATACATTTTAGTTAAAGTTGTTATGTGACTTTATTCTGGAAAGTTTAGATAAATCACCCATACAAGTACAGTTTAGAAACAGTTTCATTTATTTGACATTAATTCAATTAAATGTGCTAAATGAAGCTTTGTGATTAGGAAAAATAACTAAATCATCCATTAAGCCTCTGTTTAATTTATTAACAAATCAGACCTAAATGAACGATTTATAAATCATTACCAAATACTAAACGGAGCATTTAAAGTAAGTCATGCTTTGTGAATACGACCATAAAACTTTCGAAAATTTCCAATTCTTTAATTTCAAATTTCAAAGAAAAATGTACGCTGAAATAAAAAGCGAAGAAGAAAATCAACCCAGTTACGTACAGCCGTATGAAGCTTAAGTGCTACAATTTGATAATTCTGTAAGCCTTGTACCACAAGGTTTTAAGGGTGAGGTTTGCGTGCAGGCGGTGCATTTTAGATGCGTATGAGTGTACTTAGAGGGCAAATAAACAATAAATAGAGTGTTTACTTAACTCAGTCATTTAAGAACACATTTTTGATTCAAAAAAATTAAAAGTTATTGAATTTAAAATTGTTTTAAAATGTACTTATTTTATATTAAGAAATAAGTCATCAAAAGCGATTTCATACGCCTAATGTTGGTTATAAAGTTGATAAATGTGTTCTAATATTGATTTAGTAATTCTTGGAAAGTAATGTAATTATTTTTTATTTCCAACACAGAGGAAGTGAGTCAGTAACATGTAAAGCTGTTTTGCGCAACCGTTCCATTTTTCAACAGGATTCTAGGCAATTTAGTGGGATTTATTACATCACCCTTACCAAGATGCCGAGTGTATTCCTAAATTCCTAATTTAATTGTTTACCGTTTTATAAAATTCTGAAAGAGCTCAATAACATTAGATGAAACTCGTTTTTAGTTACTTTATCACTATCAGATAATTGAGTTAATTCAGTTGAGGTTTTTTATGATTACAATAATCATTTCCTTCTTTAGGGTTTAATTTTTCATTCGTACTAAAAATAATGTTCATGATAAATTTATATTTTACTTATTTTTCTTTCAATGTCCTTTTAATGTCATTTTTTTCTTTATTTTAAAATTCCAGTAATTTTAATTCTGGTTCTTTTAGTTTTAAATGCTAATACTGTTTTGTATTTTTTCTGTTTGAACAAAAAACTCATTAGCAGCCTGTGCTGTGCTTCCTGAAGATTTAATTTTTATGTAGAATATCAAACATGAATAATTGTAAAAACTCCTCTGCAATTTGCATTGCATTGGGCCGTTTTAGTCTACCCTATTTCTGGTTGTACAACAAGATTTGGTTCAATTTCTAAAAGAAGTATTTGAAACAAGAAATTCTTGGGTTGCAGACATTATTTGAAAACGGAACAAGTTCATTTTTCCATGCAATTTTTGGTTTACTTAAACTAATTTTTAACACACAAATAAAATTAAATAATTCTTTTGAGTCAATTATTCATCGTTCAAATAAATGTTGTTTGAAGTATCAAGGGTAAAATAGTAGAGTTTAATATTTATAACGTTTTATCTTCTTTGCAGAATGTAAAAATTGATAATTTACTGACGCTATAGAACATTTCGATGTGCAAACATTCTGATTGGAAGCTGTTTAGATTAAATTCGATGTCTAATAGCGTTTTCGATTGACTGCAACTCAGAGTACCCTGTTCTCGTACCTATTATTAAAACAAGAGGCAAATACAGACTCTGAATGCAACTAGTGTAGGTGAAACGAGAACGTTATTTATAAGAAGTTCATTTTGAATTTGCCGCCAAGTTAGTCGGAAAATAATGGCACGGTGTAAAATTGTCTTTAATTGTTGCTTCTCAAAATTAAAACACGAGAAATTCAGTCGTGATTTTAAATAATCCTGTAATTTTAGTTCTTCGCAAAACAGAACTTTAATTTCAAGTTCTAGCGGTTTCAGATATTGAGATGTCTCTTAAAACAGTTCACAGAACTGATTTTTTTTAAATATGCTGCAGAACATCATATCTAGGTCTAACGTTTTCGTTTTTCTCAAAATTTTGTATAGTTTTTGAGATATCAATTTGATTTTTCCAAGAAAAAAAATTTTTTTTTTAATGTCAATGTCAACGTGAGACCTAGATATGTAATTGTCTCATGAATGCGTACTGAAAATTTGAGCTTATAATTTACAATAGTTACTCAGAAAAACTTTTTTAAAAGTTAGCGCTTTGTAAAAGGCCTCTTAAATACTTTGCTTAAAAGTCACGACTATGAATGCCATCCTTAGATATCCTTCAGAAGCTAGTTGTTCCTGAAGTTCCCAGAATAGCGGTATCAAGATTTAATGATGTCTCGTTCCAGGAAGGTGGTTGCCCTCCACGTCTCCACGAGAACTTTTAAATCATACATTTCTTACAGAATCAATAAAGGTTCTCAGGGTGACTAGATGATCTGACTTAGCCCCAAAGAATTTCTTCTCATGGGACTAGACAAAGTCTATGATTCATTGTTTTCGTGATGAAAGAAAGTGCTACTAATTTGGAAGAACTGTTTCAATTTAGTTTCTTTTTTGTTTAAGAGTGCCTTTTAAATTTAGTGTTATAACGAATACTTTATTTTTGAAAGAATTCTGGAATTCACATTATTATTGGATTTTGATAACAGTTGGGTGGTTGGAAGTGCACGTATGCTACTTAAAATGCATTAAGAATTAAAACGATTTAATCCAACACGTGGTTTCAGCTTTTCAAGAAATTCCTTTGTACTCGGATAATCCCCGCAGTGGATTACATCTCGCAAGTAAGCCTCAAAGCACGACCAAGCCCTCCAATTTAAGTTTCACTTATTTGAAATCATCCTCTAATGAAGCGCGGTTTTATTTTGACGTTAAAACAAAATTCACGTTCGTACTTTATTGCAACTTACAACTTCAGTTGTACTTTGTTAAACGTAATATTTCCGCCGTGTACATTATGTTTGCCAGTAGAATGAAAATGCGAGGCACAGTTCGACAGATAATAGTTCCGGAAACTTTGAAGTGCAGCGACACAATTTCGCCCGGCAAACAATAATTTTATTTTCGCGTGCAGACTGCGTCAATTTCCGGCTCTTATTTGTGACTGAATTGTCCGCGCTTCGCTTTGTCGACGTGAAAAATTCACAAATATTCCAAAGAACTTTATATGAAAATCTCATTTCATTTGCGAAAAAAAAAAAGAAAAAATGGAACTCGTTCGTTAAAAACTATGAAGCGGCACATAAACATTATACATCAATTAATTGAAGTCAATGTGCCGCCCGGTAATAATAGAGAACCAATACCAAAGAACCAATACAAAATATGATGATTTTTAATTGTTATGACAAAATAAGAGAACTTAAGTCAAAAGCTCAGTTTTTCTTTTTTTTAATTTCAGGATAATCAGTGTATGCGAATTAAAATCCTTGGGGATTGCTACTACTGCGTTTCAGGACTTCCAGTATCACGGCCTAACCACTCCTACAATTGCGTCAATATGGGGTTGGAAATGATAGAAGCGATTCGGTAAGTTTCCGATTCTAAAATCTCAAGCTGGTGCAATTAGGAATTTTTCCGTAATTATAATAATTTCAAAACTCCAGGATTAATATGCACCTAGGAACACGTACTCGACCGAATAAAATCGCGTGCAAAGTTTCACCATTTAAACTTCGGAATTAAATGCAAGAGACGCCAACTCCCGGGCCCCCTCTTTTAAAGCCGCCGCGGAAAGCTCCAACTTCCAAAGTCGGGGCGAATCCCCATTCATTACTAAACGAAAGTAAACTAAAAGGATTAATTTAGAATCGCGGGTTTAATTCCGATTAAAGCGGAAATAAACCGCATTTCCGGTTCTGTTAGCTAATGTCAAGTTGGGAGAGCTACCAGGGGTTGTTAAAAATGCATTTCCAGGGTCGTCCGGGAGGCGACAGGATTCAATGTGGACATGCGGATCGGGATTCATACCGGAAACGTCCTGTGCGGAGTTTTGGGGTTGCGGAAGTGGCAATTCGACGTTTGGAGCGATGATGTCACGCTTGCCAATCACATGGAATCCGGAGGAATTGCAGGGTAAGTAAATCCACTCATTATTAACCGATTATTTTGTTTTTGGAAACACTTCAAAGAAGGGATTGCATTAATTTAATAATATAGGGGGTGTTGCTCCTTACTAAACATAAAATTATTTTGTTTTTGGAGACACTTCAAAGAAGGGAATGCATTAATTTAATAATATAGGGGATGTTGTTCCTTACTAAACATAAATACTAAACAGTATTGTTGTAGACGCACGCTCGCACTAACATTAAGGAACGACTTCGCGTTTTAATGAAACAAGGCGGTACGCCGGGCGAGTTAATTTTGAACAATTCACCGTTTACTAATTGCTCGAATTAATTTCGCACGCCGCTTGTAACACAACTAAAATTGCACAAAGGCCGCCCCCGTTAATTGTGCAGGCTCGTCGCGTTCAATGGAGCGGCACAACTTCCAGACAATCGAAGTGCTCCCTCAGTTGTAAATTGTTTATTCCCTTTTTCTTTTTTAGGAAAAAAACAGTTGCTTATTTTAATTTCAAATTATCCCCTGTAATTCAAAGTTCTTGTCTGATTAAAATGTCAGACTCAAAGCTTGCTCGCCATCGATCCTGAGCTTCGAGCTTGTAGGTCTTTCTACTATACACTGTGTCCACATTTCGATGCTCACTATTGGTATCTCGCTTATTAGAAGACATAGAGCAACGGTTAAATGGGGAATGTTTTGCAGAATTCAATACTCGTGATAGATCTCATTTCAAATTCACCATAACTTATTTAAATTTTAAGATAATTTGAAAAAACCAAAATTTGCCGATTTCAATGTTCCTCAATAACTCGATAACACCTAAACTGATTTCTTCTAAAGCTTTACAATGTTCAGACACTTTTTTAAGACAAAGCTTTTGATATAAACAGAAACCCCCGATTGTCATTTGTTTTCAAGTTATTAGTGCTAACTTTTGTTTTTCATATGGCAGCCATATTGGATTTTTGCTTAGTTAGATAGTCTTTAAAAAGAGCTTTTCAACGATGTATAACATACCCGAAAAAATTTTATTTATAGGAGAGATATTAACAAAAATATAAATTAATTTCTAATATGAAATTAGTAGGCTCTGAAATTAAGCAACAATAAGAAATGAAAGATTAAAGATATGCTAAATAATACTGAAAACGAAATACGAAACGATAAGAACAGTCATAAAAGTAAAAAGTAAATAAGGAGTACTAAAAGCTCAGATTTACAAAGAAACTGTTCAATATGACGACCATTCTGTTCCATATACTTTTGGCATTTTATTCTAACAGAATTACGAACTCTACGTAGTGTGTTTCCGTTTAATGATCTTAGTACATCCACCATAAATAAAAGTCAAGGGGGGTAAGATCGGGTTATCTCGCAGGCCATTCCACTGGTCCATTATTTGAAACCATCCTCTCATTAAAGTTTTCTCTCAAGAAATGTTTTACGTCACGAGTGTTATGGGCCGGGCAACCATCTTGCTGGAACCAAATGTTTAGCATGTTCTCAGTTGAATAATTTCTCTCAAAGCAGGTATTATCTCGTTTGTTAGTAGCTCCACATATCTGTTACCAGTTTAAACTATAATCAAATATGAAAGGACCTAGTAAGTCATTATCTAAAATGAAACTAAACTCAAAAACAAAAAAAATATATAAGCAAAATTGCATACCAATTAAACCGCACCAGACATTAAAACCAAATCAAACTTGAAATTTTTGATTTACCAAATGTGGATTTTCAGTAGACCAATGATAATTATGCCTATTGAATACTCCGCAATTGGTAAATCGTGTTTCATCTGTCCAGGGTATTTTCCTAGGAAATTTAGGATCATCTTCACATTTTCGTAGGTCCCACCTACTAAACTGTAATCTTCATTGATAGTCATTATCGTTTAAACCTTGTATAATTAATTGTTGTAAATTATTTGGTTTTCTTCAAGGTTTTGTGAACAGACGATTTTGGAATTCCAGTTTCACGAGCATTATTTTACTGTATTACTTAGCATTTCTTTAAGCTTTCATTCCTTATTGTTGTTTAATTTCATAGCCTACTAATTTCATATTAGAAATTAATTCATGTTTTTGTTAATATCTCCCCTACAAATAAAAATTTTTAGGGTATGTTATACATCGTTGAAAAGCTCTTTTTAAAGACTATCTAACTAAGCAATATGGCTGCCATATGAAAAACAAAAGTTAGCACTAATAACTTGAAAACAAATGCCAATCGGGGGTTTCTGTTTATATCAAAATCTTTGTCTTAAAAAAGTGTCTGAATATTGTAAAACTTTCGACGAGATCACATTAGGTGTTATCGAGTTATTGAGGAACATTGAAATTGGCAAATTTTGGTTTTTTAAAATTATCTTAAAATTTAAAAAAGTTATGGTGAATTTGAAATGAGATCTGTCACGAGTATTGAATTCTGCAAAACATTCCCCATTTAACCGTTGCTCTATGTTTTCTAATAACCGAGATACCAATGGTGAGCATCGAAATGTGTATGCCCCTATCTGCGAGGTACATAATAATTAAAGAAAATAAATAAGTATCTATCATGCTAAACGTAAACGTCTTTATAATATCAGTAATCATTCCGGTCGATTTCTGTCTGTTTTTATTAGTAAGTCTCTTTAGTGACAGCTATCCTTCAAAATCTATTTTTCTACTTGTTTATCATACTAAACGTTAGAGTCTCTGTCCATCTTTTTCAGCCATCTGTTGATTGTTTGTCACCATGTCTATCTAGTCTGCCAGTGTTCGCACCCGACATTCTCTGTTTTTATTTATCAGTTATTTATTCGTTATTTTCCTGTTCACATTTTTTGACTCTACGTTTAGAGATCTATGTACTGGTCTATCATCTACCTAAACGTTAGAGTGTCTGTCCTTAAAAAAACAACTCATATTTCCGTTAGCTATCTGGCGATTGTTTGTCTCTATATCTACTTAGATTGCTAATATTTGAGCCTGTCAATTTCTTTTTATTTTCATTAACAGTTCGTTATCTTTCAGTTCCCATTTTCCTCTCTGTGTATATCTATCGTTATACTGGTCTATCATAGCTTGTATCTAACACTCTTAGTCTTCTGTTTATTATTGTTATCTTCCCATTCACATTTTTTGTCTCTATGCATATCTGTCTATTTGTCAAAGAGTGTGTCAGTTCTAGCAGGCGAACATTCAAATCTATCGATCTAAGGCACTCCCGAGTTTTGGCCGGACCGTTTTTTATAGAAAACGACCACGGAGTCAACTATAGATGCGCATAACTTTTTATTGAAATGTTGCACACCAGAATATCTTCCAAAATATGAAAGAGAACATTCAAATCTATCGATCTAAGGCACTCCCGAGTTTTGGCCGGACCGTTCTCTGTAGAAAACGGCCGCGGAGTCAACTATAAATGCGCATAACTTTTTATTGAAATATTGCACACCCGAATTTCTTGCAAAACATGAAAGAGAACTGTAGATGTTTGTCTCAATGTCTGCCTAGTCTGGCGATGTTTGCACTGTCAATTTATGTCTGTTCCTATTTTGTCAGTTTGTCTAGTGACAAATATTTTTCAGTTCCCATTTTTGCATATCTATCTGCGTACCTATCTATCTATCATGCTAAACGTTAGAGTGTCCGTTCTTATAAATCTCTGTTTGTCTCTTTCAGTCATCTATTGACTATTGACGGTTTGTTTCTATGTCTACCTAGTATGCCGTTGTTCGCACCTGCCAATTTCTATCTGTTTCTATTCGTCAGTCAGTCTAGTGACAGTTGGTTATCTTTAAGTTCCCATTTTTTGTCTCCATATGAATATCTATCTATTTATATGTGTATCATGCTAAACGTTAATAGTCTGCTTTTATAAGTCTCTGATTAATCTTTGTCAGTTGATTGTTTATCTCTGTGTCTATCTAGTCTACCAATGTTTGCACTTGTCAATTTATGTCAGTTGGTCTAGTGGCAGTTCGTTACCTTTCAGTTTC
Organism: Dorcus parallelipipedus; assembly: GCA_958336345.1. Lineage (NCBI taxonomy): Eukaryota > Metazoa > Arthropoda > Insecta > Coleoptera > Lucanidae > Dorcus > Dorcus parallelipipedus. The sequence goes on from OY284475.1 coordinate 18,793,799, forward strand.
CATTTTATGTCTCTTTGTGTATCTATCTATCTACCACTACCTGTCTATATTCTTAAGCGTTAGAATGTCTGTTCTTGTCAGTCTCTGTTAACCACCTGTTGACTATTTGTTTCTATGTCTACTTACCCCTTTATTTTGTAATTCATAACAACATCATTACATAACCGCTACATAATCGTTAAGCGACATATTTTTGACCAATCAGTTCACAGAAATGCGTTGTATATAAGTACTGATTGGTAAAAATATGTCACTTAACGATTAACGTTATAATAACGATGTCGTTATGAGTTACAAAACAAATGGGTTAGTCTATCAATGTCCACACCCGTCATTCAGTTGACACTTTTTAACTCTTATGCATTCATATCTATGTACTATCGATATCATAAAAAACTGGAACAATTTTTAAATCCAGTAGCCATGCGTTTCCATTATTTTATTATATTGAATCTTACTTTGCTGTCAAGTCAATAACTGTATTTTGTTAACGCTGAAATTCTGAGCGATTTGTCTATCCTAGCTTTTAAAACAATATTTACTGTGGGTATGATTGACAATTAGTGACCATTTCAAATAGTTTTAAATTTATGGTCAGTAGCAGTTTTACACAGCTTAAAAAGTATTGTCCTAGTTTTTTATGATAGCAATAGTACTTGTCTAAACATTAAGGTGTCTGAACTTGTCCAACTCTGTCTATTTCTTTAGTTACGTGTTGGATTTTGTGTCTCTATCTGGTTTTCTGTCATTCTCTGCGTTTTACTCCTGTCTTTTTACAATTATTGGACTTATCTTTGTATTGTTACATTCCATGAAGTAAATTATATTTTTAGACTCGCCGCACCACCTATGATGCAGACAAAATTCTAGTGTATTCCAGACTCGCACCGAATGGTAGTAGAATTTGCTGGAATGTTCTACCTTTGTTCACCCCGAGGCAGCGGGAGATTTAAGTCAGTTTTATTTAGAAAACGATGCGTGTAGCAAGCGAATTAATATAAAGATTAATAGACAAGTGTACAGCTCGATATTACTGCGCTTTCATTGTGTTAAATGATAGTAGACATTAAAGTGTTTTTAAAATAAACAACGATTACAATTTGTGAACCGCGAAGTCGTAACAGTATAGTCGAGTTTTGTCTGTTTCTCTGTGTTATTTATTTTTATTATCAATGGCTTTGTAAGTATGTACTACTTTGGTTTTGTATCTACATTTTTCTATCAAGTAACTGTGCCTGTCAATATCTGCCTATTTATTTTGAGTACCTGCCTGATTGTCTACACAACTGTCTGTTTGCCCACCTCGTTATCTATTTCGTTGTTTCATTATTTAATTGTTTGCTGATTACCTGTTTTTCGTCCTTACCTACGTCTCTGTATATTTCAACTTTTCGAACTGTGTCGATTTGTCAATCAGTTCATTCTATATTGATACATTTGATTTTGTACATTTTTTAAATTTGTAAGTCTCTCTCTAATCGCCGTTGTCTTCAGTTTTTTTAATAATAATAATAATAATAATAATAATAATAATAATAATAATAATAATAATAATTTTATTGGCAAAAGTTAATTACATGGACACATATAAATTTATTACTTATAAATAAATGTCATTCTTTTTTGCCAAAAGGAGTACAATCAGATTAACTCATTGAGTCTTCTGTTCTTCCTTGTACCCCTTCAAAAAGAAAGAAAAGAGAAAAAAAAAACAAAATCAAAAACAAAAGAACAAAAAATTAACTTAAGATTTTAATAAGTGATTAGATTAACTAGTGTGCACCAGCATAAAAAACCAAAAAACCCAACCGATTAAATATGCATGTAACTACATATATGTAACATGACCAGATTATCTTAGGATGCTGATCTCATAAATTGGCAATATGGTTATAATTATTCGCCAAGCAGAAACTTCCTGTACTGAATTTTGAATGATCTTAATGTGATCGATGTCCAATCAAATAATATAGCGTTCAAGCAGTTGCTGACATTATATGAGAATGATCTTTTAAAAACCTCAGCATTGTGTTTAGGAACATCTATTAGATTTTTGCGTCTGATATTAATGTTGTGGACATCGGTTCTAAATCTTATCCTTGAGCTTAAATATGGTGGTGTATTGGATCTTACAGTTTTATAATAAAAGCATGCCGAATGCAAAGATCTTTTCTGCGACATAGTCAACCAGTTGGCCCATTTTAACGTGTGAGATATTCTCTGAAATTTTCTTATCCCATAAGTAAACCGCAAACACGAGTTCTGTAAACGTTGGATTCTGTTAACATCTATGTTTCTTAAGCATGAGTGATATACTGTATCACAATAATTAGAAAATGACAAGACCAATGAGTCACATAATAAGAGTTTAACTTTGTGATTCAATATATGTCTGCTAGAAAAAAGTCTTCTTAAGGTTCCATAGGCTTTTTGAAGAATAAGAGACACATAATCTGTGAATCTGAGCTCACTATCCAACATTACTCCGAGAACTTTAATTGTTTTTACCACAGGCAACAAGATACTTCCTATTTTTATATTAAGATCCTGATTAAGAATTTTTTTTCCAAAAACGATTACATTAGATTTGCTCGGGTTTATTTTTAGAAAATGTGATTCCGATATCTTTAGTAAATTTTGGAGATCTGCATTTATTTTAGTTACAGCTGAATTTAAGTACTCATAAGGGAAAGAGTAATATATGAGCGTATCATCGGCATACAAGTGATACTTACAATACTGAAGAGCGTCAGGCAAACAGCTGGCATAAATGGCATATAATATTGGTCCTAAGATTGAGCCTTGAGGCACTCCAGAGTTTACCCGTCGTTCCGCTGATGCAGTACCTAAAAGTTTTACACACTGTGTACGTTCTGAGATATAGCTACGAAGCAGTTTCACTGCATCTTTCGACAACCCTATGTAGTTAAGCAAGGATATCAAAATTTCAAGATTCAGAGTATCGAAAGCTTTTGAGTAATCGAGAGCAACCAATATCGTTACACAATTATCATCGAGTGCCTTAAATATAGTGTCGGTGATGTCTAATAGAGCGCTAGCACAACTGAATCCAGGCCGAAAACCTGACTGGTACATGGGAAGTATATTCATAGCTGAAAGATGATTTTGCAATTGTTTAGCTATTATTTTCTCAAATAATTTAGACAGCGTTGGTAAAATGCTGATTGGACGGAGGTCCTTATATTCTCTCGGTTGTTTAACTTTCGGCACAGGTGTTATTAAAGACTGTTTCCAGCACTTCGGAAATACTTTGGATGTAATACAATAATTTATAATATGAGTTAAGTACGGCAAAAGGAACGGGCAACACAAGTTAACCATTTTCAAGCCAATACCATCAGCACCAATTGCCTCAGATTTCATGTTAATAAGTATTCGCAAAAGTTCAGTTTCGGTTGTTTCAGAAAGGTGTAAAAGTGCTGTGACAGATTCTTTAGTATTAGTGCTATAATAATTGACCAGGTTCAAATCAAGTGTAAATGGATAATTCGAAGATGATATGAAGAAATCATTAATTTTATCAGCATTAGCAATAGAACTAGGTATATTAATTAAATTTGAGTTATTATAGATGCCGCATTTTTTTACATGTTTCCAAAGATCTGAGGTATTAGAGGTACGAGCTACATAGTCAATGTACACCTTCTTTTCGTGTCTAATTGCGAAAGTTGTATAATTGCGCAATGTTTTGTAATATTCCCAATCAGACTTGCAAGAAGTTCTTTTATATTTTTTGTATGCAGTATTTCTTAATTTTATTAATAATTTGACGTTGTCAGTTATCCAGGGAGAGTATGGTTTTTTAAAAATACAGAATTTGTGTGGGGCGTGTTTGTCAAAAAGAAACAGCAAATGCGTGTTTAGAAAAGCTACTTTATCATTTATATCATACATATCGTACATTAAGTACCAAGGCAGAGCAGCTAAATCACTATAGAAATGATCATAATTAAAATTTCTGAAATTTCTAACTGGCCGCGCTTGATTGTGAATATGTTGCTTTTTTAGAGGAAGTGAACAGTAAATTAAGGAATGATCTGAAATAACTACATCTAAAACATCACTATCTACTACTTCAGCGTCGCTATAGGTAATAGCGTAATCTATGAGTGTAACTGTATTTAGGGTTATTCTAGTTGGATCAGTTATTATTTGTTTTAAACAAAATGCATCAAGTAACTTATTAAATTTGACATTGACAGGATTACCTACATCAAATGCATTTATGTTGAAATCTCCCAAACAAACGAACTCGTCAGACATTACTAAGACATTAGACAGGCTATTCTCAAAGTTATCAAAAAAATCTTGATATGAGCTGTTAGGGGGCCTATATATTACTCCCAAAATAAGAACTTTATTAAATACGCAAGCTCGTATCCACAGCTGTCTCTAAATTTGAATTTGATTCTTTAAAGACTAACGAGAAATCATAATTAGATTTAACGTAGATTCCCACTCCACCACCTCTTTCAGGCCGCGCACAATGTATCAAGTTATAATTCTCTATTTTGTACAAATTCACATCAGAAGTGAATCAATCTTTGCTTCCTTTTTGCAAATACTTATTAGTACATTTTTGTGTTTGACGAGACAGTTTGAAAAATCAGAGTGACAACAAAACAAGGGTGCAACAAAAAAAAAAATAAAAGCAAATCACGTGCGACGTGTGAAACACGAGTGTGAATTATTTAAAGGGTGATTTCGTTTTTATCGATTTATTAAACTGTAAAATATCATCACGGTTATGAACAAAACCCCGGCGAGACCTCATTTAACGCGGCAACAAATGACTGCGGAGTGGGTTTCACATTGCCAGCCAGCGCCGCGCGAATTACTTCGAATTAAACGCCATTATTTATTAGTATTGTCGGCGTTGCTGCTTATTACGTCTGCATAATAAATAAAAATGGAAAATAAATGGAACGAGCACGACGACGCAACGTAATAAAATCACATATTTCATATATATAATACATGCCATATTCAGGAAGAGGACAATTTTAAAATTAAAAACAAAGATGCAAAAACAAAGAATATGAAACAATTTAAGACATAAAACAAGTTACTAAAAATATGTCAGAATTCATGAAGGAATTTGAATCTTGAAAAAGACAACAATAAAAATCAAAAGACGAACAATTCGCAAAATTTTGGTTGCAAGTCGGTTGGATTGCAATGGGCCCCCCGAGCATCCTGTGTATAACTATTTCGGCCCTAGTTGGGGCTCGACCATCAGAAGAGTAGCTCGAGAATTCCATCGCAATCCCCGACGACCAACATGATTTACGCAAAGATAGTGCGTAATCTAGTCAAGCGTTTCTTTATTATTATCTTCCAATTACAAATCTTTGTCGTGCGACAAGAGATTCATTCCATTCGAGGACGATCCCACGAACAAATTTACGAACCTGTCTACGCGTGCGTTGGCCCCCAATCAAATAAAGTAGCTTTTTATTTACCTTCCGATCAGAAATATTTGCCGGTACATTAATTACGCCATCGATTGATTCGATAGTTAACCATCTGATGTGTTTCCGCATCACAAAGGCATTTCATTTGGGCACATTCGTCCACGATAAGTAGATTACGCCCGGTATCGTCGAATACGCGAACACAAAGTAACCCGAACATCAAAGGCAATTTCGCATTACGAGTTACGAGTCCTGCTGATGGATGTGACGGCTGATAGGGCAATATCTGACGGGGCTTTTTTAAAGCCCCCCCATTCACTCCCAACATCGAAACGCAATTACATATATCTTTCGCAAAACACAGGTGCGTTGCTCTGCAATATTTACGTTTCCTAATTGCAACCGTGCAACTGTTAATTAAAACGGACAGATACGCAAACTAGTTTGCGAAAACAGTCGGGCGAAATTGTTTCGCGTTTTAATTTCAAATTAAATAAACTACAGCGTGTAATCGAATAAGTTTCACTCACTTACGAGTATAGTCGTAATGGTAACGGCGATTAGTAAGTTTCACACGGTTCGAAATACTTTCGGGGAAAAAGGTATTTCCCCAATGCAAACACTATTTTCTTCTTCGGAGAATCGGATCGTTCAGGTTTACGCCGCGATTCCTCCAGTAATTCTATTCCACATTTATATGGTAAATTCGCAATTCGAAATGCTGGCAAATGCAGTTGAAAGCGTAGGCGCAATAATTCGCTTGAATAACAAACACGTCGATCACTGGCATGGAATCTTCAAAACATACGAATTTCGGATTGTTTCTTGCACAGGTATGCATGTGCACAGATATTCGATGGGAGTATTTGTTAATGAAAGAAATTTTTTATGTAAATAATTTTTGATTGATTACATGAGAGTGTCGTTTAAAATTAGACTTAATTAGTCAACAATGAGGGCGTATCACTTTGATCAATAGGCCGCGACCGATTCAGATGTAACTAGGCTAATAATAAAAGCTTTGAAATGCGGAGGACGCATAAACAAGGAACTTGCTGCACGCGCCGTCACGCAACGGAACGCTTTCTCGTGTTTCATACCCACCGACCGTGTTTTATGCAAATTCAAAATATTACCATTTGTAAGTCATATTAACCTATGCGTTACATGTTATCAAAGCCACAACTTCAGCGTGAATATGCAAAACTATGTTTTCGCACGGACGCGTGTGCGGCAGACCTGAAACTTTTCGTCTTTGTGACAGGCAGTTTTCATTAATTTTGGTGGAAGTTTTTTGTTGGACATTTTTATTTGTTGTCGATGATACTGCTGCTCCTTTGAAATATGAAGTGAAGAGCCGAAATTTCAATGCCGACAGGCCCGGAAAACTATAAATGGAAAAATCTAGGGGTCAAGTGCCCGCGTGAGTAGACTTTGAAAGTGGAAAGCACTTTTGACGAGTGCCGGACGCCGAGGGCTTCGTCAAACATATCGAATGACGTGCGTCAACTCATCGCAGAAAGCTAAGAAATTCAGACGGCGGAAGTCGTAGAAAACACTCAGAAAGGGAAAGTTATATGTACACTCTACATAGCATACACATTTTACGTGGAACACTTTGTATTATAAATAAGTACGTAGATACATAGATACAGGGTGGAGTTAGTGACTGTTAGTGAAATAGTAATTTTACAATTTGCTGTTGTTAATAGAAGTTCAAATTTAGCGCTTAGGTACAGTTGGTAACGCAATACAATACGATCGAAAATGATTGAGCGTCCTTGAAAAAATAAATACCCGAAGGTGATCAAAACTACCTTCGACCTAGAGAATTTTCGCGTTTTTGAATACTCAAAGTCAGGTGACAATCAATAGAGTTCGTATGTTGTGCACGGTTTGTTTATTAATTGAGTTTTCTACGAGTTTTTCATATCGAATTCAGTACATATTTTTGAAGGACGCTCAATCATTTTTGATCGCATTGTATGTATATGCAAGTTAGTAACTAGAAGTAGACGTGTCTTACGCATTGTGCAAAAGCATACGGCAGTTAGAGATGAAGATGAGCAGTAGATAAAGGACGGTGTGCGCAGTAGTTTTAAAGTTAACAGTAAAAAGTAAATGTTAGGGCCGAGGTGGTCGATAGATTAAAGAATATTAAGAATATTAAGGCGTGAGTACGCAGTGTAAAAGTTAAAATGCGAAACAAGTGAAACAGAAATAAAATTACATTAATATTCCGTGTGTATTTTTTTTATTGAGTGTAAAAGATAGATAACACTGTTTTCTTAGTAAATGGACGATAATAGAATCATCCTCTCTTGCTTACACATCAATTGATCACGTGTTATTTCAGTTGCAAAAAACGACATAAAATTACAAGTTAAAAACTGCACCACGAGATGGCGCGGCAGTAGCAACAACAACCGACAAAAACGAATCCCGCTATGGTACGAAATAAACTCAATCTAAACAACCCTATGTTCTATAGATCACGATCATTTTCTAATTGCTTTGAAAATAAATCAGAGGCGGTCACTATCGCTGGTTTTTATCACGATATGGCGCACGACCATGATAGGGACAACAAAAATCGATATTAGCAAATCCTGCCTTCTTACGGAATAAACTCAATCAAAAGGGACTGTTTATCAAACAGCCTTAACTGAGATTAGAGATTTGAAAATGGTGGTTCACCGAAACACGTTATCATTACACCAACTTTGCAAAGCCAAAAATAAATAGCTTTTACAACGAAAGTGTTCCTAGTGACTTATTTCAGTTAGTCACTAAGATCGTGGATAATCCATTACATCAATCAAAAGCACCTTATGAACATAGATAACGATCATTTTCTAATTGCCATGAAAAGCAATCAGAGATGGTCACTGCCGCTGATTTCTATCACGTTATGGCGCGCGACCACGACAGCCACAACAAAAATCAATAAATGCGAAAATTTTATCAAAAGGATCTTATGAACCTAGATAACGATCACTATGTAGCGGCTTGCATTTCTAAGAACAGCCCGAAATGCAAACTTTCTCAGGCAGCTCGGTCCGGATGTAATAAAATCAACAGTGGCAAGATAGTCCGGCGAAAGTGTGAACGCCCGAGTTTTTCTCCGAAGAGAGGTAACACTGAGGGTCAGAAACTACCCCGGCGGGATTCGAGAGGATAGTTCGCCGGCAGTGGTCCCACGCAACGACCGTATTATTATCTAAAATAAATAGTTGATTCGAGTTGCTTTCAATTGCCACCCTATCATACCAAAGTGGTGACCCCGACATGATTGCTAACGTGTTAGGTGTGAGTGACTTTAGCGTACCATGAGTCACGGACGGAGCATCAGATCCACATGCCGAAATTCACCGGGTCGGAGTTCTGCGGAAAGGACCCGGAAATGTGGTTTAGCATGGTTGAACGTAGCCTCGCCGCGGCCGGCATAACATCGGACGCGACAAAATTTGGGTACGTGCTCGGGGTGTTAGATCCAGCGACCGCGTTGGAAGTGCGCGATATCATCGTCAATCCGCCCGTCACAGGACAATTTGAAAAGTTGAAATTAGAACTCATTGCAAAGCTGAGCACCTCCCAGGAGCAAAGGACGCGTCAGTTGTTAGAACGCGAGGAGATGGGGTCGGAAAGCCATCACAGTTTCTACGACATTTGCAAAGTTTGGCGGGAAGAACGGTACCCGACACGCTGTTGCGGACGCTTTGGGTGAGCAGATTGCCGAACCATATGCAGGCATTCCTGTCCATGCAAAAGGACGAAAGCCTCGACAAAGTGGCTGAATTAGCAGACACCATCGCGGAAACAATGCGACTTGCCGGACCCATAATCGCAGAAGCTTCCAGTACATCGATGGAAGCCGGGTTTAACATCAAAATGGCGCAGTTATCAGTGAGCCTACAGGAGCAACTCAAAACAATGGAAAAAATGCAGGAGGAGATTGCGACGCTGTCCAGCATGGTCAGACGTGACAGACCACGCAGGCGTACTGTAAATAGACAAAGTGCCCGGTGGTCTTCGCGAGGAAGAGATGCGGTTGGCGACGGTCGGTGTTGGTACCACCAGACATTTGGAAACGACGCGACCAAGTGTCGTTCTCCGTGTTCGTAGGCGTCGGAAAACGCCTCGGGCGGTCGCTGAAAGCGGCAAGTGCACCGTGCCCGTCATCGCGCTGCTTATTTGTGACGGACAGAGCTTCCAAAGTGCTGTTTTTAATAGACACAGGTGCGGACTTTTGCGTATATCCTCGGGAATTAGTGCCCGGACGTCGCGATAAGACTAATTACGTGCTTTCTGCTGCGAATGGCACGGAAATCGCGACGTACGGTACCGTAAACCTATCGCTGGACTTTGGTTTACGGCGTGTTTTGTGACCGCAGACGTATCAAAACCAATCATCGGCGTGGACTTTCTGAGCCACTACGATCTACTGGTAGATACGCTTCAACAGCAACTTCTGGATCGAGTGACGCATCTGGGGACGAAGGCGAAAGCGGTGCCGGACTGTACGCCAGCGGTAAAGACTATCTCCGAAACATCGGATTATCACGACATTTTGCGCGAGTTCGCGGATACGACGCGACCATGTGGGGCGCCGAGGGAAGCAAGACACGACACACGCCATTATATCCGAATGACGCCTGCTCCACCCGTTGCCAGCGGCCCGCGACGTTTAGCACCGGAAAGGTACGTGGTCGCAAAACGGGAGTTCGAAGCGATGTTACAATTGGGCATCGCGCGACCATCCCAGAGTTGTTGGTTTGCACCGCTCCATATCGTTCCAAAAAAAGATGGCAGCTGGCGTCCGTACGGCGACTACCGAGCCCTGAATGCCCGCACAATCCCGGATCAGTACTCGGTACATCACATTCAAGACTTTTCGCATGCCTTAAGAAGCAAACGGATCTATTCCACAATCGATCTAGTGCGGGCGTATAACCAAATCCCGGTCGCGGAGGAGGACCCTTCGGATTGTTCGAATTTCTGTATATGACGTTCGGGTTACGCAACGCGGCGCAAACGTTTCAGTGCTTCATCGACAAAGTGTTATTGGGACTTCATTTCAGTTTCGCCTATATCGACGACATCCTAGTAGCGTCTAGTTCGGAGGCCGAACACCGTGAACATCTGAAGACTATTTTTCAGCGTTTCCAACAAGACGAAATTGTAGTCAATTCAGCGAAATGCGTGTTCGGACAATCCGAGGTGAAATTTCTAGGCCACCTCATGTCCGAAAAGAGCACACAGCCGGTGCCGGACAAAGTGAAGGCGATTCAGGAATTTCCAAGACCCAAAACAGCGAAGTCTCTACGGCAGTTCCTGGGTATGTTGAACGTTTACAGAAGGTTTGTACCCAGGGCGGCGAACGCGCAAGGCCACCTGAACGGCCTCCTTAAAAACAAAATCAAAGGAGGCGCGCCGGACGATGCGATTCAAGCGCTCGGAGAGTGTAAGCAGAGCCTCGCCGACACCACGTTATTGGCACATCCAAAGCACGACACTCCACTGGCCATTGTAGCTGCGCTACAAGAAAAAAACGAAACCGATTGAGCACCGCTAGCGTTCTTTTCGAAGAAGCTATCCGAAAGCGAAAAGAAATACAGCGCGTACGATCGCGAACTCCTAGCAATCTACCTGGCCGTTAAGCATTTCCGACATATAGTAGAAGCAAGAACCTGCACGATTTTTACGGATCATAAACCGATAACCTTCGCTTTTCGCCAAAAGCTGGAAAAATGTTCACCCCGACAGTTCCGCCACTTGGATTTCATCGGCCAATTTACAACCGACATCAGACACGTGTCAGGCGTAGACAATGTGGTCGCCGATGCGTTGTCACACGTCGAGACACTCGAAGCAACGCTGAACTTCGACGAACTGGCCAAGTCGCAAGAACAGGACGAAGAAATCAAGAAGTACCAACGCCAGGACAGTGTCTTGCGACTGAAACAAATGCAGTGACTTGCGACTGAAACAAATGCAGTGGCCGGGATCAGAAACATTGGTTTACTGCGATGTCTCGACACTGAAAATCAGACCTTTTGTGACCACACCTTTCCGAAAAGCTGCCTTCAACACCATCCATCGATTATCGCACCCCGGGGTTAGGACGACCGTAAAATTGGTGACGCAACGATTCGTCTGGCTTTCGATAAAAGCAGATTGCCGTCGTTGGGCTAGGTCTTGTATACAGTGATAGCATGCCAAAGTAACGCGCCACGTATCGGCACCGCTCGGGGAATTCTCTTTACCGTCGAAGAGATTCGAGCACGTGCACCTGAATCTCATCGTGATGCCTTATTCAGAAGGATATAGTCTCACGTGTGTGGACAGATTCACACGCTGGCCCGAGGCAATACCACTCCAAAATCAAGAAGCCACCACCGTTGCTCGAGCTTTTTATGAACAGTGGGTGGCAAGGTTCGGCACACCGTTGAGACTTACAACGGACCAGGGCAAGCAGTTCGAATCAAAGCTGTTCAAAAGCTTGAACGCCTTGATCGGTTCCACCCACCTGCGAACCACGGCATACCACCCCGCCGCCAATGGAATGGTAGAGAGAATGCATAGACACTTGAAGGCGGCGATCAAGTGTCATGAAGATAACCGCTGGTCGGAAAAGTTGCCAACCGTGTTACTGGGATTGCGATCTGCGTGGCGAGAAGACCTCCGGACAACAGCAGCCGAGCTGGTGTACGGAGAACCATTACGCCTTCCGGGCGAATTCCTAGCGGACATCAAGGATACGGGGAAGGAGTTCGGCGGTGCAGACTTCGTCTTCGTCTTCATCTACGAGAACATTTCCAGGAAATTCGACCGGTGCCAGGTACACGGCATGGCAAGCGACGCAGTTTCATATTCCAAGATCTGGACAGCACAGAATATGTCTTTCTGCGACACGACGGCCCGAGGGAACCTCTACCGATGCCATATAACGGCCCTTACAAGGTGATCGACCGTAATACGAAGAACTTCGTCATTAACGTAAGGGGAAAGGAAGTTACGGTTTCTGTTGACAGGATGAAGCCAGCATACATCTGTGTGGACACCCCTGCAACGAGGTCTAGCCTAAGAGACAATAGAGTCACAAGCAACGGCAGGCATGAACCATCCGCTGGACAACAGCAAATGTCCACCCCTGGCAAAAATACAACTCGGTCAGGCCGGAGAGTACATTTCCCGGATCGACTGCAAGCCGGGTTCCCTTAATCTGTAATCACGTATCGCTAATCGCTGGCAAAGGGGTGCTGTAGCGGCTTGCACTTCTAAGAACAGCCCGAAATGCAAACTTTCTCAGGCAGCTCGGTCTGAAAATAAAACAAAAGACGATCGACAAATTTATTAAAAAAAATTATAATAAATATAAAAAAAAATTTCATTGAATAAATTACAAAAAAATAAAAATTAAAAAATTCTCATTAAATAAACAAAACTATCTAAAATTAAGGTTTGACAATTGTGCATTTTCTACTGAAAAGCAAAACAAGAGACGATCGAGAAATAAAGAAAATTCATAAAATTACGAAAAATAACGAAAATCGAAAAGTTCTCATTAAATAAACAAAACTTTCTAAAATTAAGATAATTAATTTGTGCAATTTTTGACGTAAAATAAAACAAAAGACGATCGGCAGAACTTATGAAATTTAAAAAAAATAACAAAAATAAAACAATTTTCATTAAATAAACAAAACTAGTTCGACTTTCTAAAATTAAGATGTGACATTTGTGCAATTTTTGACGTAAAATAAAACAAAAGACGATCTAGAAATAAAAAAAATTGATAAAATTGCAAAAAAATAAAAATTAAATAAAAGTTGAGTTCAAAATCGGTATATCAACCGAATTAGCGGTAGAGTTGGCAGCACTGATCGACAATGTGGATTTGGCTATTAGTGATTTCTTTGTTGCCAATAGTAAAGCTGAACATCACTAACAAGTCGTCAATCAAATATTTAAAAATTAATCTGTTTTTTTTCTCGCTTGAAAATACCCATTTTTACCCACGTATTGTTTTACCCGCAAGGTTGCTTATATTACGCGTAATTCTGATAATTACCCGCACATTGGCAACCCTGATAAGTTCATCTCACGTCCGTCGAGGTTAGGCGTAACAGGAGCGCCGCCTCATTCTAATTGACAGCATGGCGCCCTTTTCCGTTTTTAATTTTTGCATTGTTGTTTTTTAATGTTTTTGTTTCTTCTTGCTCTGATGTCCGCCTTTTCCTTTCTAAATCCCCCTCGAAGCTTTTTCATTCGTCCTGGTTTTCATTTTTATTTTATCACTTGTTAAATTTTTTCTTTGGGCTTTTATCTCTTTTAATATTTTTTGTCCTTGTTCTAACGTCTTCTTAACGTGTTTCAATTTTAAATCCACCTTCGTCGTTTCCTTCAATTTGCGTTCCGTTTCTACCAACAGATGGCGACACTTTATGTACGTTCGCCGGCACTAAAAACGAAATGCCGCAACCGCGAGGCCACAACCGTTGTGTTTCTGCCATCAGATGGCGCTACTTGACAATCCGCAATTTAACGGTGAGAAGAAATTCGTCATTTCTGAAAATTGCTGCGACCATTCGTCGTTTCTAAAAATTACTGCGTGTTTCAGCCAATAGATGGCGTACCCTTATAACGCTCATTTTTACTAGGCGTCTCCGTAGGAAAAAAATAACATTTTATAAAAAAAAAACTTTTAATTGAATTTTGTTAACTCATTCAATCTTTCTCTTCTTCTCGATTTTGATAATTACCTAAGATTTTAATAGGAAGCCGTAATAAAATTAACAGGGGCAAGATAGTCCGGCGAAAGTGTGAACGCCCGAGTTTTTCTCCGAAGAGAGGTAACACCGAGGGTCAAAAACTACCCCGGCCGGATTCGAGAGGACAGTTCGCCGCAGTGGTCCCACGCAACGACCGTGCATAATCGGACTTACACGAATTATTGTTATTATTATCTAAAATAAATAGTTGATTCTAGTTGCTTTCAAATGTCACCCTATCACACCAAAACTAATTGCCCCACTGAAAATAAATCAGAGGTTGTCACTATCGTTAGTTTCGTATCACAATTTGGCGCGTGATCCAGTTTCCAACTTTAAATTTTTGGCATAAGAAAACCACAGATGTTTATCTAAATATTATTAAATATTAAGTAATATTATTATTATTATTAAATATTTTAATTAAAGTAGATTCTTGTCCGATGAAAATTGTATCACAAATTCTTTAAATACCACACGATCATTTAAATTTATAATTAAAGTAGGCGGGATTTTTTTTATACGATTGCACATCTTGCCAATCCACTCGATGTGTAAGTTAGAAGTTATATAAATATTTTAACGTTTAGGGTTCTCATGTTCAATCGTAAATTAAGATAGAAAATAAGGCAGTTTTATTGACAATCATAGCAAAAGTTCAAAGTGTTTGGAAGAGAGAATCGAGTAAATTATTTCTTTATCTGTCGGCATTGACAGTTCCATCAAAAAAAAAAGACAAGTCCAAATATGGGTCTTCTGAAGACTGCCAGCCAAACACCAATTTTCTCCGGATGAAGAGGGGATTAACTAAATTCATGGGAATTCTCTGCAGATCAAGTACGCCCACAAAGTGGTAAATTTGTTGAACTAATTTTGGGTATTCAACAGGAAAATCAGAGAACGCATTTTGAAAATCATCTACACGCAGCGCTGTATGGAATACTTCCTTTCACCATTTTGTTCCCGTTCAGTATTCTTAAAATAACTCTCCGAAAAAAAATGTTCTAACTAAAACATTTTGAAGCGTCACTTTGACAATTGAAACTCCAATTATTTATTTCGCCACCTGCGTACATGTAATCAATATTCGACAAGTGTGCTGAAGATCGTGCAGAAAGAGACACAATCGACACGATGCCACGTTGCAACGATACGATACTGCTCTTAGCTTTTTTCATGGTGCATTTAATTTTTTATTATACAATTATGTTGTTAATTTAAAAAAAAAGGTTAACACAGATGACACCGGAATTATATGAAATTTTCAACGAGAAAACCCCAGAACAGGCACGATAAGAACTGATGAACATAACGCATACAACAAAACACCGATCGTTTCCAAGATCGAGAGACCGTAAAGCAAAAAAGACAACGAGAATTTGGGCCCCCTATAACTCTGCCTCCTTCCCTCGCGTCGTGGGGTCCGGCGCATTGTAGTTCCGTCACCGGGGCCCAATTCTTGAAATCGTAACGTATACAAAACTATACAAATCGTTCGAGAATTGCGTCATTTTGACGTCATGTCGCATACGACACGATGTCGAATGATTTCAAGAATTGGGCCCCCGGCGCGACTACGACAGTGACAACAAAAATCCACAAAAGTGAATTCGACCATCTTGCGGAATAAACTCAATAAAAAGGACCTTATGAGCCTAGAAAGCGATAATTTTTTAACTGCCATGAAAATAAATCAGAGGTGATCACTATCGCTGGTCTCTATCACGATATGGCGCGCGACCGCGACAACAAAAATCAACAATAGCGAATTCCGCCATCTTACAGAATAAACTCGTTCTAAAGAACCTTTTGGACCTAGATAACGATTATATTATTTTCTAATTGCCCTGAAAATAAATCAGAGACGGTCATTATCGCTGATCTCTATCACAAGATGGCGCGCGATCGCGACAGATAAACTTAGATCTTAGATTACGGACCTTCTTTTAATTACCACAGAAATAAATCGCTGGTTTCAAAACGACGTGGCAGCAGTAAAAAATTCGACGCATGTAAAAGAGTAGTTTCATACATTGACGTTTCTAACGTGAAGACGGGCGCAGCAGTGTTGTCAGGCTTGCGTGAATTTCCCATTTTAGTGAGAATATATTATGTAGTGACCTGGCAACGCTGTGACTGCAGGGAGGGCTGTAAACGCTCTACAAACGCTGTCAACTGTCAAACCAATGTATAATACGTTAGTAACAGCTGACATTCGTTTAACAGTTGATAACGTCTGTGGAAGGTTTAGAGCGTGTCCATTCTGAGCCTACCTTTATACTTAATGCGATAACAGTTTATATTAAAGATAAATACAAGAACAGATATTAAATTGCATAGCCGAGTAGGTTGACAACGGTTTTGGGGTTCGGTTGGTGTAGGATCGAATCTCTCCCGGCACATGCGAGTTTTCTGTGTGAAAAAGATCAAGAAACACAAGATGAAAGAAACTAAACTAAATTAGATGTTCAATTGAAGAATTCATCAAGTGGCCTTTGAATTTTCCATAGCATTGTGAAAGTCTTGAATTAGATTTTTCTACTTTGCGTTCACAATGCATTCATTGTGACACCAAAAAACTGTTTTTGGGGAAATTTTTGCCAATTTTTAACTGAAAATATTTAATCGATTTTACAAAATGATTCATTATTTATTTGTTACTTAACAGAATACTCACAATGAAGCTGGATAAGAAAAATTAATAACTTGTCAATGTGATTTTTGTTTAAAACGAAGGGTTGCCAGTGTTGCCACGCATTACAACTAAAATTCTTCGTATACTAAGGAGATCCAATTTTTCACAGTATTTTTCATATTTTTGTTCAATAAGTGATGCAAAGCAGAAAAAATAGTATATTTTACACGTTTCACAAGAGGCATTGTAACACACGTTCCGTTGGGGCACTCCGAGCTTGCTTCGCTTCGCTCGTCGTATCCCAACCCCACTCGTGTTACAATAAGCCATCTTGTGAAACTTGTAAAATAATAACGTCATTTTAAGTTGTCACATTAGCTTATTACAACTGCTTGACAGCTATCATCCACACTTCCATTTTAGGTTACGTCACATCAGCTTACTACAACTGATTGACAGCCGTCATCCACGAAACGTCAATCGGTTTAGGAAATCATCCATTTTTCGCTCTTCTTCTTTCATCAAAGAAACAAAACCAACTTAATGAACTTTTCAATTGAACACTTCATTATTATTATTTTATTATTATTATTATCTCATAATAGATGAACGAGAAAGTGCAAAAGAACTTACGAAAGGAATAAATAAAACGCAGATATTAAAGAATTTCACTGGAAAAAGAAGAAAACTAAACTAAAACAAGAAATATGAACTGTAACAACGCGTGAAGTTAATAAGAGATCGAGAATTAAAGATATATAAATTCAAAAGGCTATTGAGAAATAACAAAAGAGTAAAGATTAAAATGAAAACAAATATAATGTGAGACGGACTAACAAGGAAATCAGAGAGGGAGTTGATGTTATAGAAAAATTCTACGTTAACTTATACAGGATGTATCAGCTATACGAGGCTATACTGCAGCAGTAGGTCGGTGACCATCCACAAGCAATATTTTGTCTCTAACGAAACATCGAAAGCGCCATAGTTTTCGAGACATCGGAATATGAAGTAGACTTCCGGCTTTCTTTACAAGTTAATAAAGCAAGTCACGAAAAGGTAAAGGCAGGAACACCTGAAGTGAAGTATCAGGCAAGGTAGGACTTGGGCTGGGTATTCACACATTTATTCTTGGAAGTTGACCAGGAAAGGGAAATAAAAAAAGTATACAGACAAGTTTGATAGCAATAGGAAAATTTTGTTTATTTGGAAATACAAAAACCATCCTTAGTTGTGCAACATATAGTATACGAATGCAATAGCTTCCGTGAACATGCTCAGATCACCTTGCCCTATAATATTTAGTAAACGCTTACAAAATCTTTTAGTAGACGAAAGTGGTTAGTAGAAAACCTTTGGGGGTTCTGCGCCAATTTCTTCATATGGTTTTATAGGACGTTCTAAATGTGTAGGTATAGTTGCCTAACTATCTGACTAATCGTTACTGGAGGAGCTGGCGCTAAATGTTTTAACCCCCCCCCCCCCAGATAATCAATGCCCGATAGTTAGGCAACCATACCTACACATTTAGAACGTCCACTGAAAACTATAAGGAGAAATGGCCGCTGAACTCCCACAGTTATTCTACTGTAGTTAATAATATACCCTAGAATAGATAAGTAGATGATAACGCAGAATAACGCACAAGTACTAAAACACTTTGCGTAATTGAAGTATGAAATATCACATAATAACAGAAAGATATACAAATAGATAAAATAAAAGACTGCAGTTTAAAATTCAAAGCGACTTGCCCATTGAAATATTACTTCCTTTAGTACTGAAGGCGGAAATTTTATAAAAAGCATAAATTTCTCCCTCAGGTAATGTAGAATTTCATAAGCTCTCTACGTACAGGTTTTTTCCTTTCAAATAGAAGAGAAAATTGTTTCATTTCCCAACAAGGTACATAATACAAATTCACCAACAAGATTTCAAATGAATTCCTAATTTCAAAGATTTGTTTTGTTAATCCATGCGAATGAATAAAAGTGATTTGTTTTACGTCACTCTCCCTTTTGCAGGAGAGTACACATAACGAAGGCAACCCTCCTACAGCTCGGCGAGAAATTCGAAGTGGAACCGGGGGATGGGGGCAGTCGAGACGGATACCTGGCCGATCACAAGATAGAAACTTATCTCATTGTTCCGCCGAAAGTAAGTAAGCGGTTTTTCATAAATAACTTTTCAATCCGGCGCACGTCAGGAACTTCATCGAGATGTAAAACTCGACTTCCTACACGACGCGACGCGACGGTGAAATTCAATTTCCCATTCGTTTTCCAATTTATTACCGCCGCAGAATTTTTCTTTGTACACAGAAGATTTCAAGTAAATAACAGTAATAGTATAATACAATGTGTAAACTGATTAGAGTTTACATGATGAACAAGAAATATATTGTAAACTAGTATGTCACACAAATCAATTTACACATTGTATACACAGTTTGTAAAGCGAAAAGACGTGCCTCATTTATTTGCTTGCTTGGCGAATGTTTCCTCTTAAATCTGAAAATAAAATTTATGGACTGGGAAACTGTTGGGCATAATAAAAGTCCGCAGAATTTTTCTTTGTACACAGAAGATTTCAAGTAAATAACACCAATAGTATAGTACGATGTGTAAACTGATTTGAGTTCACATGAACAAGAAATATATCGTAAACTAGTATGTCACACAAATCAATTTACACATTGTATACACAGTTTGTAAAGCGAAAAGACGTGCCTCATTTATTTGCTTGCTTGCCGAATGTCTCCTCTTAAATCTGAAAATAAAATTTATGGACTGGGAAACTGTTGGGCATAATAAAAGTCCGCAGAATTTTTCTTTGTACACAGAAGATTTCAAGTAAATAACACCAATAGTATAGTACGATGTGTAAACTGATTTGAGTTCACATGAACAAGAAATATATCGTAAACTAGTATGTCACACAAATCAATTTACACATTGTATACACAGTTTGTAAAGCGAAAAGACGTGCCTCATTTATTTGCTTGCTTGCCGAATGTCTCCTCTTAAATCTGAAAATAAAATTTATGGATTGGGAAACTGTTGGGCATAATAAAAGTCCGGCGCGCTTCCGTCGGAATCCTTTGAAAGTCGTGCAAGGAAACGAACATCTTTACTTCCACTCGGCGAAATCGAAATACAAAAGCTAATGGATTCATTTGAGACCCCGCCGTCAATTTAAATCTGCGAACACGCAATCTAATTTTTAGGGCGGATCGTTTTTTAATTTAGATTTCAACCATCAAATAATTTCATGTTGCTTCAGCTGCTCTCTCTCGCGAGCAAATGCAAAAGAATAATAAAATTCCGATTCGGTCTTAAAGCGCAAAATGACTTTTAAATTAGTTTCACATTAAAGCTTAACGTTACAGAATATTCCAGAAAAATGAACGACGACGACGAAGTAATTTACAAAATCGGCGCCCATTTGTTTTACAAAAAAAGCATCCTCTTGTTTCATGAAGGGGGGGGGGGGAGCCGGAGCTTTATGAATCGAATATTAGCCTGCGAACCGAAACGGATTTAATACCATCTTTAATTCGAAGATCAAAGCAAAGCAATTCTGGTCGAGAACGACTTGTTCCTTTCTCCCTATTTGTCAAGCCGATCCTCAATTATAGAACTTGTTTAATAGCGATCCTTCACTGCGGATGGAACTTAACTTCTTAACAAAATATAATAAGCATTGCACCTGATTCGAAAATATTCCTTCCACTTTATTGTGTAATCTAATACCGAAGTTCTTTAGTACAATATCCTATCCATCTGGTTGCTCGTCGCTACAAAGTTTTAACTCGGAGACCGCATCATAAAGCCATCAAACTCGAACGCAATTTAAGTAGTTCAATCAAACGGAAGTTTGCCTCTTGGTGATTGTGACGCCGGAGTTAGAATTAGCTATGGTTTCAGGCGGGCACGTTCCTGAACTGTGTCATATTTGCGTGAAATTTCGACGAATTAGAATCGTCAAGAGTGAGTTCGGTCTGAAGGAACTCCTAAAGTTTTCTAATCCTATCCTATCGAAAGAACATTAGTGTCTCAACAACAAATAACGACACACAGAAAAAAGAATAATCATAAAAGAACAAATAAGAAGAAGAAAACAAAATATAAGAGACACAAAGGTGGGAGAGTAAGATGGAAACGATTTAATCGGGTTATGAGTTGTTAATTACAGCTGAAAACACAGGAATGATTAAATATATGTAGGAAGTTAAAAAAATAAAGGTAAAGAAGAAAGCAAGTAATAAAAAGGGAATAGTAAGCGAAGCAAGCATGAAACGAGAGGGTAAATCGGAGAAGAAGAAGGGAAAAACACGAACTTCTTTAGAATGCCGGAAACCAAAAATAAACGAATGTCTTCATCTTTACCAAGACTTCCAGTTGAAATTGCGTCATTGGTTCTTCTTCAGAGACAAAAGAAGGATCCAGTCCATTAAAAAAAAAAATCTACTGACGCAGTTCAACCGGAAGTCAATAGCAGTGAAAACTCTCATAGCCATCAAAACAGTTAAATTATAAGAGAATGAAAGAGTTACAATAAAAAATAAAAATAACGAATGCGATGGTGTGTACTTTCATGAATTCAATTCAATGAATAAACTGCATGTGATTTGGATGTTTCTTCTTTGTTTACACAGTTTTCCTTTTTTATTTTGTTGATATAAAGCGTTCAGAGCCCATTAAGTAGGTCTATATGGGGATGGTTTCTTCACTCTTCCTTATTTCCTACAGCCCCTTTTATGACAATTCTCTTTAGGTCTTCTTCCTTTTTCCCGACTAAGGCCCGATTTTACAATCGTCGGGTAAGCATTATTGTTAGAATAACGTGACGTAGGTGTGACGTAGATATGGAGGAACATTAAAGGATATTCAGCGAACACTTATTCCATACTTATTCCACGATTGTAAAACTGGGCCTAAGACCTTCAATATTCCCGATCAATATCCTTATTTTATCCCTAAACTTGTCTAAGTCATTGATCTTCACTGTTTATTTTTTCCACCCCTCACAGTCTCTCTTCAATAAATCTTTTATGACAGCTTTTGTTCATCTCACTTCTATCACTTCTCTTCTTCCCCGACCAACACCTTCATTAACCGTAATAACCCTTATTTCAACCCTTGTTGATAGATAGATATACAGGGTGTCCCAGCGAGACCTTTCATTAGAAGTTTATGGGGTATTACATGTTTCTATACCTAAATCAAACCATTTTAGAGTTATTTCCAAAAAACGGAAAATTTTACCATTATAAAAAATAATTTTTCAAATGTCAAGTTATTGAAACTCATTAACTAATAGACTGCCTTTACGAAGTTTCATTTCAAGTTGCAAACTGAATAAAAGCAACGAAAATAATGTTTATACAAATCAAGAAATTCTTAATTTATTTTTGATACACGGAAAATGCGACAAAATTGTTAGCAGAACTTGCAGAATATTTAACGAAAACTATCCACACTTACTTCAGATGGCAAAAAATGGATATAAAAAACTAGAAACAAATTATAATAAATGTTCGAAATGGTGACCGTTCGCATTCAAGCACTGTGTTAAGCGTGAAGAAACACCCTCAAGTGTCGTTGTTCGTACTTCTTGAGGAGAGAGCCTGTTGAATGCTGCTCGCACGCGTACTTCCAATTCCTCCCTCGTGTTCACCGGTGTCCGGTAGACCTGATTTTTGATATGTCTCCAAAGGTAGAAATTCAAAGGTGTCAAATCTGGAGACCTTGCAGGCCAGTTCCATGGTCCTAACCGCCTTATCCACCTGTCTTCGAACATTAAGGTAAGTTCTTGGGATACTTCCTGGGTGCAATGGGCTGGAGCTCCATCCAGTTGAAACCAAGAGCTTCTTCGCAAGTTCAAAGGCAGGCTGTCAAGAAAATCTTCTACTACAGTTCGTAATAAATGTAAGTAACGCTCCGATGTTAACACGCCATCGTAAATGAAATGATGTAAGAGAACCGATCATCCATCATAAGGCAAAAAACATTGAAACTAAACCTGCTCTGATAGTTTCTTTGTCGGATCTTATGCGGATTGGCTGACGCCCAGACATGGTTGTTATGCCTGTTAAAAATCCCTTCACGTGAAAATTTAGATTCATCCGTCCAGATAATTTTTCTCAAAAAGTTCTCTTCCTCTTGACTTCGAAGATATAGCATCTCACAGAAGTTAACTCTGTCGTCGGGGTCTTGAGGATGAAGGTTTTGCACTAACGAGAACTTGTAATCGTGGAAGTGATGCTTCTTCAAAATCCTCTGCACTGAATTCCTACTGATTCCCAGATCTTCTTCGGCAGCTCGAAGTGAGGCGTTGGAATTGGCCTCGAAATTAGCCAAGGATTCAACTCAGCCTCTTCATTATCAACTGTAGTTTTTGGTCGATTTAACAGTTGACCAATTCGTTCAAAACGCACAAAATTTGCTTCTATTCTTCTAAATTTATCTTTTGTCATCTGAGGTAACTGTGGATAGTTTTCGTTAAATATTCTGCAAGTTCTGCTAACAATTTTGTCGCATTTTCCGTGTATAAAAAACAAATTAAGAATTTCTTGATTTGTATAAACATTATTTTCGTTGCTTTTATTCATTTTGCAACTTGAAATTAAACTTCGTAAAGGCACTCTATTAGTTAATGAGTTTCAATAACTTGACAATTGAAAAATTATTTTTTATAATGGAAAAATTTTCCGTTTTTTGGAAATAACTCTAAAACGGTTTGATTTAGGTATAGGAACATGTAATACCACTTTGTGCCAAATTTTATCACCAATTTGATTACGCAACGAAAAATCTGGCATTCCATTTGAAAAAATCGATCTTTTTACATTTTTAACTCTTGAGGAAAAGTATAAATTTAAGAATTATTCTCAGGCAAAGATGTTTATTTTAAAGAATACCTACCATAAAGGGATCTTTAAACTACAAACTTAATTAGATTTCAATTTTCTATCCCGTTTCAAATAAGAGTTACAGCCCATTTTGAAAACGTCAACCACCTGCCATGATTTTGGAAAATAATTTTTATCTCAAAAACTGTAATAGATAGACATGGTATGGTTTCAATAAAAAGATTCAAAATAATGATTCCCATCTAAAAGTGCAAAAATAAATAAGGAGTTCTCCATTTAAAATAACAAAGTAGATGGCGACATCCGGTATAACCGGAAGTGCTAGACATCTGAAAATAGCTGAAGAGAACGCAATCACTTGTATCTAATTCTAAATGTTCAAGTTTCTATTTTGGCCATAACCCCATAAACTTCTAATGAAAGGTCTCGCTGGAACACTCTGTATAGTTTAATCAAAATTTATATACTTATGAATATAAACATTCTGAATTAAAAAGAAAACGACATTTTTTTCCGAACAACCTAATAGATAGTACGTAGTGTAGCCGTGATATAAATACAATCCAGAAAAATTAAATAACTGATATAGTCAACATTCCAACAAACAAAAGAACATTTTTTAAATGTTTATTCCATTTTTAATTCTTAATCAAACCTTATGTAAATAAAGGTTACCAATTTCCAACCTGTCAAATTGTCCAACCCGTTGAGATCCTCGACTGGGCTATGAATTTCTCATTTCTGCACATTGCATATAGTCTCTCTCTCTCTCATAGATTTTTAAAGACACAATTTTTTTGACAGTTTTACCCTTTCTTTTTATGTGTTCTATCATTTGTCCACCTCTACAGGTCCAAATCGTTGAAGTCTAAGGTAATGTGATGGGTTTCTCGCTCCTTCTTTTCCCTTGCAGTCTCTCTTTTCTTAGAGATTTTTAATGACACCAAATATTTACTTTTTATCTATCATCTTCTCCTCATTTCCGGCCATGTTTAATGTATGATAGATCACTTGCCAACCTATAATCTTGTTCAAGTCGTTGTGAGGTCTTCGACTAGGCAGTAGGTTTCTCAGTCCTGTTCCCTGCAGTTTCTCCTTCCTTGTAGATTTTTAATTACATCGTCCTTTAACCTTTTCCTTCAAAGGGCTGGACGCCCTATCGCTAGCTAAACTATGCAGTTGTCCATGTCCAAGTTGTAGAACCAGATGATGGCTTTCTCAGTCCTTACTATTCCCTACAGTCACGACTGGGCTGTGGATTTCTCATTCCTTCACATTGCCTACAGTATCTCTCTTAGAGATTTTTAAAGATGCCATCTTTTTTTACTTTTTTACCCTTTCTCCTCATCTCTGGCTAACGTTTTTATGTGTTGTCGTTTGTTAACCTGTACAGGTCGGTCCAAATCGTTGAAGTGTAAGGTCTCAAAAGTCTAAGGTTCTCAAACTTTTTGGGACCACCACGCACTTTGCAAGACAAAAATTTGCCGATTGCAAAATCACGATAATAATTATTTTAAAGTATTTATTATTAATTTCGCCACCGGTCCCTAGACCGCTTTAATGCCCCCTAATTGTCTCTGAAACCGCTATGGCCCCATTAGAAGACTTCAGCGCCCACTTTGTAAACCCACGCTCTACAGGCACTCTCTTTTGTAGATTTTTAATGACAGCTATTTGGCTTTTTCTTCCATGGTCTGCGCCTTCTCATTTCTGCTCAACGTGTTTTCTTTGTATCCTTGTCAACCTGTACAGTTGTCCAAATTGTTGAAGTCCCATTCCATACGTTCCCTTTCTTGTAGATTTTTAATAAGAGCATGTTTTCACCACTTCTTCTGTGAGCTGCTTCTTCTCCTCATCCCCGACCAATATCTCAAAGTCGTCCAAGTTGAAGTCTAGAGTTAGGCGCTAGGGTTTTCACTCCTTCCTATTCACAAAAGTCTCTCTTTTGTTCATTTTAATGACAGCTTCTTACACCATCTCTTCTACGGTCTACCCAGCCTCCTCATCTCGGACCAATTTTTTTAATATATTCTTCACTTGCCAACTTATAAAGTTATCCAAGTCGTTGAAGTCTAGAGCTAGGCTGTGGGTCATTACCAGCATCTTTTCACCATCTCTTCTTTCCCCTCACCCCATGAATCTTTATTTATCCCATCACTTGCCAACCTATAAAGTTGTCCAAGTCCTTCAAGTCTAGAGTTAGACTGTGGGTTGAGTTGGGTTTTTCACTGTTTCCTATTTCCGACGATTTCTTTCTTGTAGATTTGAATGACAACATCTGTTCTGTTCACAACCTCTTGCAATCTACCCGTTTTCGTCATCTCCTTTTTATCACTTGCCAACCTGTAAAGTTGTTGGAGTCGTTGAAGACTATTAATAGCTAGGCCATGGCTTTCTCGCTGTTTTATATTCTCTAGCTAAAGTGTCTCTTCGGTTACTTGTAATTTTTTTATGACAGTACCGTCATAATGTTGGCCAAGTTTGGAGAGGTTTAGGAAACTGAATCTAGTTCATCCAACGTTTGCCATTTACTTGTTTAAGTTTCTTTCTCATTATATACTTCTTCTTAACAATTTCTTGAAATATTGTTTCGTAAACGCCCTCTTCTTCTCTTAATAAATTTTTCTTTTCTTATCCTTATAAAATACTAATCTTTAGTGTTCATTTCTGGTATATTTTTTTTCCTGAGATGCACTTTGCTTTAATTTATTCTTTTGCTCATAGTGTCTTCTCTTATCCAATTTTTTTAATTCAGCTCAACTCGGCACTCCTCAACCATCCTCCTATGTTTGGATTCATTACATTTTCAAAAGTCTTCGAGTTACTTTTTTTTACAAAAATCCAAACGGGAGGTGGGGGTCTTATGAAATGTCATTGTTGAATCCAAATCCATTACGTCTACGTTAATGCATGGACCATGAGCAGGTATTTACATAATACGAGATAGAGTTCCAGGAAACGAAGCCCGAAATAATTAACATTTCTGATGGGGGCATTTAGGGCAGATCCGGCGCGGCGCCGCGATTGTTCCCCTGAAGGCAGGCTCTGTTTACTGAGGGGCAAAGCTGTTGTCCTTCGCCCCATTATATCATGATTTAGTCCGATTTGCAACTCCGCATTTACCTTATAGTTATTGCAAAAAGAAAATAACTGATTTAATAGCTCTTTAATTCCGGCGACCTATTTTCTGGGGTTTACGTTGTTAATTAGCGAGATCTCCGAAACTTTTGGGGTAATCACCGCCGAGGGCGTTATTGAAATGCAAATATCATTAAACGTATTTACTCCCACGCAAACAACGCTTATCCCAAATGTAAATTGCAGTTTCCCTCGATAATAAATCTTTGATATTCATGGAACGCACGCCGGTTTTAGTAGACACCCTTGAATAATTCGATAATTTGGGGCTTCGTTGTGTTTAGTAACAAAACGAGTTTCATGTATGTATTACATTTTAGAGCAATTACATGAATACAGAGAGTAGGTATTTAACTGTAAAACTAATTTATTTAAACAGTTGGAAGATGTTTAAATCAACACAAGGTTACAGTTTCCCTCGATAATAAATCTTTGATATTCATGGAACGCACGCCGATTTTAGTAGACACCCTTGAATAATTCGATAATTTGGGGCTTCGTTGTGTTTAGTAACAAAACGAGTTTCATGTATGTATTACATTTTAGAGCAATTACATGAATACAGAGAGTATGTATTTAACTGTAAAACTAATTTATTTAAACAGTTGGAAGATGTTTAAATCAACACAAGGTTACAAAGTGAAAAGATGTTTTTTTTTTTTTTAATGTGCAGGGTGTTACTATACTTGAGTCGTTTATTCATAACGTATTCTATCCTCTAGTCATCCGAAAGAAAGAAGACGGAATTTATATTTCATTGGAACAAACTTATTAAAACATCGAAAATATTATCAATAATTTATATTTTAGGTGAAGGTTTAATTTAAAGAACACGTAATAGTTATTTACAGGGTTACTTTCAAAGTTAGGAATTCATTCTATCAACATTTTATCAAAGATGAAGGAAATGCACTAGTTCAAAATGCAACCCCTTTTTAAAAGGAATCTCAAAACTTTGACGTAGCGGAATGTTAACCGTCGATAAAGGGATTTTCTTTTTTTATTTAGGATCATCCAGAATTCAATAACACGAGACGCAATTCCAGCACCACACTGCAAAATCGAATTAACGCAATTAGTTCAGCCGACATATGCATATTACCTCTTCGTAACCAGGTCACCCCAATGAAAAACTACACGTCATGTGCAGGATTTTCCGGAAACACGCGCTATAAAACAACTTTTATTATTTACGTGTAAATGACGTTTTCATTATGCAGAGTAACAGATGCAGTTACAACATTAATCACAACGCAGCATGTGTCTGAAAAAGTTCTAAAAAAAAGGGTGACCATCGCTATACTTAAAACACGTGTAGGGAATAGTAAACATGAGGCCAGATTCTAATTATGCGAATGTTTGCAGAAAAGTGGGAACGGAAAATTGAACGGGAACCTAAAATTGCACCAGAGCAAAAGACCCGGCAGCATAGGCGAGCAAGGAAATGTAACTCAGGGGATGGCAACTCCGGGTGGGCCCCCTACTCGGTCCAGGCCGTCGAGCAAAATGACCAAGTACGTCGAATGTTGGGGTGCAGATAAACCCTTCGCCAACATCGCCGAATCCACTCTGGCCAAGAATATAGAGCTCACTGTAAGTACCCATCCCCGTTATCGCCCGGTTGCTTTATTAGATTCTTTTGCTTTCTTTAAATTTCGTACTGAATTCGAAAATAACGATATGATTATTTTTCTTTTTTTGCTATCAAATTTATTAACTTCTTAGCAATGTTATAAAAAAATTATTTGACGTCTTAAAAACGACTTCTAGTATTTTTTGAAAATGGAAGTACAAAAAATGTTTGACGGGCCACAGGCTCAATTAATATTTGTGATCGTATGTCGTAACTTATTTGATTGTGCTTTTACGCAATGTTTATTGTATACCATAGAGTAAATTTATGGAAACTACAAATGTAAATTCACGACTGCTTAGGTAAAGTATCCCCAATTGTAATGTATTCTGTTATACATAGCAGCTGTTCAAAACAGCTTTGCCGAGAAAGCAAGTATCTTATCAAACATCTAAACACATTTGGGGTTCCCCTTTTAATTAAAATTAATCAAGGCTGACACATAATTGCGTTCCTGACCTACTTCTCGTATTTTTATGATCTCATCCCCCAACACAGACTAACTTCATTAATCGACTTGAATACTCTTCGCGGGACATTTGGTGGAAATTTCTGGGCGTTAAAAAGAGGGTGTAATGGCAGTGTCTCTCCCTGGTGGTGAAGCCAACAGACTGTCACAGTAAAATTGAATCGTGTGCGAATGAGAGTCGCTAAATTAGGTGGCATGTGTGGAAAGTCGTTTTCTATGGCGCGTTATGGAACAATAACAATCAAGCTAAACGACATGGTGGAGAGGGCTCACCCTCAATACAATGGCGTTGGGGGATCGTTCAGTTCTCACATTTCCTGCGTGGTTTTGCAAATTACTTTTATTTGCAGAAGATTCAATATACGCTGGGATTTATGCCAAGGAAAAAAATCTAACGATTATGTATACAGGGTGTTTGTGAAATAAATGCAAAAACTTTAACCACATTACCGTGAGAGCACATAGAACACGGGAAATTTTTTTTTTTAAATTTCATAACAGGGGGGAAATTATTTTATCCGCCCCTTATACGACAGTCCTGAAACAACAAAAAAACTTACGGAACCTGCTTCGCTGGTCGTAGGCAATAAACATCGCAGGCGTGACTAATATGCAAAGGCGCACTCACTCACCGTATAATATCTGTGTGGAAGAAAACATTCAAACGTTCACTACGGTAATTTGGTAATGTTTATAACAACTAACTGTTCAAAGTGGCATCCATCATTAGCGACACATACACGAAACGTTCCATAATCGCGTAAATGCGGGGACATTAGCCATAAATGAATCGCTTTATGCAGAAAGGGCTTAAGTCACTTTTGGCCGAAATTACGTGCAGAAAATCGTATTTACATATATACCATACTTCACCTTTTTATGCAGAAAGAGCATTAGTTCCGTTTACTAGTTATTTACTAGTTCCGTTTACTAATGCTCTTTCTGCATAAAAAGTTGTATCTAGTTTGGTATATAAATACGATTTTCTGCGAAAACGCAACTTGTATTAAAAGTGACTGAAGCCCTTTCTGCATAAAGCGATTCAAATGTTCTTGCATTGCACATTTGCACTTTTCACAAATTAAACTGTTGATTCCAAAGGATACGGAGCAATAAACTGTGTGTCATGATCATAAATGAAATAAAATGAAGCAAATTCCTTGGCTACGATACGACTTACTGCGACGTGAAAAAAAATGCTTTTATTAACCGTCCGAACTCGGCAAAGGTTACTGGGTCACTGCTCGAATACAGTTCTGTTTTTTGTTCCAACAGATGCTTTCTGCGGTCGAATAAAATTTCCTTTTCTTGACCTACCTCAAAGACATAGACGTGCGATTTTCATCTGCGATTTTCTCGAAATGTGTAAAACTTTTGTTAAGGACATATGAGTTCAATCGTTGCCATTTATGGTGATGTATTACAGGTTTAAATATTTGCATATAGTAAAAGAACACCCGGTATAAAGTACTTAAAGAGATTTTTAATATGTATTATATTAAAATCTCCTAAATCATTAAGAATCAAAAGAAATACGCCAAATTAATTTTATTGCGTTTAACTTAAAACATTATTCCCCAATTTATCCCTTTTTAAAATTAAAAAGTTACCTATTTCAGGGTTTTGAAAAAAAAAACAATAAATAAACAAATTATGAGTTTGGTACGGGACTTTATTCCCACTCTGAATGTATAAATTTTTACTTTGCAAGAATTTTCTAGACAGAATATATTTTATTCACAATGTAGAAAAGAAGCACTGAATTATTAATATAAACATTAACATGTTAGTGTTCTTAATAACGCGAGTTTCAGTCAAAGTAGTTAACTCCTTCCTTGATTAAATCTTGTGACTCTTCAGGCTCCCATTTTAACTTATAACTACTATACCCATTTATTACTATAAGTATAATTTCATCTTTCTTTTGCATGACAAGTAATACTAATAATTTCTTTCCCTTTCTCAGTTTTTCTATTTGATCGTGATCAATAAAACACGATCTGAAGTAGTTAGCGAAAGAACACAGTTGTTGGCAAGACCCTTTGTCATTTTTCTTCTGATAAGTATAAGAATAATAATAGTAAAATAAAAAGCAATAAAACATCAAAAATGCACCTGCGAAAAACCAAACAAAATAGCGTGGTCTTTCACTTAAAGTGTGCCAAACGGAAAGACCAAACGTACAGAAACGGCCAAACGTACAGAAAATTATTCAAAGCAAAAAAAGTTCATATATCGATTAAAAAAATTAAGATTTTCTAAAAGTTTAACTATTTTACAAATTTATAAATAAAAATTTAAATTTAAATTAAGATTTTTCTGATACTAGAAACAAGCGATAGAAAGATGTCGCTACTTAAATCTCCATTACTTTCACATCGCATTGGCGAATAACCTTAGGACAATCAAAACCGATTTGCACAAAAATTTTCATTATTGTTTTAGTAAAACCGAAAATTTAGAAGTTACGATGAATTTTCTCAATACTGGATTTCTGACAGTAATGTTAATCAACATTACTGTCAGTGATGTCACTTGCAGTGGAGTTCTCGGGCTACGGTTCTGCTGGCGAAGGCCCAACTAGGCCTGAAACAGCTGTACAGAGCCTGCTCGGGGAATCCGCTGCAATCAAAACCGATTTGCACAAAAATTTTCAAAATTCTCATATGCTTTGACAGCACATGGCCGCCTTGCATTGGGATGACTTATTAGGTGGCGGACTGGCTTCAATTTGTCAATCCTACTGCAATATCAGGTCAACAAGCGATAGAAAGATGTCGCTACTTAAATGTCCATTACTTTCACATCGCATTGGCGAATAACCTTAGGACAATCAAAACCGATTTGCACAAAAATTTTCGTTACTGTTTTAGTAAAACCGAAAATTTAGAAGTTACGATGA